>JAKUBZ010000002.1:600000-920728 GCA_030567055.1 Petasospora taoyuanica
TCCGCAAGACCGATGGTTGTATAGATATGTGCCCAGTGAGAAGAGAAGTATCACATTGCCTATACTCTTTAATTGTTTATTTTTGCTTATACATAACCATTTTATTAGGCTTAATCAAGCACAATGGGCCCGGGAAAGGTTTGCCTAATCGGGACGTTCCCCCGGCGCTCAATTGGGTGTGATAAGCTCAAAGTTAGGCACTTAACCACTGACTCACGTTGCCGTCGATTTGTAATCCATGAGCGCTATAATTATACTTGGGCCTAATGGGACCCTTGATGCCATACCCAGCACGAGTCGCACTCGCGGCACTCGACCCATTTGTGGTCAAACAAAGGCATACACACAGTGCAGCGCTCCGAGTAATACGCCATGACGCCATTGTTAGGCGTTGATGGCGAATGAATAGCCGGGATATCAAGAGTTCTCAAATTACTCGTACATTATACTCTGTTTGAAGAGATATCAGATCACAAACTATATATATATTGCACATTCAGATAGGTCGAAGACCGCACCTGTCCGATACAGAGATATCGAGAAGTTATGGCTTTTAAATTTATATACTGTGGCTCCGAAAGAGTGTGATGTCCGGGTGTTTTTCGACAGCTTTGCGGATCGCGGCGCCACAGTCCGAAGTATATGCGGATATATGAGGATATGAGTATTAACAACAACTGATTGGCGAAGAAAAGAAACAATAATTATAGAATTTCGGACGTCAAGGACTATCAATATGGGGTCTCTAAAGAGGGAGAGAGAAGGCAATGATAACCAGAAGGAGGTGCAGAAACGTGTGAAACTCGCGCTTGATACTCTACCGGATGAACTTCTGTCTCAGATCTTCTCCTACTTACCACAACAAGAAGTGATACAACTGCTTTATATGTCCAGTGCATTCGAGAGGTCCGCTAAGCAGAGACTGTATAAGCATATTGTGATATGTGAGAAGGCCAGCGATGTGTTCTTCAAGAACCTTGCTGATCATAACGGTATGACGTTGTTATCTTCATGGCCATCTATCATTACATTTTTGGAATCCATTTGCAAGAAAGTTTCAAGGGGGAACCCACCAAAGGAGTTGTTCTACATCGAGAAGATCACATCGTATAGTCACTTGGACTCTGGCAGACTTGATAGTTATAAACAACTCACCACGGATCAATTGCAGAATATTCTTAAGTTCAGACAGTTTTTTACCCAAGTGGTGGAACGTCTTCCACGTTTGAAATCTTTGATAATGCCACAGTCAAATTTATCCACTTTTTCATTTCTTCCATCGGTGGTACATAATGGTATCGTTGAACTGTCCATCCATGTGCCCACTGAAATGCCTATTAACGAGCTTCCACATTTCCCATCGTTATCTAAACTGTGTCTAAATCTCTCATGTAAAGGGCAGGAACAGGACAAAGTATTGTCTGCATTCGTCAAACTACACGCATCTACCATCAAAGATCTTGAGATCAACGGAAGTGCTGGTAAGTTTGACAGAGAATTGGAGTACAAACTGCGTCACGCCTCACTGCATGACCATGTGAGCACTCGCCATTTCTACCATTCAGGATTCATTGCAGGCTGTGAAGCTTCCGCATCACTCCGGCATCAAGCTGTGAATGGTGATGTTGAGAATGAGATCGACGACAGACTTACGGAAACGGTGGTTACGCAGCCACTGAAGGAATTGGCGCAGCATAGTGCTTCAAAGACCGTATTCAACTTCATGAAGGGCCAATTGGGAGCAGCTGTCGGGAAACTAAATCTTCGCTCTTTGACCATCGCCAACCTAACAATCTGTATGGCTTCTCTTCCAGATGTTGGTATCCCAGTTAATCTTTTAGAGAAGTCACTGGCTAATGGTACGTTGGAAGAATTGCATATGGTGGATGTCACACTATTCGAAGACTATATGGAGAACAGTGGACCACCACCGGGTCCGGAACTGGTCATGGCCTTCACCAATTACACAAAGATAAAGAAGTTCACATGGGATGTGATGGAGTTCAATGAGGAGACTGAAGACCATGTATTTGGGTTTTCTTCGCTCAATCACATCGGTAAGCTCCCTGAATTGGAAGAGATCTTCCTTAGTGGCATGGATTCCAGCTGGGTAAAGCAAAGCTTCTGCAGATTGGCCAATGGTCAGTTGAGCTCTCGGTTGAAAAAGGCCACTCTGCTGTACCGAGATGCTATACCGACTATTGCTGCTAGGGTTATATCTACAATGTCTTATCGGGAAATCCCTGAATTTCATGCACTGGATCCCGTGTATCTTGATATGAAACTATATGGAATATCCAAGGACTTTGTGGAGTTCATTAACATCGCATACCGATATGAAGAGTACGGCCAGAAGAAATCGCTTATGACAGAGAATCACCCGTTGGTGAAGACGTTCCGCAATGCTTTTATCTTTTTGTATGGGAGAGATGCACAAGAGGTATTTCAAGAGGTCCCATCACTTGAGACTCTGGTTCTTTATGGCTACCCTTTCAAGCGAAACGATGTGATGTATCTATAAGATGTTGGTTGAATAAGTTGTATATAACAGGGATGACCTTTACCACGAGGTGGTAGTGCCTGATAGGCATGATACCAGGACCCAGACGAAATAATTTACAAGTAGAAGCAGCACTACGCCAATTACTACCAGTAGCCAATTAAACCCAATGTCTCTAGAGATGGCGCCACTGTAGTGCCTGCATCACCAATCGAGGCGAAAACACATGCTCCACTCGCGTGTTAGTGCCTTGGTAGTACTAATAGATAGCACGACACTGGCAACCCCATTCTTGGGAGACATTAACGTATTGGAAAGGGTAATCGTTGCGTTGTCATAACAACGGTAGAGCCACTATGACAATTCGCGCTAAAAATAGAAGTAGATGATGGGGTATAAATGGGGCAACAACCCCGGATTTTGGAGTGTTATCGTGTCTGTACAATAAAGCCAAACAATAAAGTCCTTCTAAATGTCCGAGATATATACACAACAGGACTTCAATTCGGAGAACTACGATATCACACGACCAGAGTACACAGACTCTCTGTTCAAGGCCATCGCAGAGTATCATCAAGGCGTACTATCATTAGCTGTGGATATTGGTTGTGGTCCCGGAACTGCATCATTCACTCTTTTAAAACACGGTTGTGAGCATGTCATTGCCACTGATGTCTCCAGTGTGATGATTGAGCCTGGGGTCAAGCGTATATCAAAGAGCCAAAAGGACAGGATTGAATTTCGTGTGGCACCAGCAGAGGACCTCACACAGGTATTACCCATCGATGGCACAGTAGATCTCATGATAAGTGCAGAGGCAATCCACTACGTTAAGCATGATGAGTTCTTCCAAGAAGCAGCGCGCGTGCTTAGGCCCGGTGCCACCCTAGCGTACTGGGCATATAACGAGCCGATCTTTGTAGACTACCCTCAGGCAAATGCGATATATAGCAAGTATGCCTTTGATGATGAGAGATACTTGGGCCCAGTGTGGTCTCAACCCGGAAGGTCCATTGTGCGTGATCTCTATAAGGGCATTCATATCCCTGAGGAGCTGTTTGAGGACATACAGAAGCACGATTATCTCCCTGGTGTCTCTGACAGGAGAACGGCGTTCTTCTTTGGGGATCATCAGTACTCCTTGAAAAAGTTCAGAGCTATGGTTTCCACTTGGAGTTCTGTGTACGCATGGAGGAAGAAGCATACTGATAATTCTCATGATATCATTGACATGTTTTTGAAAGAGTTGCAGGAATCCATAGGATGTGATGAAAACACTCCACTGAGAGTCGAATGGGGCACTACATATGTCTTAGCGAGAAGAAGATAGTGTTCTCATGTTGTTTTTAAAGCGAATAAATCACAATACATTTGTTGTACGACCAATTGCAAACCACACAGCGCAGTAGATGAACAAAGTGGTGTTGATGATAATCAACAAGTACTGGAACCCAAGCCATTTTCCCAGAGTACCGATGAAAAACGGTAGTACGGCAGTACCAGAACCACCGAGAGATGAGACAATACCAATACCAGAAACTTGTAAATTCACTGGTAATGTCTTCATAAGTACAACGCTCGCAGTAGGATATAACGGGCCAATGAATATTCCAGCTGCAAAGGTACATACTTTCGCCAACGACACAAACCATTTCCCACTAACCAAGAAGCAGAACATCACTAGCATACTGTAGAGAAGCCAAGACAAGGAAGAGTACACCAAACATGCCATGTACTCTGAGGAGAATCTCTTGGTGACAAACCCGAGTAACACACGACCCGTGGTGAGCCCAATCCAGAAGAACGACACAATCACGGCTGCCTCCATCTGTTCAAGGCCTTTAACTTCCCTAAGATATGTCAACAGCCATGAGCCCGTGCCAATCTCCGCACCGACGTAGAAGAAGATATAGAGACAGAAGTATATGATCAGACGGTCTGTTAGGAGAGACCACAGACTGCGCTTCTCAGTCTCCGGAGTATCATCCTTGGTTGTGAGGTATGCGTACTTCCACTTATCCTCGTGTTTGAACAAGACCGTAATGCCAACAAGCCCGATAATGGCCAATACGGCGAGCAATCTGTAATGTACTTTATAACCCCAGTGCTCAAGGATGAACGATACAATTGGAGGGGAAATGACACCTCCAAAGCCATAACAGCCATGAAGAATCCCCATGAGTTCATTATGGTCTGTGAGTCCACTTATGTACACATTAATGCACGATGAACTCAGTCCTGAGCCCATGCCAAAGAAGACGTGGATTCCAATGTACACTGGGAGTACCTCGACGAAGGAGTTCACCGTGAAAGACACCAACACACTCGCAATGGAAGCTATTAATACGCCTCTGCGCCCATAGTGTCTGTGTATGAACTCATTGGCCCACGCAGAGATGTTGTAACCAAGAAAGTTAAGCATGAAGACCACTGATATATGAGTTTGTGTCGTGTGGTAGTGATCCACCAGGAAGGGCATTAGCGTCCCCACTGTCTGATCTGCGGCACCATCCAGCACGAATAGGAAGAAACAGAGCAAGATCTGCCCCTTGAGCAGCTTTGACTCTCTCCAGTTTAGCGAGTGAATGAACACTTCATGGCCCTGGAACTGCACAGTGTGATCAACAAAGAGACCGTCTTCTGCTTCAATGTCCGTCTCATAGGAGCCATTGGGGGTGTCAGGCTCAGACGGCGACCCGATGAGTCGTTCCTGAAGCTCGATTTCCGTGTCGAGTTTGTCCATCTTTGTGGACTTATACAGGCCTCTTCATCATCCTGGGGAGACTCTCTAGCCTTGGAAAAAAAATTGGCATATAAAATCTAAAGCCGTGCGGGGGGTGCATCAAGAGTGAAAATCTCCCCGAGAATCTCCGAGCTTATGCGAGATATGATGATGATCTGATACAGAAATCCGAGCACAAAAAACAGAGCTACAAAATTGTAGAGTCGAATATTTATATATATGAGTCGTATCGTAGCATCGTTATGTCGTAGCGGAAGAAGCAATAAAATCATGTGCTTAGTTGTGGGTATATGGCGGTGGCGCCTCCGTCCATACGTTCTGGAGACCCAAACCAACACTCAAAAGGTTACTATGTGACTTTCTTGGTGAGTGGGAACGTGGTGATGGAGAGTAAAGCCCCATTGAGTTTGTCTTTAGCGATGTCAGTGTTGGTCTTCTCTTGATCATTGGGATCTTCTCCAACATCGGAGAAGACACCGGTGAGATCGGCAATGGCTGAGGCTGTGGCATAGTATACATGTTCATGTTCTGCTGTTTGATTTCGTGCATCTTGGATGTCTTGATGAAATTCTGCGGTCTCGGTTCCTCCCCCACGAGTGTGTCCTCTGTATTCATCGAGTTTGTTCTCATCTGTGGTGTGGTAGCACTGCCGGTCAATTCCTCCAAGGCAAATGGAGTGAGCTTTGGTGTCTTCATCATAGGAGATGAAGCAGTAGGAGCAGCAGCACTCTTCTTCGTCTTGCCAAGCTTGATGGATCTGCGCTTAGGCTTTGTGTTTGTCTTCTCGTTCAAAAAGTTCTTTGTCTGGATCTTGGTCAACTTGCTTAATGTGTCATCCAACTGATACCCTCGAAGGCTAGTGATGACTTCGATAGGAATGTTTCTGGCATTTCCCAGCGTGGACTGTGCATCATACTTGGACAACATAGGGCGTTCAATTGCATCCACAAACGGTGGCACAGATATCCTAAAGCTCTGGCGAGATCTGTTCAACGTAGAGAGTCGTAGCATATTGGCAGGTGACAACTCTGGTTCTTCAGGGTTTACTTCAAAGATCGACACTCTCTCGCCACCATGTGATTGTTCCTGCATCTTCGAGTGTAGCTGGTTGATAATGTTGCTCGTGGTCCACTTCTGCGACACTTTGTGTAGTACCCCTGGAAGAATGTCTCTGAACAAGTCTCTAATCTGATTCTCAATCTTCTTTTGCAAGAACTTTTCGATGACCTGGACGTTATCAAAGGACGAGCTCACCTTGATATTCTCCAACGGGTCGTTCTTGAACACTAATGTAAGACCCTTGGATTTGGAGAAAACAACAACGATAATCCCACTGAGCTTGATGTTACTTAGTCGGAGGAAGAGTGGCATAGAGAATGGTTGTGAAGCCAAGGGGAAGTTTGGAAGCGCAAACCCAGCGCCCTCATCATTGACGGTTCTCTTATATATGCGTAGCAAGTTCGCCTGGATGCTTGTGCTGAGTGTGATGTGGGCATCGCCGTCATACTTCAACTTAAAGATACCTCTGAACTTGTCCTTGCCCAAGTCTCCTATCTCCAAGATCTCAAACGTCGGGGACGAGTCGCCAAAGCTGAGGTCTTTCACTTGGATGTCCGAAGACAGAATATGAGGTCGTTTCCCGCTATTCAAGGAGTCGTAGAGTAATTCCTTGGTCCATGCTTGGAACGACCCCTGTTCAAACGAGTCCCACCGGATATCGCAAGACATTGGCTTGGTTTAGCAACACAGTTTTAAATCAGCTTATGAAGCTCTTGAAGTGTGTGTGCGTGTGTGTGTGTCTGCGTGTACGCCTATAAAAGACGAATGCAAGAATGAATGGGAATAAGGGTAAGAAAAAAAATACGTATGTGGCGAAGAAGTGAATTTATGGAGGCGGCCAAAAGGGAATGTTTTGATAGTGTGCCCATTTTTTTTTTCTCCAGGTGCGCGCGTGCCAAACTGCGAAGCTCCGGGCTGACTCGGGCAAGAATCATGTAATACTCCCAAAGCGGTAAGGGACACCGGATCATCTTATTCCGAGGGTACTCATCTGAAGTGATAAGTGCTGTATATTACAATGAAGTCATATGGCATTTTACATCATAGATTAGGCTAAGATCTGCACTTGTTGTATGGCCATGTGCTGATAACTACATCTTTGAAATGTTGGACTATGACTGGTGCCTTGCTGTAGGCGATAGGTTAAAGCTTCTACATCGGATAATCATATCCCGGCTACAAAGTCTCTGACTTATATCATCATATCCATTAGACACACACACACACACATATCTACTCATCAGACATTGAAGTTGGCCTTCTGTGTGACCCACTCATCCGGTGTAAATGTCTTTTGCTGGAACGCATGAATAGCTGCGATCTCTTCTTTTAATGCGCTATTGACCATCCTTGATCTAGCCAATTTGTTCTTCCCTTGGAACAACTCACTGACTATTATCACCGCAACGGCCTGACCACACCCACCGGAGAGATCCTCCACGTAGCACTCTGAGGCCTGTAGCTCTCGTGTGATGACTTCTTTAAGCGACTCTGCAGTGACCATTGTGTGTTCCTCTTCTTTATCTAATAGATCGTTGAAGACACTTTTCAAGAGTTTAGACGACTCGAATAGATCCAAATAAAGACACTGTAGCGCAAAAAGGATCGACAAAATCTGGAAATCTCGGTAAAAAAATACTAGTGCTTAATAGTAATTTGACCTCTATTTGCTCATGTTATTTTAATATGACTTATCCCGTTGAAATTTGCACTTAAACTTGCAAATGGCTTTCCTCTCAAAACGTCTTCGCGCGTGTGGGCCTACCACCGCTGGGGACCGTTGTTTGTCTATAAGCTACTTGGCCATCTGAACTGTAGCTATTTACGGGTCGAATTAATCACAAAAAGTTAGAATTTGTCAGTTAAATATTTCCCAAGAGATGTCTGTCAAGCGTGCTGTGACTGCCTTGAAGAAGTTGTATCCTCTCCATTTGGCAGAGCCATGGGACAATGTCGGGCTCTTGATTGACGCTCCATTGCTCAAGCCATCAACCACTACAACAGTGCTATTGACGATTGATCTTACCAAAAGAGTCGTTGATGAGGCCATTGCTAAAGAAGTGCAGTTAATTGTCGCTTATCATCCTTTCATATTCAGTGGCATTAAGTCTATCACTCTGTCAAACCCACAACACCAGAGTCTTCTGAGATTGATCCAGGCTGGCATCAGCGTGTACTCTCCACATACTGCTGTTGATTCAGTCATTGGTGGGGTAAACGATTGGATCGTCAAAGGAGCTGTGCCTCAGTCTATTGTTGAGAGCTCGAAAGTCATTTCGGAATCAAAGTCTGACCCAGGCAATGGGTGTGGTCGTGTCGTATCACTAACCAAGGCCGTTACCTTAAAATGCGTTATTGAAAGCATGAAGCAGCACCTCGAGGTTAAAGATCTGTTGGTTGCCAGTGACTCCCTGGATCGAGGCGGTATTTCAAGTATCGCGGTGTGTGCAGGTTCTGGCTCCAGTGTGTTTGCCCAGTTGAAAGACGAGGCGGACCTATATATCACTGGAGAGATGAGCCACCACGAAGTGTTGATGCTTAAGGAGAAGGGCAAGTCCGTGATATGTGCGAACCACTCGAACACTGAGAGAGGCTACTTGACAGAGATGAAGGCCAAGCTCTTGCAAGAGCTTGGAGACGACACAGAGGTTATTATCTCTGAGACTGATGCTGATCCTTTCGTGTTTGTATAGATTAGTACGTTATACCGATATCGCATGTCGAATTTTAATTATAAGTAGAACGGCCTCTGTCCTTCTGGAAGCATTCGATCGGCCCTTGTGTTCAAGACCAAGACATTTCTATTGTAAGGCATGGTTTTTAACTTTTATCTCTATCCATGATCTTAAAGCTGGGCCCCTTGCGCCTATAGGTGAGCTTTCAAGTCTGAAAATCGCGGCTCAAATATAGCGTGCATGCTTCGGAGATCCCCATCCGCGATGTGTATGGCCGCCATTGGCCGAGATGGAACAATTGAGGAAGACACAATCGGAGAACCTCCATAGGCGCAAACGATCACCGGCGAGACTGAAAGTGTATAGATTACTGGTGTGGCCGGGCAGTGCTGATCTCTGTTCTATGAGAACCGAATCACCCTAATTCATCAAATCTATAGATATCTATATAGATCATCTCATTTTGGCGATTGTGGATTAATCGGCCTGGTTTATTGGTATACCAAGCGTTTCATTAATGTACGTGTTATAGGTATACCCTCTGCTAGGGACGAGATCTGGTCGTGTGCGTAGATTTATAGTTTTGATAATATCTGCTGATTCCTGGACCCTCCAGAGCTGTGAAATGTGGAGAAACGTATATAGCTGGGATGCTCACAACTATATGGCCCGGATCAGAAGACCCTGAGTCAATGCCAGGATGACTGTATATACATGCCAGTTAAACGCCCACTGTACATCGGCCAGTGGCTGCTTCGGAAGAGAGTTCAGATATCTTGGATATTATTCGCTCTTAGGCAGTTGACAGCTCATGGAAGGCGATCCTCATGGCGCATCGCAGATGTGTGGACTGATAAGAACCTCACTACCACACAAGATGAGAAAAGAGCGGGCTCTGTGGGGGGAAAGTTTCGCCGGGGTAGACAACTATCAATATGTGCCACTAACTAAAGCCGGTCGTTATCACCACCATATATACGAGTGCATAATTGAAAACGACACTGGCTGGAGCAAGAGGCGAAAGATACAGACAGAACACCGCTTGCATAGGAGTCAAAAAAAAAGGACCGAGACGCCGAGACGCCAGAGTACGCATGGACTCTTTTTATTTTCGTTTTATGTAGCCCAGAGAGATGCAGCAGCAGGAGCTGCTATCATGAGATAAAGAACAGCTAGATCCGTCTAGTATTGGGCTATTTATCAGGGTCTGTAATGCGTGCTCCTCTCGGACGACGGCTGGATAGGTTACGAAGTTATATCTCGATCACTTTATTCCTTAACCCTGCTGAGTAGTAAAGTGAAGGGAGGGCAAATTATAAGAAGGAAGAAGTAATGTATTCTGTAGAGAAAAAGAAGCACAGACTACAGGGACATCGATGGCCATGTCCGAAAACAGGCAGAGTGATCCTCCAGTGAGGCCACCCACAAGTTACAACCCCAGTGGCAGCGCGCGCACGGGGGTCACCTCGCTAACCGGAAGTCAGCGCCCGCCGTTGGCCGAGGCCCCCCCAGAGAGGCATGGCGCTCTCAAGCTGGGCTCAGATCATTGATGACTGATAAGCACAATAAGGCAAATTAAAAGCTGCAAAAAAGCAAAAGAAAAAAAAAACTGCTGCAGGTAATTGAGGTGTATAAAAGCGACTGATCATCCTTCTCGGAAGGCCTGTAGAAACGATTGGCGAGAGAGAGACTCCACCAACCAAGATGCCTCTAATCAGCCCAAAGGACACGTTCCAGAAGATCGTGAAGAAGGTCTCCACTCGAGAGGGACTTCTCGGTGATTATGACTACAAGCACCTCTTCACACCGCGTATCCCATTCATGAAAAAGTCCAATAAGGTGCAACCTTTCTTTGGCCTTGATTCTGAGATGCCCCTATTCCTCGGTATCCTTCTCGGTCTTCAGCACTCGTTGTCGATGCTTGCTGGTGTCGTTACTCCTCCAATTCTCATCTCTAGTGCTGCAAACCTCAGCCCGGCCCAGAGTTCCTACTTGGTCTCTGCATCGTTGATTGTGTCTGGTCTCTTGTCCTCAATCCAGATCACTAGATTCCACATCAAGGGCACCAAGTACTACTTGGGTACCGGTCTGCTCTCTGTTGTGGGTACCTCTTTTGCCACCATCACCATCGTCAATTCGTCGTTCCCAATGATGTACTCCTCTGGTGAGTGCTTAGTCGACGCAGATGGCAACCAGCTGCCATGTCCTGATGGATACGGTGCCATCCTCGGTACCGGTGCCGTCTGTGCTCTCTTAGAAATCGGTTTGTCTTTCATGCCACCTGTTGTTTTGAAAAAGTTGTTCCCTCCTATCGTCACTGGCCCAGTTGTGTTGCTTATTGGTATCTCCTTGATTGAGTCCGGGTTTGAGGACTGGATCGGTGGTTCTGGTTGTATCGGCGGTATTTGTCCATATGAGGGCGGTCCAAACGCTGCTCCATACGGTTCCGCTCAGTTTGTCGGCTTGGGTTTCCTCGTGTTCATCGTCATCTTGTTCTGTGAGAAGTGGGGGTCCCCAATCATGAAGTCCTGTGCTGTGATCTGTGGTTTGTTGGTCGGTTGTATTGTTGCTGCTGGTTGTGGTTACTTCTCTCACTCCAACATCGACTCCGCCCCAGTTGCCACTTTCCTATGGACTCACACTTTCAAACTTACTGTATATGGCCCAGCTGTGTTGCCAATGCTTGCCACTTATATCGTGCTTATGATGGAGGCTATCGGTGATATCACTGCTACCTGTGACGTCTCCCGTCTCGAGGTTGAGGGTGAGTTGTACGACTCCAGAGTTCAGGGTGGTGTCTTGGCCGATGGTTTCAACGGTATGCTTTCGTGCCTTGGTACTATCACCCCAATGTCCACCTTCGCTCAGAACAACGGTGTCATTTCCATCACCAAATGTGCCAACAGATCTGCTGGTTACTGGTGTTGTTTCTTCCTTGTTGTCATGGGTATCTTCTCCAAGTTTGCCGGTGCTTTGCTCTCCATTCCAAAGCCAGTGCTCGGTGGTATGACCACTTTCTTGTTCTCCTCTGTCGCAGTGGCCGGTTTGGCCATTATCTCAAGATGTCCATTCACCAGAAGAGACAGATTCGTTTTGACTTCTGCTATGATCTTTGGTATGGGCTCCACCATGGTGCCAGATTGGTTCTCCTACGTCTTCACCTACGACGGTGGAAACAAGTCCCTCAAGGGTTTCTACGACGCCATCATCCTCGTCATGGAGACCGGTTATGCCATCGCTGGTATCGTTGGTGTGGTCCTCAACTTGATTCTCCCACAGGAGGAGGCCGATGAATCTGTCAAATACTTGGACGGTGAGGAGAATATCACTGAGGCTTACGAAATGGGTTCTGCATCCACTGATAAGGCTCTTGACACAGAAATCAAACAGAGCTCTTCCCACTAAATTGTTTGATTGTTTGGGCTTTTTTTCTGTTTAGGAGGTTTGGGTATGACATGACATACATGAATAATAAATTTGTTTTTAGACGTTTTGACTTCTTGTAGCTTGAAGTATATGTATTATACTACATGGCTGCCGCGACATTTTTGGTGGTAAATTAGCACAGCATTAAGTCAACCCGGCAGCTTACCAAGACTTATTGTTATATATAGTGCTTTATGAAATAGGTTTAAAAAAGGAAGATGGCATCAGAAAGAGACAGAGTGCTTGTATTCGGAAGTGAATCGGTGGATAAGCATTTGCTACTTGAGCATTTGGGAAGTAGCTCTACGGAGGACATCACTACGGTTGAACTCTCCACTAAGTACTACTCCACGAAGATTGAGGTATGCGTGGACCAGGCTGCATCACTGGAGGAGTTCATTAAGGATTACAAAGGTGCTGAAGCAAGAGAACTACGAGATGTTCTCAATGGACTTGTTTATTGCTTTGAATTTGGTGATTCTATGGGATTTAAAAGAGACATGGAATTGATCAAGGAACTCACCGACACCTTCAACCAGGAACAAGCTGGTGAAGACGAAGAGTGGCAAGGGATGAAAGTTTGCGTTGGTTATGGTCCTACAGACGACTATGAATCTTATGATGATATCTGCCTGGCACATGGATGGGAGTGTATACAACTGTCAGATACACGAGAGTACAACGAGTTCAAAGAGCGAGTGGGACCATCACGCTGGAAAGAGGCGGTGGAAAGCCATGGATGGACAGAAATTGATGAACAATCTACGCATCAGAGTATAGCAGGGGATGACATTGATTTAGAGCAGATGGTTGGGCTGATCAAACGCGAGAAGGAAAGAATCGCACAACTGCCGCAGGAAGAGAGGGAAAGAGAAGCACATAGGTTCATCGAGTCCCTCAATCTGTCTTGAACGTATCCAATTGGAAGAACTTGAACACCTGGCGCTTATAGAGGGTTAATTTGACAGGAATAAGCAACAGCAGCACAAACCTGATGGCAGCAAGATAGTTTCCTTCGAGATACTTTAAACCCATGAACAGGATAACAAACTCCAACAGAGCTCTGATCGGGAACTCAATCAGTGAGCTGTACTGGTACAAACTCTTGGTCCATGACGGCGTGTAGCCCATGTACATCAGCTTCTGCAAGTGATATATCGAAGATATGATTCCGATGATGGCGATGTCCGCCAAATAGATGCTATACGTAGTGTGTCTTTGTAGTTTGATGTCGTGGCCAAACACCCATACAACGACGACTTTCAAGGCGTTACCGAGAATGTAAGGCAAAGGTGTGATTGGGATCAGCTGGAAAATACTCAACAACAGCTCTATGCAGAAGATTCCCTGTACTGAACGTGTGAAGAAGTTGTTGATACCACCAGGAAGGAACTTGCGGCCTACTAAGGGCAGCAGCACGACAAGGCGCACAAATATGGCAAAGTTGAGGAATGCTACGGAGGCGTAGAAGGCCTTCAGTAGCGCGTAGAGCAGGGGAGATTCCCTCAGGTTGACTCTCTGTGGCATCGTTTCCGAGTTTTCTCTGTCTTTTTCTATGAGTTTGTGGGACAAATGCGCCACCTGGGAATGTGTAACCGGTTAACTATGAGAGAAAGGCAGCTGTCGCGGAGGTGAAAAGTTTAGTTGATAACATTGTTGGAAAAACGCGTCCTCATATATTTTATATGTGCATCGGTGAAGAAAAGAGCAGAGAAAATCAGCCTAATGAAGTTCTCTCTTTGGGCGTTCTGTGTGCTCCTGACGACGGCTGTGGCGGCTTGGTCTTCGGAAGACCTCGAGTTGTTCCATCTGCAGCAGGACCTCGTGAAACAGTATGGCCCTGATGCCACGTTCTACACGTTCTTTGAACTTGACGATGGACACAAGAGCACGTTCAAGCAGATAACGAGACAGTTCAAGAAGCTGTCACAAAAGTACCACCCGGATAAGGCAAGGAAGCAGGGAATCTCCAAGAAGAAGGCCAACAAGAGGTTTGAGAGGCTCAATCTGATCAACAACATTCTCAAGACAGACAAGAGAAAGCGTTATGACTACTTCCTGGACAAGGGGTTCCCTAAGTATACCACTGCTGGCTGGATCTACGCCAAGTTCAAGCCAGGTGTGATCTTCACGTTTGTTTTCTTGTTCCTCGTCATCAACGTTGCGCACTTTGTCATCCTCAAGATCCAGGCAACCCAGGATCGTAAAAGGGTTGATCTGTTAATCCACGAGATTAAGAGCTATGCACAGCAACAGGTCTCTGGTGGTGAGATGGCATTAGGAGAACAAAGAAAAGTTCGTAATGAGGCATTGAATAAGACCTTCTTGGTTAGAATCGACGGTGTCTTCTTGTGCGATGACGAGGATGAGACCAAGTTGGAAAAAATCACCAGTGACGATGTCCAGGATCCAACTTACAGAAACATTCTGCTTGTCAAAATGTTTGCCTCTATATGGAACAAAGTATTAGGAAGCGTCTACTACATTGATCTTACGGCACCAGAACCTGATAAATCTTATGATCAGGATAATCATCAGTCAAAGGATAAGAAGAAAAAGAAGAAGCCAACAGGTGAGAAGAAAGTTCTGCCAAATGGTAAGGTCATTTACAGTAAAAAGAAGAATGCCTGATTGCAGGTTTTTTTTTGTTATATATACAGCCTAGATTGCTGTGAAATTGAACTAAAACACATACTAGCAGACCTCTCTACTAGTTGCATTTATGATTGCGACCTTGTTTCTTGTAGAATGTGGCATTAAACATCCAGACATCTCAAATGTTGCACGTACACATGCGCCTTTAATGCACAGCCATGAGCCACATGTGCATACCAGCTAGGCACATAACACACCTGAGTCACTATATATATGCGTGGATCATTGAGACAACACGTTACACTAGAAGTGTCCTCGAGACTTGGTACACGCGTCATGATACTCCGACACAGTACTCTGCAATACAATCTGCTTTAATACAGCTTGATAAAAGGTCATCAAAATTCATTCATTTGCACGTATATATATGTACCCCATTTTTGACACTACTTATAACCCTGTGCTCTACTAAAGTACTCTTCGATATCATCCTTAGGGACATCCATCTGTCCACCAAAGAAGTCCAGGAAGGAGAATTCTCCAGACGGCTTCGTAGCAATAGAAGACTCAAATAGTTCCTTGAAGGAGCCACTGAACCCTTCATTCTGTGTTGTTGTCATTGTTGGCTGTGCTGATTGCCGTGCTGTGGTTGTAGTGGGCTCCGGCTTTGAATCCGCCGCCGTAGCAGAAGCACCATATGGTGTCGGTGGTTCTGCAGCAAATGTCGGGTTGGTCTTTTGCCATTCCATGTAATCTGCACCGAGACACAAGTTTAGCGAGTATGAGAAGAACTTAACACCAAAGACATAAGGCCTCGACAGTTTCATGAAGCTGACATTTAATTCTTTCATCTTGGCCAAGTCCGTGTAGTCCTGAAAGAAGGCACTCAACGTACTAACGAGATACTTTGGGTCCAAGTATCTTGCCCATTGTGTCTTCAAACGGTCAAAATCGTGGTCCATCTCGAAATCTTCAAACTCAGCCATATCATCTCTCTGATAAGTGTACCCCTTGTGTCTGCACATCTCTAGGATTCCTTCATCCATCGCCAGTTCTCCGCCATAAAGCATGTAGTTGGCCACGGAGTTTGTATCTATGCTAAGCATGTTCCCCAGAACACAGAAGCCCAGGAGTGTGGCACGTCTAAATGCCAAGTTGATGAATGGATTGAGCAGGAGAAGCACAGAGAAATGGAACGACTGCCTTAGTGGGTCACCGGTGGCAGCAGCACCAAACAGCACCCGGAGATGAAGCTTGTATAGCTGGAGAGAAGCCATTGCGTACTTGAGCGATAGTATTAGTGTTCTTTGAAATCTCTGTGAGGTTGTCGGTTCCCCATTTTGTAGGAGTCGCATGTAGCACACGTAGTAGAAGGAGGAGATCATAGCGTATATGAGATAACGAAGCATTCCTCTCTGTGCGGTGATCATATGTTCCTCCATGTACTTATCATCTCCATACTTGCGTGAATCGAAAGAGTTGGACAGTTGAAATCCTTCATCTGATGTCAACCCGAGGTCCTTGAAGCACTGCTTCAGTTTTGGGACACAGCTCTGCTCGACAAAGTTGAGGAGGTCATCCAGTAGCAGCTGGTCATCAATGAGGTTGTAGTCATACATCACCCAGTGCAACTTAGACACAATGTCTGTTAAGAAGTGTGAGTTTCTGCCGTCCTCTGCCATCAGTTGACTAGGCTCTATGCTGGACAATTCGCCAAACTCAATACAATCCAAAAGATCCAACAGAACAATATTGTACCACAAAGACTTAAGGCTGCGACGCTCCTTTGCAGTGGAGCGTGGGTACCACTTATCGATGTCCTCGTGGAGATGCTGTTGCTTTGCGATGGATATGAGTCTCCTTGTCGTAAGCATCGAGAAGGACTGATACGTTTCGTGCTCGTTCAGGTAATTCGTAACTGCGGAGTATTTTTCAAACAGGTGATGCAGAAGAGCCGTACATGTGGTCATGGGACTCTGTAAAATGTTCACTGGCTTCACTTTTTCGCCAATGATACCGACTTTTAGGAGGGCCTGGGAGTAGCGAGAGAAAAGGACGTAATTGAACGACTCCTTCATTGAGTCCGGTGACAGACGTGGGTACACTCTTGCCTGACGCATAAACGTTACCCACGCAAGGAACATCATGAAGAACGCCAACATCTCGATTTTAGAGGAATCATCCGGTATTCGGATCTTCAGTTTAGCTCTATCATCAGGGTCCCGAGTGAACAGATCATGGTAGTGCTTCATGATGACATCTGTGTCCAGGTAGGGCACACCGATCCACCGGCCACCATTCTGTTGGGTGAACTGATACATGAAGTTGTCTATATCCTGTTTCAGTGGCAGTTTACTCTCAATTTCAGCAAGTATGCCCATGATGGCAACGTCTCCATCGGATACTGCCGCACCTACCAATTTCGCCATCACTCGTTCTTCGAACGCATCGAGCATCACTTGGTCCTTCGACATACAAACGACGCCAAGGATGTACTTCTGTCTCTCCTTCGACAGCACGGCGTTCACGTGGTCCATGATGAGCTTCCCTCTGAAGTCGCTGTTCATGAGACCGATGATGGAGAACGAACCCATGTGCTGATCCCCGTTCTCCGTGTGGAGCACCGTGCAGTATAGCGGATTTCTGAAGGGGTTCAACATCAGAGACTTACCCGTCTTCCCGGCAATGTTTGTAAGTGTGATGTTCTCCCCCGCCCGACCTTCACACCGTTGGGCACATGGCAACAGCAGTTTCATCATCTCGAGCTTTGCCTTGAGCTCGGTGTTGCGGCGCTGCTCCTTCTCCAGCGAGAACTTAGACTCCTTCTCGTACTGACCAGGGTTCTCCCTGTAGAAGCACAGCTCACGGGGCACCTGAAGCTCCACACACCGTGAGCAGATCGGCCTTTGCCTGTCACACTTCTTTCTTTTGAGTCTGCAAGAGATACATGGTGGCCGCGTATCGACGGTGGGCATCGGCGACGCAGTGCTGCCCTGTGTATTGACAGCCGACTGCGGCATCCCTATTGGACTTCACTTTGGTCCCTTTTCCAAGTTGCAATTGACACCACTTCTCACTGAGTTATCCCTTATTGACATGTATGTGGGGAGCCGCTATTTTTGGTACCCTCATCGGCTTTGGCGCCCGCGGGCGCCACTATCAATAATTATGTATGTGTATGTCATCACACGTGGTTACGTAATCATTAGGTAGCTCCTTCATATGTAAAGAGCAGAATTACTCAGGCAGAAGAGCATATACTATGAGTGGTTACCAGTCATCTTCTTGAGCATTTCCTCCATCTGCATCATTTGCTCCTCGATCTTCTTGTGGTCCTCTTCCAGGTGCTTTGTGTGGATGTCGTCCTGTTTGACCACCAGTGCAACGACATCGGGCATGTACGTAGGCGAGTTCCGTTCCAAGTCGAGCTCTGATGGTAGTGTTTGGTCGAGGTAGCACCCGGCATCGCACACTAAACAGTTTGATTTCCTTGGTGATAAGTAGTGCCTGAACTGCGCCTTGAACAACGTGTCAAACTCTTCCAACGTAATGAACTGTGGATGGAACGCGCTTTGACACTTGACGAGATCCACCTCTCTGCTGAGTTTGAGAGAAAGCATGACAGCTGCACGTAGATCCTCTGCCTCTTCTGGTGTGATGGTGGGTACCACTTCGATCCTGACTTTGGGTTGTTCCACGGTTTTTATACCACTGACTAGGAGATTGAATTTGAAGTCCAACGGCGGTACCCACTTGGTATCATCCACGCTCTTCCACGTGTTGAAAGCTTTGAGCTGCTGCGCCAGTACTTTGGCAGTCTTTTTGGACGCCAAAGTGAAAGTGTTTATCGATAGGTGGTCCTTTGAGGTTAAAGATAGACCGTTATACGCTTTGGACTCAGTCTCCTCTCCAAACTGCTTCAACAACTTGGCATCAGGCGCACTCACGCCCAATGCCTTAGCAGAGCACCCACCGTACTTCAAAAGCCAGCTATAGACGTGGCCTTGTAGTGTGTGAGCGGATGCATGTGTCAACTTTCCATCTTTCTCGTAGTTGATATTACATGCCATACGCAGCTTCTCAAACACCTGCGCTCTATAGTCATGTGGGGAATTCACCTGAGCGAACAGATTCAAAGCCTGCGTTGCCGAAAGAATGAACAACTTCTGAGATTCGTATTCCAGGCCTTTGTCGAAGGTAAACACGCCATTTGTGCCATCCAGAGGACTGGTGGGCTCAACGACGCGTTGTTTGGTGGTATGGCCGTCAATGGGCTCTTCATTGGGGCGCTTGGGCATCTTATTAGCTTTAACTGGCGTATCCAATACAGTGAAATGAGTAGAAATGATCCTCTACTGAGATCGATCAACAGCTTGAATTGTAACAACACCAATTCACCTAATATATATGTTTACCGAGTGACCCCCCGAGACCGGACGTATAGCCGGTCAGTCGCCCACGCACTATTTACCACGCACAAAGTCTCGACGCGAGATCTTAAATCGTTGTACATTTTTTTTTTTGCTTTACTCTAAAGACACAATCAACTCTGGAACAAAAACTGAAGGTCATCGGGCGTGAGCCTGTTGATCGCCGCGTCGTCGTGGTTGATGGTTGCATGGATCATATTTGCCTTCTTGTCCTGTAGCTCAATGATACGCGACTCAATGCTGTCCTCAATACAGAATCTCGTGATCTTCACTGGCCTATACTGTCCGATTCTATGCACACGATCACCGGACTGCCATTCGACAGATGGATTCCACCAGGGGTCCATCAAAAACACCTGCGATGCCTCGCATAAGTTCAATGCCACACCACCAGCTTTCAGCGACACCAGGAACACCTCGACGTTAGTGTTCTCCATAAAGTATCTGATCGTGTTGTCTCTCTGGATAGGGGACATAGAACCTTGCAATTTCACAGTTTGAAACCCTGCTCTCTTCAGCCTCCACTCAACAAGATCCAGCATCGAGGTGAACTGCGAGAACACAATGGACTTGATGGTCTGACGATCACTTCGTAGCTTGTATAACTCTTCGACCAATGCCTCAATCTTTGTCGATGATCTCCATTCACCACCCATCTTAATTCTATTCACAATAGAACCCTTTTTGAAGTCCTCAACATTCACCTCTATGGAGGAAGCCTGTAGATCTATACTCAATGCGATATGACAAACTGGACACTCCAATTTATCCTCATTGCCACCATAACTCTCAACGTACTCATTAATACACATACGACAGAACTTGTGGTGACACTTGGATTCGATTGGTTCCTCAGCTTCATCGTCACACAGCTGACACACAATGACACCACTCAATCCTTCAGTCCCAAGCTCGGCATTATTGTGTACTCTTCTCAGCACCAAGTCAGGATGATCCGCCAGTTGTCTCATTCTCGTAATCAGTGTGAAGATGTTGGCATAGTTGTTGAGAACCACACCTTCAGCAACGTATTCGTTGAACTTTCTCTGAGAATCTGAGTACAAACTCTGGTATAGATCCTTCTCCTCTTCGTTGAAGAAATCTCTTCTGATCTCCTCCACTCTCGGAGGCAATCCCAAGTCGTCTGCTCTCTCGACCTTGGTTCTTCTCAGCATGATATTCTTCAGTAGTGCCTGGATATTTCCAAACGACTGAAGTCCATCTCCCGCAATACCGTACTTCTGGATGTTCTTCAACATGAAATGGTTGAAGAAGTTGGTATGCTGCATAGGGACGTGCCCACAGTAGTCACAGTGTCTCCAATCGCTGAAAGCCCAGTTGTGCGAACGACAGGGACACTTGGTACAGAAGTAATGTCCAAACGGTTCAATGTTCAAGAACTTGATAAGGGAATACATCTCACCGATTCTATTCTGTAATGGTGTACCGGAGAGACACCATCTCTTTTGTGTCTGGAGCATGTTAGCAGCCCTAGCTGTATTACTCTGACGGTCTTTGATGTTGTGTGCTTCATCCAGTACTACTCTATAGAAGTCAATGGAATGAAGTGCGGACTTTTCCTTGATAGTAGCACCTTTACGTTTGAATCCATACTGTTGCTTTCTAAAGACACTCTCCAACACAGCATAAGTTGTCAAAATAACGTCATTTTGAGCCAACAGTTTAATATCACCCGAACGATTAGCACCATGGAAAACCTCAACACTCAAAGAGCCACCGGTGTGTAATGCGATTTCGTTCTTCCATTGCATCAACGCAACAGTGGGAGCAATGACTAAGTTTGGTCTCTTTGTACGATCGTGAAGGAAAAGGGCAATCGTCTGAATGGTCTTACCCATGCCCATCTCATCTGCGAGGATACCACCGTTGTAAATGCTCGCTTCTTGTTTAACCAACCAGTTGAGACCTTCTCTTTGGAAAGGTAACAGCTGGATCTTCATCCCATCTGGCTGTTGCGCCTTCTCCACTTTGATACGCTCTGCGCTTTCCAAGTTCGGGAAAACGTCCTTGAGGTCCGGGTGCATCTCATACAGCTTCTCTGTCATACGCTGGTGGTACGGAATCTTTGGCTTCTTTGGCTTTCTTGTGGTCTTCTTGGCCGGTGCCCTCTTTCTTTTTGTCTTTGTCTGTGCAATTGGGGCATCGGAGTCCTCAGATTTTGGTGCCAGCTCCTCCACCTCAGCATCTACATCAGACAGGTCTATCGGATCGTTAACAGAGCCAGTTCTAGAGATGGTACCACCGGAGATTATCACCACATCGCTGTCCTCGCTATCGAGCTCCACTTCAAAGTCCTTATCACCTTCCAAGTTGTACTCGTCGTAGTCGTCATCGAGTTGTTTAATCTTTGCCTTTGCTGAAGCAGCAGTCGACCTCCTTGATCTCCGTCTGGTGGTAGTCTGTGGCTTAACTTCTTCCTCTTGTTCTTCATCAGGGTCAGACTCCACATAACTCACATTAGCAGACCTCGTTGATCTCGTGCTTTTTCTCTTTGCTCTCTGCGGCTTGAGATCTGGATCGTCCTTGATGAAGCCACCGGCAAGCGGCACGTCACTCTCGGTATCGGAGTCAGGCATCTTTTACCACCGTCAGGGATCGGAAAAGCTCACTTTATCACCAGTGGCAAAATGCAATTAATCCTCATATGCACATCACAGATCAACTATAATCCGTTGCCCCTGGAGATTTCCAATTTCGCGGATTTCTTTCCAGTTTACGGCCCAGATGCCCAAATCGGGTTAATTGCGATCCGATCGATCTACTCGGACTAGGCATTACCATCAATTTCGTATATATATATATATATATATATGTCCTTGAGCTAGTCGACGTCCGAATAGTCCACATCCTCGTCATCCTCTTCATAGACGCCGTATGCCTCCTCTTCAGAGTCATAGTCGTCGAAGTAGTCATCGCCATTGTTACCATTGAACATCAGGCCTTGCATATAATCAGCTGCAAATTGCATCCGACCATCGGTATCTGGGCCTCCCATTTCATTAATACTAGCCGCCTGTGCTCGTAGTAGTCTTGCCACAAAGTCCTGGATGCCTTGTGCACCTGTTGTAGCAGCACCTAACGGGCCACCAGCAACAGCTGCTGCCATTGGGTCCATGCTACCAAAGAGGCCACCATTCCCTGTAGCCTCTGGAGTGATCTTGACATCGACGCGAGGCCCCACCTCGAAAGTGTGACGTTCCTGGCCACCTGGGGAGTTGTATTTTAGCACCTTGAGCTTTGGAAGACCCTCTTTCGCACCAATGATCTTAAGTCTGTACCCTGTGTACTCGACATATTCCAGCAATGGGCAATTCTCAAAGGAGAAGTCCGGGAGATCCACCTCACACGTGAAATTCTTCAAAGCTGGCAAGTCCCTGATGATGACTTTTCTGTTATCCGGGGACGTTAGGTCTATGAACGAAACTGTGCCGATGAAGCTGAGAGTCTCCAATTTAGGGACATCTGCCAGCGTAAACACATTCTTTTTCAAACATTGCCAGTTCATGAAGATATTAAGCGTCTTGAGCTCGGGGAAATGAACATTGTTGAAAGTATCAGAGTAGTGGCCGTGTCTCAGCGTCAGTATCTGAAGCCTTTGAAACACCAATG
The DNA here is from genome assembly GCA_030567055.1 of Petasospora taoyuanica. Classification (NCBI taxonomy): domain Eukaryota; kingdom Fungi; phylum Ascomycota; class Saccharomycetes; order Phaffomycetales; family Wickerhamomycetaceae; genus Petasospora; species Petasospora taoyuanica. The sequence goes on from JAKUBZ010000002.1 coordinate 623,059, forward strand.
GTGTCTTTACTTTCGATAGTGGAGGATACACCTCATCAAACTGGTCTCCTGTCTTTGTCGCTCTCTTTGTCTGGATCTCAGTAACTTTGGGGAACTGCTCTGCGATTCCCCTAAGTTGCACTTTGGTACAGTCTGTTTCGAACTGAAGTAGTCCCAGGCTCCTCATGCAGAACAATTTCTTGATATCTCCAAAGTCCATAAAGGAGTCAGAGTGCGTGGCCTCCGTGTGCCACATGAACTCTTCCAGGCTTGGCAACTCGATGACTTTGCCTGGCTTCAAAGTGAGCTTCTGGTGTTTACTCCCATTGTCACACGGACGGTCAAATAGGATCAACACTCTTAGATTATTAAGTGCCAGTGGGCTTAGATAGCCCAGAATACACGTCGTGAAACGATCAAGCTCCAAATAAGACGTAAAAGAAACCATTTCCGATAGGCCTCGGGCTTGCTTCTTGTCAATTTCCACTTCCAATGGCCCCGATGCTGACCAGTCACGACGCAAAGCCAGGTAGTGCACGTCCGGGATCCACACGTTAAAGAATTCAGGAAATATGTCACTGGAGCCAAACTCGATTCTTTGTACACCAGGGGCATTGATGTTGGATACGACTGCAGCAACACCCTTGGAAGATCCAGTAGGACGCGGAACCATGTGGAAGTCAAAATGACTGCAAAAAATATCATCAAACGTCTCTGTGTCCTGCTTCACACCACGAACCTCAAGCCCATTGATTGTGTGACAGTCACTGATACTGAACTGGCCCGACAGTGATTCCACCTTAACGTCCTCAATAGCTACTTGATGATCCGAGAACTCATCTGATCTGTCCCTCGAAGGGGCAATGTGCGGATTCTGCGCCGCTCTGAGCAGTTCACTGTACCGTATCCACAGAGCTTTGCTGTTCTTTGCATTGGACCCACTGAGCGATCCCGTGAGCCATAAACCGACTCCATTCCCCACGTACCTGATGGGCTCCAAGTTACGGCCTTCACGCTCGATCTCTTTGATGGGGGAGTACACGAGCACACGGCTAAACCCACTGAGCGTGAGATTGCGAGGCCAGGGAATGCGGCCCATCTTCGGATCGATCTTCAAATCCAGTGAAGGATCACCAAATAGTCCCGCAGCACAGCAGTTGAGGTCCCGGCACATCTCGAGAAACCTGATCCCGTATAGGCACTCTGCCTCGCCAGGTCTCTGCTGCTGGCCCTGTGCAGCCGCTAGCGCACTGTACATGGGTACATGCGCCTTCTGCTGAGCATTCAGTTTCAGCGTGATGAAGAAGTCTCTGTGTAGTAGAGCTCTGCGGACGTCGTGAATGCCCATCGCCGTCTGATATTCCATGTCCACAATATAAAGCCGCGGCGTGGCCTCAGGCTTTGACGTAATCAGAGAACGCATCTCCACAGTCTCACACTGGTGCCTCAGCCAATTGAAGTAGTGGAATACAGGGACACCATTGGAATGTGAAGGCGTTGAGACATAAGTTATCAGCGGCTTCACCGACTTGATGATCTCGGGGACCGCCAGGGCTTCACCCAGTGTGGCGATATCGCTTACGTGCTTGAGCACGCGAACTTGCAGCTCCACGGGTAGGTCCAGAAATGGGAAAGTTACCATTTCGGGGGGAATTGGTGATCACTTCACTATATAATTCCATCTGCGGTCAGTTGCAGGGTGTTTGATCAACACTCATGAATTTGTTAATGCTCCCCCAACACGCGCGAATTCTATGATCAGGGCAGACCTCATGGCTTTTGATGAAATGATCAAGATGGTGGGAACAATAAAATAGTGGGATATCAAAAATTTACAGGGATAAATCTCTGCAACTGTATAATCAACCAAGATATATAAACTTCATATAGGACGCAATCAAGGAGCTCCCCGAGGCTGTGCGAGTGATGCCTACATCCACAATTGGGACCATTCATCTTGGACACCCTTTCAATAATTAAAGACTTCACACTGTTTGGAATACAATGCACAATGTACTACAAGTTGATCTGTGTGCAATTGATTCTAAAAATCATGGCACTTAGCTTTGAAGCCTCCAACTGTCGCATAAGCTGCTGAAAATTCTAGGATGTGTCAGAACTGCTCACTTGGGAGTTGTAAGTCTTCTTTTTTTTCTTCATAGACAACAGTTCCAAGGAAGATTCCGTCACCAATGGAAGTCCCTTGATACTCAAACGACTAACACCATCAACAACCATGAGGTGGGGACATTAGCGAGTGCACCAGGTAGTAGCTTACCGAGTACGATGGCTGTATGTGCATTCATCAATAGTGTATGAGTGACCCTCACAAAGTTCGAAAGGGCTATTTAGGTCTCATTATCCAGATGGTCGAACTTCAAGAGCGCTTCAATGTCTTCATGCGCTGTGAAAGCGAGGTGATGGCTCCCTTGCGAGTAGATGTTCTTCATCACGAGGAACATGACATTAATATAGCACTCAACTCGCTGGACATCAGTCATCAGAAGATTCTCTACCCCTGGAGGCACCAGATTACCATCTATATGTGCAGCCTGTGTCTCCAGTCTTAGGTATCCATAGCGAAAACCATTGAAGTTATTCACCGGCTTGAGAACACTGGTGATGCTGATATTCTTGAAAGAATTGCACTCGTTTACGCAGAAGGCCTTAGAGAGCCTTTTGAGGTTAAGTCCGTTGATACGCAGCGGGTTCGTCATGGTGGTGCTGGTGAAAAGTGTCGATGTAGGACTATTCTCAATGAGCTCTCTATAACGAGTAACAAAAGGCTTCCATCCTCTGCGCAGTAGGACCGTAGCTGTCCTGATAGAAGGTCACCCTCTGCCCTGTAGTCACATCTGATTGGCGTAATCTTCGATAGGTCTTCACTTTCAAGCTCAAACTCCGGGTTTCCCACAAACAGACAGAACGGAGACAACGAACTCTGACATTGCGTGGCCAGAGATCTTCCCCGTCTTTTGAATCTTCAACTCCAAGCTCAAGTTTTCGTTGGAGGACACACCAGCAGCAGCACAACACTCAACATCACGACACAATTGCAGATAGCTGACAAAGACATCAAAGAGGTGACTCAAGTGGGCCAAGCTCGGAGCATCATCTCCACCAATCGGATCGTGTTTCTGCGCTCACAGTGATGACGACAAAATGGTGTCTATTCCTCAGAGATCGCTCTAGCCTTTCCATGTCCGTTGGTGGGTTGGCGATATGCCTCATCTGTAAGATATACAACAGCCCATTGTCCTGTGACTCAGACGCAGTGGTGCTCATGAACTCAGCCAAAGGGGTTCTCTGGATCCCCGGACTTAGACTCTTGAAGGATTTCAGTCTACACTTCGCTCTGTTGGAAACAGGGACCTTGCGACCTCAGGCACATGGAGCACATCCCTTAGAGTGTAGTCGTCATCGAGGGCCTTGAGCACTTTCATCTGGACCTCAATGGGGAGATCGAGGAATGGGAAGCCCATGTTGTGGTTATTTAAGTATCAACAACCATTTATGGGGCTGTCATGGGAAATGGTGCGAAAATAGTATAGCAGAGTGCGACTCTCGACTAGCCGGAATTCCGTCAAAACTAAAGTTGTACCTTTCCACTTTATCTAGTTGTCTCATCTTGTACTACATTACACCAACCAACAGTCCAATCGCTGTGCTGCCCCAACTTACGCCACAGACTCTGAAATGAGAGCTGTGGTGGTGGCGCTTTAAGCTTATAATATGGCCCTATGCCACCAGATCGTTCCGGACACCTTGTACACACTGTATAAGTACGTTTATCTAACAGATCCGTTGAGGACCGTCTTTTATTACTCTAAACGCCACTGGGGCATTATATATGTGGAACCCCGGCCCCTTTAAAACATCGTTAACAACAAATAAAAGCCAAGGGCAAAAGAAGGGAGAAGAAAATGAAGAAATGTTTAAAGAAGAAATTTGGTCGTTAGCATATAAGATCAGGAATGATGATAGTGAATTTCATGACGATATCGAACAATGCAGTTGATGCAGCGCCTTAGAAGATCGCAGGAATCTTTGCCAGGAAAAGTAACAAGGCCAATACGTTTAGTATCTGTAGTGGTCGGCCTTGTATGGACCCTCCACTGGGATACCCAAGTACTCGGACTGAACTGGAGTGAGCTTGGTGAGCTTGACACCGAGCTTACCCAAGTGAGCTCTGGCAACGGACTCGTCAAGAACCTTTGGCAAGACGTAAACCTGACCCTTCTGGAATGGACCAGTCTTGGAGAACTCAATGTTCTTGGCTCTGAACTCAGCGTCGTCAGCCTTGAACAAGGCAATCTGGGCCAAGACCTGGTTGGAGAAAGAACAGGACATGACGAAAGAGGAGTGACCGGTGGCACAACCCAAGTTGACCAATCTACCCTCAGCCAACAAGATGAGGTGACGGCCGTTCTTCATGGTGTAACGGTCAACCTGTGGCTTGATGTTGACACACTCAGCAGCGTTGGCCTTCAACCAAGCAACGTCGATCTCAATGTCAAAGTGACCAATGTTACAGACAATGGCATCCTCTGGCATCTGCTCAAAGTGAGCACCAGTGATGATGTCTCTGCAGCCGGTGGTGGAGACAAAGACCTGACCGATGGAGGCAACCTCCTCCAATGGGGCAACCTGGTAACCTTCAACAGCAGCCTGGAGGGCGTTGATTGGGTCAATCTCAGACACAATGACACGGGCACCCATACCTCTCAAAGCCATGGCGCAACCCTTACCGACATCACCGAAACCGGCGACAACGGCAACCTTACCGGCAAGCATGACGTCGGTGGCACGCTTGATACCGTCAATGAGCGACTCTCTGCAGCCGTACAAGTTGTCAAACTTGGACTTGGTAACGGCGTCGTTAACGTTGATGGCTGGGACCTTCAAGGTGGCGTCCTTCACCATCTTGTACAAGTGGTGGACACCGGTCGTGGTCTCCTCGGACAAACCGTAACAACCCTCAAGCATCTCTGGGTACTTCTCGTGGACAAGAGAGGTCAAGTCACCACCGTCATCCAAGATCAAGTTGAGCTTTTGGCCGTCCTTGAAGGCGTGCAACTGCTGCTCAATACACCACAAGTACTCCTCCTCGGTCTCACCCTTCCAGGCAAAGACTGGGACACCAGCAGCGGCAATAGCAGCAGCGGCATGGTCCTGGGTGGAGAAGATGTTACACGAAGACCAGGTAACCTCAGCACCAAGAGCAACAAGGGTCTCGATCAACACAGCGGTCTGGATGGTCATGTGCAAACAACCGGCGATTCTGGCACCCTTCAATGGCTGCTGCTCACCGTAAATTCTTCTGATCTCCATGAGACCTGGCATCTCGTTCTCGGAGAGCTCAATGTCCTTTCTACCGAAAGCGGCAAGGGAGATGTCGGCGACTTTGTATGAGGCAGCTGGTGCAGACATGGTTATTCTGTAAATATAGGTGGTGGTGGGGGGCTAATTGGAACAAGAAGAAGAGAAACGATGCGGATCGTTTAGCCCTTTTAAACGCCCATGTGCGACTGAAAAAAATTTCACATGTGATTCGCGGGAAGTGGCGTAGATGCCACAATGACATTACCCGATTTGGACCTCTGGTGTAAACTGGCACAGATTGGCCACGTCAAAATGGCAGGATCGTTTCCGAGTCTGGCATCCAGCCCTTCGGCCCATGTGCTTATTTACGCTCATCTGTACATCGATCAGCCAAACTAAATTCATACAACGCTTCAATTAAATCCATCTATATATCTGGGGGTATTTGGAAATCCGTGTGGTTTCACACAACTCGCAAACGGGTAATCTAGGCCTCGAGTGGGTCACCATTCTCCTGCCTCGTGTTCAAGTACTCCTGGGCACTGGCGTTCTTTGTGACAAGCTCCACAATTCTTCTGACGATAGGCAGGTTCAGCCATGCTGGGACATAGGCCTCCACTCTGGTGAATGGTCTGGTATCCACTTTTCTGAATGGATCCTCGAACTGGCCATCAACGTTGACTGTCTCAAAGAAGTCGTCAGAGGAAGCACCCTGCTCCTTGACCTTGTCAGCAACAGCGGCCAAAACACTGGCATCCAATGGAGTCTCATAGTCAGCAATGTCATACTGAGACAAGAGCCTCTGAATCTGTACTGGCTTCAAGGCATAACAGATCTCAAAGATGATCTCAATGTCATCCTTGGAATTCTTTCTCAACTGCAGCAACTTAGCAGCCTGGAGCAAGTGGACCAAGTAGTTTGAGGAGTTTGGAATTTCATGACTGTTACACCACTCTTCGATTCTTGTGACGTTGTAGTTCAACTGCAAACCACGCTTCCAGGACAAGTAGTTGCGTCTCATGATCAGGTCATTGAAACAAACCGCATCGATGAATCTCAATAACTCGATGATAACGTCGTTCATCACGTCAACCTCAATGAAGTACGACTTCATAGACCAGTAGACGTTGTTGAAGAAGCTGAGAATATCATCCATCTTGTACTGAACAGACTGCGAGAACACTTTACTCAAAAATGGTGCAGACTCAGTGGTCATGAAGCCCGGTAAAGCTTGAGACAACACGACTGCAGAAACAACCTGCTTCTCTAACTCCTTCTCCATCTTTTTCATCCACATGTTGTAAATGTTGTACGAAAGGGACTCAAAGTCTTCCTTCACAACGGCAACAAGCTTCAGATACTCCTCGAACTCCTCCTCGCCCATCTCACTCAAAATGTTCTCGTTCTCCATGATAGTGTTCTCAGCGTATGTGACAAAGGAGTACAACTCGTGTGTGTTGGACAACCAGAAGGCACCATGTGGGACAACATCGTCATCCTTCAGAGAAGCAACAATTGTCTGGATAACAGCAAGAACTTCACCTAAGAACTCTTCAGACTCTTTGGTCAATCCCAATCTCCACATATCACTCAAAATGATAATAATGATTCTGGCGGGGAACAGAACCTCCTTCTTGGTCAGCTCGGACATGACACCGCTCATTGGGATCTTCAGATTCTTCAAAAGACCATGAACGATCTCGTTGTGCAAGGACTTGGAGTCCTGAAGCAATCTGTAAAGCTCATTGGTTATGGCAGTAAGAGACTGGACCATAAACTCAGCATCTTCCTCTTGGTTGCCAACTGGAATGACAGACATTGGCTTTGGACTGTAATTGTGCAGGTCACTGTTCTGTGACTGGCTGCTGTAACGTCTGGACTTCTTAGGTGTGATACTGCTGTTCATAGACCTTCCATTTACCGTACGCTGCTTGGAGAGTTGCTCCAACTCGCTCTTGAGCTGAGCCACTTGTGCCTTTAAGTCACCCTCACTAACTTCGCGTTTAGAAAGCTCATCTCTAGCGGCCGTTAACTGTTCTAATGTGTCCTTGACCTCGTTCTTCAACTGAGTCTGCAACTCGGTCAACTCCAATATTTTCTTAGAAGACTGTTCTAAGTCAGCCTTCGATTGAGCAAGCTCTTCGTTCAACAGCCCAACTGCCTTGATGTGCTCTTCAGACTGAGTGGTGAGCTTGGTCTGATGGTCGATCTCCCTAGCCTCAAGAGTCTCATGAGTCTTCGAGGATTCCTCAACAAAGGCTTTCAAAGTCTCGATCTCAGCCAGCAAGCTCTTGTTCTCCTTGACTTTACTAGTCAACTGCTGTGAAAGCCCGATGACCTTGTTCTCTAGCTTGTAACTGGCCTCCTTTAACTTGTTGACGGACTTGGCTTCAGCCCTCAATGCCTTCAGTTGCCTTTTAGCCAACACCATTCGGTAGACAGACTGCGTTGTGATGGCAGCCTTTCTGGTCTTGCTAAATTGATTCATGTCCTTATAAGCCCTGAGGTGCTTCTGGATGTTGATAACATGGTGCTCCTTCTTAAAAGTGAAAAAGTTGGTTCTTGCGATACGAGCACGAATCACACCCTGCAAGGCAATAACAGAGTTTGTCGCTGCAGTGTACTTCTTACGTGCCAGGTAGGCTCTAAGGAGCGTCTGGATGTTCGTAGCAGCGTTTTTCTCTCTCTCTCTCCGGACTCTGGTTCTAGCGTTGAACCCGGTGATCAATGCTTGGAGTTTGATCACCGACTCCTTAATCTCCTGGTACTTGCGACGGTAGTAAACACCTCTCACATGCTTCTGAATCAGAATGGCAGAGTCACGAAGTTTCTCCGTTCTTAGCTTCTCCAAATGAGCAAGCATACCGGCCTTGAAGAAAATCTTGGTAAGACCCGACTGGTACTTGGTCTCGTCCTCAACAGTCTTCTTCAAGATAGAGTCACAAATTGCACGCACACTCTCGTCGTTGGCCTTACCCCGTAGGAGGTCACCATATTCCTGAGAGTGTAACAGAATGTGGTACCTGCTTCCGAACTCCTCGTATGTCCATCTGGTTGGGAAGCCAGCGCAAGAGATTTTAATGGTTTCCAACACACCACAAGCTCTCAACTGAGACAACACCATGAGTGGGTCAAACTTCCAAGCAACCTTCTCATCGTTTGGCTTGATGCAACGAATGTAATGAACATTTGTCGAGTCAATAGTGTTCATCAATTCAATTAACGAGTTCTTAAAGATGGAACCTAGCGTTGGCTTTCTGTTCACAGTTCTTGCACCTGGCTTCTTGGTGGCAGCTGCAGCCTCCTCAACGGCAGCGTTAGCCTTGTCAAGGTTGTCCAAAATCTCAGTCAACAACTCGTTCTTGGAGGCCTTCAAGACCTCAAGATGGCCCTCTGAGACAGTGTCTCTATTCTTCTCAATGAAACCCTCGATGTCATACTCCACATCAAGAGCGTAGTGGGCAACAATGAACTTTGTCTGACCAAATCTTGGTTTCTTGAAAACTGTGTTGGTTGGTGCCTTATCCAAAGTCTGGTACAACTTGGTGACCCAACTCTCATCATTGCCAGCTGGCAATCTCGACTCCTCGTCCAGCAAAGAGAGAATACCCAGCTTCTTCTCAATCAAGTCGATACAAGGCTGGTTATCACTGAACTCGATGAAAGACCACTCGATTTTCTCGCTGATATACTCCTCCTGTTCCAACTTGAAGACGTGCTGGTTGAACTCCTGCTGTAACTTCTCGTTAGCATAGTTGATACAGAACTGTTCGAAGGAGTTCTTAGCAAAGTGTTCGAAACCGTAGATATCCAAGACACCAATGAAAGTCTTCACATGCTGGACAACGTCAGGTGTACACAAGTCATGGTTAATGTATGTTACCAACCAGTCGAACAAAGCGGAATAGATGTACTTAGCAACAGAATCTCTGGCAACAAGACCTTGTTTATGGTTCAAGTTAGACACAATCTTCTCAGATCTAGTGATAATCTGCTTCTTCGTGATCCACTTGGCAAAGTTCATAGGCTCAATGCCAAGCAAATCACAGGCCTTGACCAAGTTTGGCTCGTCAGAAGAGAGAGAGGCATCATTTCTTGCGGCCTTCACCTCAATATTACCTATGTGAAGCAAAGCTGCAAGAAGTGTGAAGATCTGGAACTGCTTTTCCTCTGTGAAACCGATTAAAGACAGAGCATCTGTTGTGGCCTTGAACTCCTCCTGGTCATCAATACCGTCGATCTTGTGGTCACCACCTTGGTTCAAGTAGAAGAAGTCCTCAATATTTGTTAAGTGTAGCTGCTCCTTCTGTTCTGCAGACAAACCTTCCATCATCTGGTAGAAGATGTGGTAGTTACGCTCAATCTTTGGTTGGAACACCAATCTCGAACGCTCCAACAAGTATGTTCTAATCCTAGCACCGATAATAGAGATCTTGTCGTTGAACAAAATCTCTAAATACTTACCGAAACGGGAGGAATTGTCATTTCTTGTGGTCTTCGCGTTACCGAAGGCCTCCATGATTGGGTTGGTTGCGAGAATCTGCTGTTCAGTTTTCGACATCTCAATATGTGCTGTGTTCTTAGATCCCATGACACTATCATTGTTGGTGATCTCCTCCACGGAGGCAAAGTATCTCATGATGAACTTGGCAGAGACAGTCTTACCGGCACCAGATTCACCAGAAACCACGATTGTCTGGTTCTTCTCATCTTCCTTCATTCTTCTATATGCATCCTCAGCGATGGCGAACAAATGAGGCTCTAATTCACCTCTCTGCTTCCCGGAATATGCCTGGATGATATCGGAAGAGTAAAGCTGGTCCACCTTCTGGAACGGATTCGTAGCGATCAACACAATACCAGAATATGTGTAGATGTTCAACTGGGAGTATCTGACCCTGATGGCGTGGAGAACCGCTGGCTCGTTCAAATATGAAAGCGACGTCAAATCCTCGGTGGCCTCCAAGATTGGAGGATTTCTCAACATAGGCAGGTTCTCGTTAGACTCGTCAAGCGAGTCAGTATCGATTATGACAAGATCCTTGGTGGTTTCGACGGTTAACTCCAAATGGTGTTTGCCGCCATCAGTGGTATGTTTCGACACCTCAGCGCCTACCCATCCCTCTGTCTCACTGCGGATCCAGCAACGACTAAAGTAGAAAGTTAGTAGAAATTCGTCGGGGACTATCAAAATGACACCTTTTTCGATGCTATTCCAGTGCTGTGTGTTGTTCCCGCCCACTTTGTTGACCATTTGCGATGTCGTCCAATGGGCGCGTCTTTGGGGACAACAAACACAGGGGGATCTCAGCTACTCACGTTCCAATGTCGAATGTGGATGCCATTGTGCTCGTCTGCTGTCCCTTCGTATTCTGTGGATGTGTACAAAAAGACTGAGCAGCACGTTAAAAATGGCAATAACAGTGGCCGCTGGTTTGCGGTTTGAGGTTTGTTGACAAAGTTTGTATAGGCGTGTTCTTTTTGGTGCCTTCTTGTTGACGCGTTTTTTCCTGGATTTTTCGATCTTCCTCTCAGAATGTAACTCTGTGTGCGCGTACCGTGCCAAAGAAGCTTCATGGGCCCAGAACTGAAATCACTGGTTTTGGCACATCGTTTGCCAGTGGCCAGGGTTCTTTATCAGGCTCTTCATCATTAATCCTTCAGATAAGTCTACTGTTCCCTGTTGAGCTATATGGATAAAGTGTTGGAACTTCTGAATTATCCCTAAGGCGTGGCCCACGCGTCAGTGCCGACTTACCGACTTGTAGGCTGTCAGATCGGGGGCTATTTAGATCGTCGCATCGCCAAAGTGAAATCACTACCGATGGGCTTCTCGGGGACCGCATGCATTCTTGACCCCAGCCCGTCCAATGTACACACCTGCCAAACTAAGGTGTCTACTTGTCAGTCAGTCTAAAGGATCAGACCCTTCAAGCACTAAGCAGATCAAGATGCAGAGCCGCAAGAGACCCTGGTATTCCCATCATAAGCAGGAGAGCAAGTCACTCACAGAAATGATTGGCGCTTTAGGAGCCTATATCAAGAATACGCATGTCAGATTAGTATTCTGATTTCAGTATTATACACAACGAAAACATGTCTCTCAACAATAGGGGCACTGTCTATGGCATCTCCGCGTAGCGCTTCTCTGGGGTATCAACAACAGCTTCTTCAAAGTCCTGGCTCTCCTTCTCCGGCTCTCCAGTGTATGCCGCTTCGTTCTCAGCATTCGTAGCAAATTCAACTGCCTCCTCCTGAACTTGCTCTTCATTCTCCACAACATTCTCCGGCACTGGGTCTGATGGACCATCGCTGGTATCCTCAGTGATGGAGCCCACCTCAGGTGTCGATTCATCCACAGGCTCTGGCACATCAGCGACATCCTCCACGGACTCTTCTTCGGTGATGTCCATGGAGACAACAACTCGTTCAGGAGATCCTACAATAGCAATATATGCCTCCTCCTCCTCTGTAGGTGGCTCGAAGTCACCCTCATCAGACTCGGTGTCAGAAAGATCCCCATCTTCGGCAGCCTCAACCTCAACCTCATCAGTCTTGACAGAACCGTCACTGTTTAGTGTTTGAAACTTCAGCACAGTAGTGGTGAGAGTAAGCTTGGAAATATTCTCCTGACCTTCTTCCAACTCTTCAGCCTCATCAATGGCGTGTTGCAAAGCCTCATCTTCCAATCTCTCCTTCTTTTCACGCTCTTGGAACTCAAGGTTAGCCTTGGCTCTCAAAATGGCGTAATAAGAACCAGTTTCGTGGTCAAGGGCTCTCAAAGTTTCACGGATCTCAGCGAGCAACGTGTTAACACCACTCATGTGAGCATCCTTATTGATCAATTCTTCTCTTTTGGCGATCAATGTGTTCTTTACCTTAACGTACTCCTTCCAGTCCTTGAAACTGTCTTCGTCCTTTTTATTCTCAAAGCTGTCGAAGCTAGAAGAGAAAGTAGAGTACATCATCTTCTTGCTGAACTCATTGATAGCAACTTCGGCAAACTCCTCGTAGATGTCCACAATAAGCTTTCTCTCCTCCTCAATGGCAACCTCAACGTTTGAAACAAATGCCTTCAGAGACTCGTTAACCTTTTCGGCTAGGATTCTGAGGGAGTCAGACTTGGAGGCAAGAATCTCACGGATCTCCTCTCTGGTGATCTTGTGGTCAATAATGTTGCCATTATGGTCAATCTCAACTTCTTCCCCGCTCTCTAGAAGTGCAGTTGTGGAGTTGATGTTATAGATGGCCTTATTGATAATGGCGTAGTCCTTGTTAGCGGTTTCGGTCAAGTTACGGAGCATGCCAGTGAGGCTTGGTCTGATGTCACCGATCATCACTTGCTCCAATTCAGAGATAGAAGCGTCAAAGTTGCTGAAGATACTGTTGACAGACTCCAAGACATAAGTCTTCCAGGTGTGGATTTCCTCAGCCAGAGAAATTTCAACTTCTTGGTTAGAAACTTCGTTTACTGAGTGCATTTCCAGTTGATTGGCAGCCGCTTTGATCTCTTCAGGGGTAACAGATGTCTCCTCAACAGTCTCGATCTCAGGCTCAGCGACCTCAGGCTCAGCGACCTCAGACTCAACCTCAACCTCAACAGAAGCCTCTGTGGTGTCGTCAGTTTCGATAACGTCTGGAGTATCCATAGCCTCATAGGAAGTATCAGTTGGGAGATCTTCCTCTTCAGCAGTGGTTGGCTCGACAGACTCAGTAGTGACCTCAGCAGACTCTTGGAAGTACTGAGCCGCCTGGTCATAAGAACCAGAGATGACCTTCTTGGATAGCTCAAGCGCCTGGTTGACTCTCAAGAGGTTGTAGTACTTGAAGGCATAGAACATGGTAAGATCAACGTACTTCTTGGCATACTGATAATAGTGGTGGCTCACATGGACGTAGACCTTCTCGGAAAGCCAAGGGTGTAAGTATGTGTAGTACGCATCCTTGGATTGGTTAAAGGCCAGAATGGCAAACTTCTTCGAAGCACAAGCAGCCTTACAAGCCAGCGACTTCACCTTCGTCAGAGAAGACTTGGCAAATGGCAGAAGTTTCTCATGGTAGAAGGCAATGACCTTTGGCATTGACTCGGCGTAGAAGAGGGCCACCTTAGTGATAGCACCGTTAGTGTGGATGCAAGCTTGAGAACATGCGTACTTGGAAACCAAGTTCGCTTTGATCAAAGCGAGAGCAGTGTACTTAGTAGCAGCTACCCTTGTAAGATCAAACATAACATACGCCTTCTCCAACTGTGGCTGGTATGTGGCCCAAGCATCGCTGATCGCCGATGCAGCAAGCTTCTCTTGGATCATAGCGACATACTTAGAGAGGTACAACTGGTACTGATCCACAGCGACACTGTTAACCTTAATGAAAGCTGGTTCCACATAGTCACTCTGGACATTCAAGGCGAACGGAGCAATTTTATCCTGCACAGGCTGAATGTAGTCGCCATACAACTGGTTCTGGGCAATGTGGTCAAATGAGCTGTGCCACTGCGCGCGAAGAGGGTCGAACTCCGGCGATGAGAAGTCAACAACACGCGTTACCAGAAAGCACAGCGCCAATAGGTATAGACACTTCCTTATGATACAGACCATTGCGGTGAGTTGGGTTTCTAAGCTGAGCGCTCTGTTGGTGGCAATAGGACAAGTGTCAACTCTTGAAGCGAGTGGTTTGTTTTGATTTTCCGAGCACAGTGCTCGTAACCTCCGCGAATTGGACCAGGGCTCACAACTGCAACACGACAGGACAGCCGGGGTAGAAGGAGGCCACCACTCCAGGTCGAGGGGTAGGCCGAAAATTGCGACCAACCTGTTTGGTGGGATCCCCCTAGCGAAAAGTCAACAAGTGCTGTTCTCCAGTTTTGCTGATCAAAAAGAAGGAAGGGCGGCGAACATCAAAAGTTTCCATTAAACAGCACACGGCGCTTAGTGGCAATTGCATTGATTTACTCTGTGCAACGCCTGCTGCACCTTCTGCTGTCATTCCAAAGTAACCGCCGTACCACAGCGCCTGGAATCAAACGGAGCGCAGTGCACCACCGCCCTTTCAGCAACCGGCTACTCGTTACTCCAGCTCCGGACCGGATTATCGGCATTTCAAGAATAAGCAACAGTTCAAGAGCTTCTTCTCACGCGCTTTGTCAGGCGGCATTACACCAAATAAGGAACCATTGCATTTTCATCCCTCACACAGCCCCTCCTGGTCGATGTCATTCTGGCTCTTTGGACAAGGTGGTAACTCAGCGTCCTCGCTCAACAGGCTATTGGATGCCTACTACAGGAAACGAACGCTGCTCGAACAGGACAGCAACAAGCAGCCACAACAACACGGTGCCTTGGAACACTCTGACGCCGGCTCGCTGAGCAATGAGGACATTGAGCAGCTGGAGGAACTGCCGTTGGATGCAGATTTTGTCTACACAGTGCTTGACGATCAGAACGTTCTCAATGAGCTCAACCGCCAGAACAACAAGCTCATAGACTTCATCTGTACGGGCTACGCCGATGGGGTGCCAGTGGCTGATGAGAACTGCGATGTTGAGATTGCCGACTCCCATGAGGGCGCCGATGTGGGGACACCTGCACCGTCGCAAGGCCATCCCAACAACGGCGTCTCTGTTTTGGACATTCTTGTATCGCTTGTTGTTGATAGTGTTGACTGGTTCAACCAGAACGAGAAGTACTTGTTTGATTCCAATGACAGCCAATCCATTCACGGCGACAACCCCGAGTTTGACGATGAGGAGGCAACAAAGCATATCAACAGAATTCATGTTGCCTCGGAGATCCTTTCTTGCAAGATTTGGCTAATTTCTGAGACCTTAGTAGAGGAACCAACGCTCCTTGGCAAACTATGGTCATTCCTCCAATACCCACTCAAGTCCTCCTCTCCATCCGTCCAGTTCTTTGTGAAGATCAACGAACAGCTTCTGGAATCCAGACCTGACCAGATGCTCAACTTTATAAGGTCGCAGGGGAACATCGTTGATGTGTTCCTCAAGCATATTGACATTACGATTATCATGGATTTCCTCTTACGAATTATCGCATCAGACAAGCCAGACGTACCGAAGGGCATGATTGAGATTCTCTCGGAGCAGCGACTTGTGCCAAAGCTTCTTCATATCTTACAAAATGAGACCGACACTTCAACACAATCCTCCTGCGGTGATTTCCTTAAGGCATTGATATCCATCAGTGCCAACACATCTATTGATGAGAATACTATTGGGCCTAATCTGTTGACCAAAGAGTTGGTTGCCGACGAATGTGTCGAGCAGATGATTCAAATCATCTTGAAAAAGGGAAACGGGTTGAGCACTGTTGTTGGTATCATCATTGAGATTATCAGAAAGAATAACTCTGATTATGACCAGGTGAACTTGCTGTATACAACATTGGAGAAGAATCCTCCAAACACAAGGGACCCTATCTATTTGGGCCGTATGTTGAGAAGATTTGCAGAGACGCTACCGGCATTCAGTAGCATTTTGATTGATCAATCATTGACGTCAAAGAGAGTGAAGACTCAGATCAACACCTTGATTGAGCCACTTGGATTTGAAAGGTTCAAAGTGTGTGAACTCGTTGCTGAGCTTCTCCATTGTTCCAACATTGGCCTGTTGAACAACCATTTGACTGAGAAGATTATCGAGGAACGCGAGAACTTCTTGAAAGAACGAGAGAACAACTTGGCCAATGCGCTAAGTGACGACTTGATCACGTCTATTGCTTTGACCAACAATAATTCCACCAAGCCATCGTCCCATCTCAACTTGTCGAACTTGAACATCGGTGCCGCGGAGCCATCTGTCGCTGTCTCGGAGAAGCACATTACTGTATCACCACATGCTACTCCATCTATCCCAGCTGAACGCAGTGGTGAACTACCACTTCTGGACGAGAACGACGTTGTTGGAGAGCCGACTATCGGCAAGGAGGAGAGTCTGAGAGTGAGCCCTACAGTGGGCGACTACTTCAAAATCAAGCTTGTTGACTCTTCGATTTTGAGCACAATCATTGGGATGTTTAACAAATACCCATGGAATAACTTTTGGCATAATGTTGTGTTTGATATTGTGCAACAGATCTTCAACGGTCGTCTTGATGTTGGATACAACCAGTTTTTGATCTTTGAGTTGTTCAAGTCATGTGATATTACGAACCTGATTATCGAGTCTTATAGACTCTGTCAAGAAACGGAACAGGCTACAAATGTGAGATTAGGATACATGGGTCATTTAGTGTTAATCGCTGAAGAAGTTGTAAAATTCTCCTCCCAGTTCCAGAACACCAAATTCAACGACTCTGAGATTGACGAGTTAATTTATTCCAGGTTGATCGATGAAAATTGGATCGCATATGTCACTAATGTCCTGACCGAGACCAGAGAGCAGTATAACTGTGTCCTCGGAGGCATCAAGACCAACGAGTTCCAACAGAATGAATACCTTAACCACGATGCTATCATCCTGGGTAACTCCGAGGATGAAATCTTGAACCAGCCTGTGGAGGACTCCTCTGACGATGTGTTCTATGAGAGCCAGGAAGACGCTGATGCTGACCAGAAGGATGACGATGGCGATGCTAACATGAGTGTGGATTAATTTTTGTATGTGCTTTTTATTTAATGCTGTCGCCCAGCATTGTCATTTGTTTTACTCCCATATATCCCTGATGATTCATGACTTTACGAGCATGTCTTGTATGTATAACGATAGAACGTTTCCTTTGCTGTTAATAATATAAGTGAAGATGACCCAATTTTCACTAATCTTCTCTTTCTAATCTAATGCTTCTTGTCATAGTATCCGCCAGATCCTGATCCTCTTCCGTGAGGTTCTTACTGTACTTGATGCCCCACACTGCTATACCTGCTAGAGCCCACCATCCTAACCATACGATGTCATACGACTGTCCAGCACTCATCAGGAATCCCCAGATGAACGGAGCACTGCATCTTGCTGCAGAACTGAATGAGATGGAGATACCATTAACAAACGCCCGCTTCTTCGGTGGTGCACACAAGTGCACGATGAAGTTTAACTGTGGGAAAATTAAGTTGAGACACATCGAACGTATCGTACATGATAAGTACACAAATGCCTTTGCCATTCCTGGTTTCTCCGCTAGCAGCACAGTGTATGGGAACGACAAGTATAACAATGGCAATGGCAAACTGAACACTTTATAGATAGTGAGCGTGTTCATCTTCCGGTTCACGTACGGTAGTGCGAAGATAATGAAGAGCACTGTGAGCAACCCCGTCGTGGACAACAGTGTCCCTGTGTCCTGTGAAGTGTAATCAAGCCCACCTGATAGTTTCAATGGGAAGTGTGAAGTCAACTGTCCATCCTCTGTTCTTGCCACTGGAGCAGATAGGAACACAGGGATGAACTCATCACACACCACAGCGTGCGCAGAGGTGATGAAGATGGACAGTAACGCAGCCATGATGGGCACTGTCATGACGTCTTTGAACGTAGTGTCGTCTTCATCATCATCATCATCGTCTCTGAGCTTGTTCGTCTTCACTGTGGTGTCCTCCTTCTTCATTGCCTTGGGCGTCGGAGGCTCGCTGTCAGAGGAAGTACCAGGAGTCACGGGCATGTCGTTGAGTGGGATCAACTGCTCTGAGTCCCCGTCATATTCTGCAGACCACGGTCTCACTGGGGTATTGTAGTGGAGCTTCTCATTCAGCAATTTATCACCAAGGCTCAAAAAGACATCGTATCGGTACTGGTGCTTATAATGTGTCTCCTCCATGAAGAACAGTGCGATGCAAATGGACAACAGTAGAAGCATCCCGATGATAATGTTAGGTCTCGCATATGGGAATGCCTCTGTTAGTGGTCTCAGGAACGCTATAGAAGTCTCTCTGCCACTAAGATACCCACCAATCAGCGGTCCAATGACACACCCCAAGCTCCAAATCAGGGGCATAACTGCGAACGCCAGTGCCTGGTGCTTCTTCTCCTTGGTAATCTCTCCCAGCATCGTTCTTATCACAGCAACGTTACCATTAAGCAGACCCATCAAACATCGTGCCAAGATCGCTGTTGTATAGCTCTTGGCAAAGCCAAAGAGAATCACAGAAGCCATCGAGCCTGTAAGCCCCAAGATCACCGTGGGCTTGCGGCCATGCTTGTCTGCAAACCGGCCCCACACGACACCGGTGAGCACTTGGCAGAAGGCGAAGGACGACGCCAGGAAGCCCGCGTACTTTGACACATCGGCCTTGGACTCGGCGACGCCCAGGTCCTCCACCATGAAGTAGACGTATGTGAAGAGTGAGCTGAATGCGATGGGCTCTGCCAGTCGCACCATGGATATAACCAGGATCTGTGCCCATGGAAACCCGTCCATCTGCTCCTTGAAAGTCATGCCAGTGCTCAGTGCCATTTTCTTGGTATTTAATATGGGAATATCTCTTTCTGATCTCAGGCCTGAGGAAACAGCTTCTCTTAGATCTGAGAAAATAAGTCCGATATGTGTCACGACTCACCACTGCACTCCACCACTCCACCTTGCGGAAATCCGCCGCAAGGCGGCGCTCCACCGGAGAGATGAGAGATTACCACATTCGGCAGCTGTCGCGATACGCATATGGTGGGGGGAGATTATAGTTGTGTCATGTTGAGAATAATCTTCTATATTATACAAAACTCGATCATCCAATTGAGTAAGACGTACTACTTCCCGATTTAGATCGACTCATATCATCAACACCAAAATCACAGCTCACTGCTGGCATACTCGTTCACGTTCTTGATGTACTCGTAGATGAATGCAATCTGATACAGATGATCGCTGAACGGAGCGTGCTCGTCAACACCATGAATGTGGTTGGTCAACGAGTTTGTAGTCACTTGGAATCGGTAGATGTGTTCCGTAAGATCCCAATACTTGTTCGTATCAGTCGTGGCCAACATCAGGAACGGAGTCACAATCGTCGGTGGCTCATCTGGATACATGTAGTCATCGCTGATGTGCTTAATGGACCCAGCGAGGACATCCCATTTTTGATCCCGTGTAGGTGTGATTGGTGCAGGTTCCAAGATTCTGTCCCAACTGACAATGAAGTGTCCGTTCTTCCCATCTGGCTTGATCTCTGTTTCATTACCCAAAGCAATGGACATGTCAAACTTCTCAGCGACAGATTCAACATTATTCACAATCTTGTGCAACACGTCATCGAACTTCAAGTCCACGCCAATACGATGGTTCACAGAGAAGTTGGAGAACTCTGGAAGAGCGTTAGCAGCAACACCACCACGGAACAAATCTACCGCTTGTGTAGTGGACACAAATGTGTTATACAACGGGTTCTGTGCAAGAAAATGTGCCAACTTGGTTCTGATGAGTTCGTTGTCCCTAGCAGCCAAGATGAAGTTCTTTGTGCCGTCAGCATCAAACAACGAGGTATGCTCTGCCAAACACTCCATAAGACCCAATGCTGGGTTATCTTCCCCGAGGACAGGATTGAATGGCGTGTCTTCTATCAGAGAAATCAGCTTGGCCATCACACCGATATTTGTGTTTGGTGGTGGCATGGAAGAGTGGCCACCCTTCGTAGAAAGGGAAACGGTGATAGTGGTGAATCCCTTCTCACCAATGGCAGGTGCAGCAATTCTTCTTCCACCTTGCTCAATGATACCAGGACCCTCGTCGATCAACGAGTAGATCGAGTTATCGCCATAACGCTCTTTCAGCAGCTTGCCGATATAAGTGGCACCCATAAACCCACTGATCTCCTCGTCCTGTCCAAATGCCATCAATACGGTTCTTTCAGTAGAGTACCCCTCTCCCAGCATCTTCTCCACTGCAGCCAAAGTGGAAATCAACGTGGTCTTGCAATCCGACGAGCCACGACCCCAGAGGAACTCACCATCATAGTGGGCGCTGTATGGAGGATACGTCCACTCGTCAAGCATACTGGCGTCCACAGGTACAACGTCCTGGTGTGCGGCAAAGAGCATTGGCTTCAAGTCCGTATTACTACCGTTCCAAGTGTACAGCAGTCCAAACCCATTGACTTTCTCCACTTTCAACAGGGAGTGCACCAATGGGAACTTCTCCTCGAGATAAGCGTGGAACTCCACAAATGGTTCCCAAATCTGTGGATCCTCCTCCGGGCTGCCCATGTCATGGAAGGTTTCCGTTGGGATTCTCACAGCGCCGGCCCATCTTTCCAGTGCCAACACAGCGTACTCCTTGTCCTTCAAGAGAAACTCGACGGTGGAGTTGTCCTGCTGGAAGTCCGAGGGTCTCAAGGCCGAGCCGATGGGGCACACGGATGCATTACCACCAAATGACAGTGGTATCTGCTCCTCGGCCAGGGATGTGAGAAGCCCGCTGAGCGTAGCCAGCACATACAATGGCAGTCTCATTGTGTCTTTGCCTTCTGTGGCTTCCAATAGTTCCTCATACGGTGGCCTGCGTTCAAAAACAGTCCCCAAAAAAATATCTCCCATGGGCCAAGATGGTTGTATATCCGCTCCTGCCGCGCGCACCGCCGCTCAATTGTGTAATGCATACAATGTCCGGGTGTTATCTGATTGCATTTCGCTTTACCTTTAAGGGGGTGCCTTGGTCTTATCCAGTGTGTGTGAGGTTTCCCAAATTGTCCTGACAATCTCGAGTGTTGAAATAATTGTGCTACAGTTAAGATCCGATTGTACACTATCACACATTAATACGTACCAATTAATCTGCACTATTCGTATCACCCGATAAAGGAGCCCACCCCGCGAGACACGAGATGAACTTCCACCTACTGATCCTTGTACACGGTCTATGGGGGAATAAGTCACACTTTGAGTACATCCACCAGCAGATTGAACAGGCCAGGAGTTCCCTGGAGAAGAATGAGAAGCTCATCATCTACAGGACTGCAGATAACGAAGGATATAAGACCCTGGATGGTATAGACGTTTGTGGGCTGCGTGTTGCCAAGGAGATCAAGCAACAGATCAGCCATTTGAATGAAGAGACTGGGAGAGTGACAAAACTTTCAGTGGTGGGATACTCGCTTGGTGGTCTCATCTCCCGGTATGCCATCGGTGTGCTCTATCATCAGGGGTACTTTGAGCAAGTGGAACCAGTGAGCTTCACCACGTTCTGTTCACCGCATATTGGAGTACGTACTCCGGGCGATAACATATCTGTGAAGCTGTTCAACTGGTTGGTTCCTAATCTGTTGTCCTCTTCGGGTAAGCAGATGTTCCTGAGTGACAAATCAGGTGCAAAGAACGAGCCATTGCTCACCTCTATGGCTAACCCTTCGTCTATCTTTTACAAGGCATTGAAGAGCTTCAAGTACAGGAATCTGTATGCTAATGCCATTAATGATAAGAGGACATCATGGTGGACTGCCGGTATCTCACCAGTAGACCCCTTCTTAAAGATTGACGAGACCTCCAGCCTCAACGATATGAATTTCAAATTCGTAAAGGGATATGAGCCAATCGTCATTGATCCAGACGCTAGATTCGCCATCTCAAGCAGGCCTGTGGAAAGGGGTGCTTCTCCATTGATTCAGCAGTCCCAGCAATCCAATTTCTGGCAGAGAAAGTTCAAATGGGTAATGGTGGCTGCTAACTTACTTGTGGTGGCCCCACTATGGGTCCTATGGTTCATCATCTCTGGCCTTATGGAATCAGCAAAATCACACAGAAGAATCAACTCCACCTTAAAGGACTACCATTCGTTCTTCACCTCAATGACAGACTGGGTAGACACTGAGAGTTTGTTTGATCACCCCTTGGAAGACGGCCTCATTGATCTTAAAGAGGAAGATGACACCATATTGTCCACCACAGCGTCTGTCAATGCTATCCAAATAGTAGACCAGACGATTGACCAGCAGTTGCATGATAAGACCGATACATTTGTTGAGAGTATCTTTGACGCTATCACCTCGAAAGACGCATTGGAATCTGCAAAGATCCAACAGTATGACTTCCAAACATTGGAATCAGTGGACACATTAACAAAGGACGGCATCAACAGCTCTATCACAGACTTGGCGTACCGATCGAATATTCCATCCAAGCACCAAGTTCTAGAAGTCTTCACACTAAATCTCACGTTAGAACAGCTAGAGATCATTCACAATCTGAACGCACTTCAATGGAACAAATATCCCGTTCTCATCAGACACACCAAAAGCACACACTCAGCTGCCATTGTGCGCAACATTGAAGAAAAAGAGCTTTATGAGGGGAAAATAGTCATCAAGCACTGGCTTGGTGAAGTTCTCAAGTTGGAATAATGCCCATGCCCTGGCTAATAAACACATATTTTGCCCTGACGCTAAAATCTCTACACTCTATAGCGCAGTGCCCATAACACTTTCGCGAACGCTTTTTTTTGCCCAAACTCCCACCGAAATTTTCCAGGCCATAAATGGGCGAAACAGAATTGATCAACAGTATACTTGACTCTTATTGGCGAAAAATCAGTTCACCAAATGTCTGACTTTGGAAAGCTGCTCGGTGCGTCGCGTCTCGCACAAGTTGTACGTCCGAAGAAGACGTTTCAGAGCTCTAAAAGAGTGCCTACCCGTCAGGTGCTTGAGACCAGAGAAGCCGCATTGGCAAGACAAGAATGGGGTTTGAAGTACGCACTCCCATCTAAGATCCGTTCTCGTTACCTTACACTCACAGAGCTCGATTCGCTGGAACGCCTTGTGGACTTTGAGGCCAATGGAGGTGACCACTACAGAAGGGTGCGATTCCAAGAAATGGGGATTGTGCCAACAGCGCCAGTGCAACAAGGAAAATACCAGCAGCAACAGCAGAAGAACCCCCTGTTCTTCCATCAGGCAAGGGCCCCAACTTCGGATATCGTTGAAAAGGGACTGATCAGTGACGTTGTGAAGTTGAAGCGCAACCAGCCAAAGAAGCGTATGCAGGCTGTTCTTGATCAGCTGAGATTGCAAAGTCCAGAGTTCAAGAGAAAACTTGTGGAGGAAAACCCAAGCTCGTATCTCTCCGCCTACAAGTCAAAGTCCATCGGTGATGTCTTCTCAAGTAATGCTTTCAACTTCGTGCACGGGCTCGTGAAAGAGGGCAACAAGAACCACACAGACAGCGTGAAGCGCATGAACCAGAAGATCGAAGCCACAGCCGGTTTGTCGTACGCACTCACTGGGAGATTGAGAAATAGTCCTAACGGGTTTGTTCAGAAGGAAATCGTTCCAGGCCGTATTGTGGGCCCAGACACAGCAGCCATTGGTGGGTTCGTTGCCAACCGTGACTCTTTGTCTGCAGGTAAGATGGGTCCAAAGGCCATGAGAGAGACGCCAGTGCCACATCACACAAACACTGCCCGTATCAGCGGCGACGGTTCTGTGAGCATTGTTGCAAACTCTGTCAGAACACCAGTGGACCGTGACGCATATGATTCTGTCATCAAAGCCACGTCGACGCCTCTCCGTAGGGCCAATTACCGCTTGAGAACAGGCAAAAATGCTTCAAGCAGACAGAGCTCAGGCAAAATTGACCCCATCCACAGTGTTATTGACCTAGCCAACCACCAATGATTGCACAGCTACCTGATGTGTCATGTACATACAAAACGAAATGTCTAAACATATGAGCTGAAGTTGTAGTGTGAGTCTATACAAGATAATCAGAAGAGAACACCCTTTGTGGATGGGACCTCATTAGTACCGTTTGAGGAGATGGACTCCTTGATGGCTACGGCGAGTGCCTTGAACGCCGATTCTGCTCTGTGGTGGTCGTTGAACCCTCTGAGGCAGTCGACGTGAAGTGTGATGTGTGCAGCCTGTGCAAACGACTCGAGGAAGTGTGGAATCATTTCGCACGAAAGGTCACCGATCTTTTCCCTCTTCAACCCGAGCTCAATGACGGCGAACGGTCTATTACTGAGGTCCACAACAGCTCTAGAGAGGGCCTCGTCCAGTGGAGCAAAGCCAGTACCGAACCTCTTGACACCTCTGACGGTGCCCAACGCCTCTTTAAAGGCCTCACCGAGGGCAATACCGACATCCTCGGTCGTGTGGTGGTCGTCAATGTGCAAGTCACCAATACACTCCACTATGAGTGACCAGCCACCGTGCTTTGCCAGGGCATGGATCATGTGATCGAGGAACCCGACACCCGTATGGATAGAGATCACTTGCGACGATGTGGACTGTGAAGCGTGCTGGTCAGCATCCGTGTTATAAGTCTTCTCTGGGAGGATAGACTTGTCCAGGGTAATGAACCCACCGCTGAGCGAGACGGCGATCTGGATCTTCGTCTCGTTGGTGACTCTGCTCACGTGTGCGTATCTGAACGGCTTCTCGGACATCTCTGATTTGGTCTTTTTCAGTGATAGTATGGGGTATCTAATGCTCATCCAATAGAGAGAAATGTGATGACTCTTTCGCGTTGGGTAGATAACGGAATGTCTGGGTGTTCCTAATTCGGATCAGGTGGCACATATTGGCGCCAAACTCCACGCCACATTACGCAAATCGGCGCAACGGGCTAAGTTGAAAACAAAGCTGCATTTTATGCCAAACATCAAAACATGTCCATCTCTGTATAGATCTGATAAATTCAGGGGATATTTACATAGGAGACGCACAAAATGGGGGAGGCTGAGTATATGCAGTCGCAACAGGTACGTACTATGGCATTTAAGTGCACCAATTGAGCCTGTGAGGCTAACATAGCACAGACGACGTATATCATCAAGTCCTCGAAAAAGAGACAGAGGATCACTAGAGAACCTCACTTGATCGCAGGCGAAGGTATGGCATTGCCGGGAGCAGATTCTCCCTTTTTATGTCTACTGGGGGGTCATGAGCCTCCGGAGCAGATGAGATTGCGGTACTCTTTATACACAGAGATGGTGGAGAGACAGGACGTAACGGCACAGAGGATCCTCGAGGAGGTCAGCACGCAGACTTTGGAGGATATCCGTAAGGTTGTGGAGACCACCATGGCCGATAGCATTGACACTGTGTTGTTGCTTTCGAACTCAAGCGTTGCCACCAGTACAGTGTTCTTGAACCAAATGAAGACATACCTGGCGAGAAACAGAGACCATCGAGTCGTCACGCTCAACTCTAAGGAAGCCACAACCATGAGGCTCGCACTGAAGAGCATTGTCAGTGGGCTGACAAAGTCTGACATACCACTGACCACAGGTGGTAATGACTCGGACGACTCGGACGATGAGCTGGGGAGAGAATTCGACAAGAGGGTACCCTGGGACTTGGAAGTGGCACAACAATGGTGTGAGCGTCATTGGGAAATGGAAGGTACGGACTTGTTATCCTCTGATCTTAGAATAGTGCTTGTGCTGGAGGACATTG
Organism: Petasospora taoyuanica; assembly: GCA_030567055.1. NCBI lineage: Eukaryota > Fungi > Ascomycota > Saccharomycetes > Phaffomycetales > Wickerhamomycetaceae > Petasospora > Petasospora taoyuanica. Next base: position 648,691 of record JAKUBZ010000002.1, read on the forward strand.
ACTCGCTGAATGTACAGCTGCTCAACAGGCTGATCAAGCTGATCCATGCATTCCGTGAGAGAATCCCGATCAAGTTGGTGTTTAATGTCGGTACCAATATCCAGTCTTTCTCTAAGAAGCTGAACAACGACGTTATCCAGTGTCTTAATTTCCACCGTTTCAAAATCGAACAGACGGATAACATCATCAACAGAATTGTCACTGATATAGTGATTCCGGAGAGCTATCTCATAGACGGTGAGCTCTCGAAGTTCGTCCTTGACAGATTCAGACTCTCGGTGAAGAACGTAAATGAATTCCTGAAGATCCTCAAGTACTCCAAAATGTGCTTTTTCTTCAGCAATCCGCTGTCTGTGCTACCGCATATATTGAGAGACCTCCATATGCTTGAACCACCTCAACTGCACCCAGAGTACTACAAAGCGCTGAGGATGCTCCCATCGTTCCAACGATACGTCTCCGTTATGATGGACAAGAACTTGCCGGATTTCAAGATTGAGAGTTTGTTGAATGAAGACGACGTGCTCGCTGATTCACTGACAAAGGCAGTGAGGTTATATGATCTATATGCGGATGGGTTCAAATCGGTCCTAAGACTCATCACACAGGTGCTTTCCAAAAGATCGTTCAAGACGACAAAGAACTATCTGGAGATTTACTACAAGCTGTCGAGCACAGACGAGTTTGTCCGTGTGCAATTCATCAACGAGATGCTCTCTTTGCTTAAGAATGTGGAGATTGACGCTGTGAAGGAGATGGTGCATGAGATCATCGAGTTGTCTGAAACAGATGCACTTGTAAAGCCCTTATATTCCAAATTGAATGCCACTATTGACCTGCTATCACTGGATGACTTGAATGAGAATATGAAAAGGTCCACCAGCAACGCTGAGCAGCTGAATTTTAAGATTGAGGCCAGAAAGACCAGAGAAGGATTCATCTCTGTACTAGATGGGTTCTTAAGGTCGAGAATCTCGAGCCCCGATCGTATTGTATTTAACGAGTTGTTTCGTATCAGCAATGTCGAGGTCGTAAAGCACAATTTGGTCCCTCCCACGCGGGCCATCATCCAGGAGTCCCTGATAAACCCCGAGAAGTACCTCGGTTTGTCACTCACTGGCGATGACACGATGGACCACCTGAACAACGTGATGAACCCTGTGATCACGGAAATGTTTTCCATTTATAGAGAGACGACTCTCTATTTGAACATTTACGACTTCTACACTGCTTTCAAAGGAGCACTAGACAAGGAGGTTATTCTGAGGAATCTTAATACGATTCTAGACTCTAAAGAAGCGGTGTTTGAGCAATACCTGAATGACGACCTCCGGTTCAAGTACATCTACCAGTTCTTCAACAATACGGATATGAGTGACGATGACAAATGGGACCGTTTAACGCTGACTTTCTTTCTACAAAAGTGTGAGGAGATGATCAACTGTGGGTTCTTCAAGCAGATCAAGAAGAAGGGCGAGATCTTGGAGAAGGCTGTATGGAAAGATCTATAGGTTCATGTATGCATATTTAGCGATACTCCACGTAGTCCACTTCCGGCTTTGTATCTGACAAGTCTAATGACACCCGGTGAATAGAGACATCTCCGGCTTTGCTCATATCATCATCGTCCTCCTCCGTCTTTGTCAAGAAGGATCCAATGGCACCAATATAGCCATCATGCCTTAAGAAATGCGCCTTCATGTCACCCTTGGACCAGAAATTGATAGCATAACTTAGTGTCTTTATGATGAACTTGTGTCCGCTGATATATGAGCCTCCAAAGAAGATGTTTTCCACGTTATTAATGTTAGCATGGAGATAGGAGATCTGTCCAATGTTGTTACTTATAGCGTAGATCAACGATTTGGCGATGTCCGCTTGTGCCACTGAGTCCTCCTGTGAGCTCTTCAATCGGCAATTCAGCTCTTTCTTGAACACTTTACCAAAGCTTGAGGCAATTGTAGAGCTCTTCAGCCCAATGGAGTTATAGCCTGTGCCGTAGATATCACCCACAAGCATATCGACGTTACGGTTGTCACCCATCTCTGATAGTTGTAACATGCTATCAAAGCTCTCACAAGTGGTAATTAAAGAGAGTAGCCCCCATAGAGTCCCACCTCCCAGTGAAGAGCCACCAACTCGCTTGTACTGTCCACAGGGTCCATCCACTCTCAGGATAGAAACACCAGAGCCGATGTTTACCAAAAGATATGGGTACTTCACATCTGGCTGGTCGACATAGTGCACCTGCTCTGTCAAGTGGTCCATCACAAATACCTCTTTGGCGACATCAGCAATCAAAAAGTCTAACCCGTGCACCAGGCTCTCCATCTCGTCCTTCTTTATCACTGGGATGCCGTACTTCACCGTGAACATGCAGTGTAACGACCGATAGAACTTATAGGACCCTCCTCCCGTGGTGACGACGTGCCCGAACGACAGCTCCCGACGGCTCATCAACATTTCCAGGAACATCAAGATCTCATCAATGCTCTCACTTGCAAATTTCTCCAAGTATACGCCACTGCCTCCCATAGTATACACGATTTTCGTTAGTGTTCCTCCGATATCGAGCCCTATACGGTCCCTCGTTTGTGTCTTTGACAAGTGACCATTGCAGTCGTGGTGATTGAGTGCGCTGCTCAGCGAGGCTCTGTGGATGTCCATCTCCGTAGCCTCTCTTGCATATGAAATATCAAGAAACAATGAGGGATCCTCCCGTATTATAAAAGGACCGAAGGTAACAGCCCAACAGATCTCGAGGTCATCAACCGGCCCGATGCTCATATCCTCACATCCGAGGCTTTGGGGGCGCACTTCCCCCACAAAAGACTCGCATCGCGGGGCCGCTTTTGTCCGTGCCATGTTTCTCTTATCTATAAATATATCGGAGGCTTTGGCACAATAGTACAAGACATCGTTAATTAAATACAAGCTCTCATCCATTTTAGGAGAGGATCTTCTGGAGGAGAAGTGCACCGGCAACACTGACGTTCAAGCTGTCGACAAGCCCGGAGACACCGTTGGCTGGCTTGATGGCCACCAAGAAGTCGCTTCTCACCTTCAGTGTGGTTCTGATTCCCTCACCTTCGGATCCAAGCACCAGGAGACATGGACCGTCCTGTAAGAGTCCCCTTAGATCGTCAGGATCAATGGTCTTCTGCTCCAGCGTGCGCGTGATCTTATCGTCTCTATGGCGCTCAGCAACGGCAGCTGACACAATGTTCCACCCATTAGCCCTACTCTTCTCAAAGAACTGCAATGGCTTATCTGCACTGTAGATAGAGATAAACTCCGTTGCACCAACAGAGGTCTTGGCCACTGCAGGTGTTAGTGGTGCACAGTTGCGCTCAGACATGACAATGAAGTCTGCACCGAGGAAATAGGCGGATCTGATAATGGCACCGACGTTGTGTGGGTCTGTGATGCCGTCGAGATAAATTCCCAATGGGTTAGCATTTTGGGTGGTGTGTGTCTGTTCCAGCGGAGAGCCATAGTTGTCTTCCACCATCGTATACTCCTTTCCCAATACACTGCCCAGCTCATAGATGGCCATAGGTAACAGTGGTTTCGTCTCTAGCACAAACCCATTGTGCACACCGTTGTTAGTCAGTATGTTGAGAGCTGCTCTTGAGTCCACAGTAGTAATATCAACGCCACGCTCTGTGGCCATACGTATCACCTCTTGGTCCTTAGATGTGTCTGGATTGTAGATATACAGCTTGTTGAAGATATCTCTCTTTCCCGCTTGCAATGCTGCTAGCACAGGTGACGTACCGTAAACATACTCAGACAGTGGGTTTGGCTGTAGTCCTTTATAGACATCAGATCTCCCAAACTTTCTCTTGTGTTGATACCTCTGCTCTTTGAACGTTCTTGTATCCCTCTTCTGTCTTTCTTTTCTTGCATCTGCATACTGTTCTCTTCTCTGTGCGTTATCATTGGACTTTTGCTTTGCATGTACATGTGCAAATCTTTTCTTGAAATACTCTTCTTTGGATTCACCTGCTTTCTCCCATGCTTTGGTTTCTTTCTTTATTGGGAAGTTCTTATGGAAAGACTCAACTGATTTGGTATGACGATCAGTGGTGAATGCCGGTCTCACATCTTTCAAGTGAGGTATTGACGTTGAAAAGCTCCTTGTCATGCGAATCATCCTTCTAGATTCTAATAAGCCTTTAGATTACCTGGCTACCAGATATCACAAGCACATATATTAAACTCATCTCTCTATGCCTTTAGTGGAAAATTTCATCTGGTACAGACAGCAAGAGTATCTTCGAAACACCCGCACATCTCTGCGGTCCACAATGGAAGCTTATTATTCCATAACTTCTTTTTGAAAGGGTGAAGTTCCTAGAGAATGTGCATTCTGGGTGATCTGAATGCTTGGATATGTGTTATAGTATTTTCCAAGGCAAAATCAAGCTATTTACTAGCAGCTTAGTTATAACTCACAGAATCGATTATCTCCTTTGAGATAATTCAACAGTTGAATTCTTGTAACGAAGCAGCTATTTATAAAATTAATATTAATTTTTCTTAAATCGAGCAGATAAGGCAAAATGGTATATATGGTTGAATAAAGAACACTCAATCATTCAATGCCTTGATGTTCTATGGTGTTATAAACAGAATTGAACGAGTAATATTACTTTTACGGATACTTCAAGAACACGACCAGGGCTGCATAACCGCGCCGTATAGCCCACAATATTCTCCTATACATTTATATATATTTGAGGGGTCCATCTAGTGGATACAGTTTTTCACAAGTGTAATGCCAAAAGGGGTTGTACCACCGTAATGGGCCACTGCCTAAGAATTTAAGTCTCATAGCGAAGCACTGCGGCTCTAATATCTCCAACATTGCCTGCTCAGCTTGTTGAACCTCTTCCCCACTTGCGCGCGGTTTCCAAATTCTAATGTCCGCCTGGAAAATAAAAATATCTGGCGTGGAAGCCCCTCTGGAATTCTGATTAATGTTAGTACCTCTTGCATAATTTGTGGGCAATTACAATTTATTTAGAGCACTCATTTGCACAATGACTACACACCTGCCATTGCTGAACCATGACGAGGTCAAGGGTTTGGAGGATATCATCCCACAGCTGCCTTATCCCTTTGAGAAGACGGACCACTCGGTTGCAGTCCCAGGCACCGAAACCAAGGTGTACTCTCCTATTTTCAGAAATGGGCTGTTGAAAGGTGGCGAACCAGTGGGCATTGTCCATGAGAAGTTCCCTACTTTCTACCACCTGTTCGAAGAGTCGTGCAAAATCCACGCTCAGAAGCGCTCCATCGGTTACAGAGTGCCAGACAAGTCAGGCCAGTTTGAGAACAAATACACATGGGAGACCTATGAGGAATTGGCATCAAAGAGAACGAATGCGGGCTCTGGGCTACTCCAGCTTGTGGAGAAGTACGCTCCAGAGGCAGACATCAACAATTTTGTACTGACGATGTTCTCTGCGAACAAGCCGGACTGGATTGTGTGTGACTTGGCATGCCACGCGTACAGTATCGCCAACACTCCGTTATACGACACCTTGGGCCCACAGTCGACCGAGTTCATCCTCAAGCTCACGGAATCGCCTTTGATCTTCCTCTCGAAGAACAAGATCGACAAGGTGTTTGCCGTGCACTCGCCGTTCCTCAAGGTGATGGTATCCATCGAGGAGCTCACCGCGGATGACGCGGAACTCATCAAGACCGCAGAGACCAAGGGAATTCACCTCACGGACTTTAAGACTGTGCTTGCTCTCGGCGCTGCAGCTCCAAGACCACACATCGTGCCTACGCCAGACACTTTGTACACCATCACTTTCACCTCCGGTACCACGGGCACACCAAAGGGCGTTGAGCTTAGACACTCACATATCGCTGCTGCTGCAACGTTCTTGTTCACCCATGTGACATTCCCTAAGAACCCTGTGTCCCTCGTGTTCCTGCCATTGGCGCACGTCTACGAGCGTTTCAAAATCGTGTACGAGCTCAGTGAAGGTGGTGCCATCGGGTTCCCGCACAACCCGGAGAACCCACGTTCCTTCATGGACGACATCAAGATCTTGAAGCCAACACACATGTCGTCGGTGCCTCGTCTCTACAACAGAATTGAGAGTGGGCTTAAGGACAAGATCAAGACGATGCCGGGGTTGAAGGGCCACTTGGTCAGATTTGCCGTTAACTACAAGCTCACGCATGACGATGACAGCTACTTGCTCAAGTTGCTCCAGCCATTGGTCCTTGACAAGATCAAAAGTGTCGTTGGGTTCGACAACTTGGACTTCCTCATTTCTGGTGGTTCCCCATTGGCCGGCGACTCCATTGAGTATCTCCGCAAAGTGCTCAACTGTGGGTTCTACCAAGGGTACGGTTCCTCTGAGACCTTTGGTGGTATTGCCATCACTACCAGGATCGCAAAGGACACCTCTAGAACGGGTGCCATTGGTGTCACCAACGAGTTCAAGTTGCGTAACTTGCCAGACATGAATTACACTTATCCATTGAACAGAAGTGGTGAGTTGTTGCTCAGAGGTCCTCAGATCTTCTCCACCTACTACAAGAACCCAGAAGCTACGAAGTCTTCCGTGGATGAAGAAGGTTGGTTCAGTACTGGTGACATTGCACAGATTGATGAGGGTGGCCGCATTGCCATTGTGGACAGAGTGAAGAACTTTTTCAAGTTGTCACAAGGTGAGTACATCGCCGCTGAGAAGATTGAGAACGCATACATGGCAAACAACCCATTCATCAACCAGATCTTTGCCTACGGTAACAGTTTCGAGAGTTACTTGGTCGCCGTGGTGGGTATTGAAGAGGCAGTGCTTCTCAAGCTTGTCAAGGAATCCAAGGAGTTTGGCACAAAGATCAACACCCACGAGAAGTTGCTGATCCACTTGAATGACGCCGACTTTAGAAAGTTTTTGCTTGGCCACCTCAACGCTAACATCAAGCATTGTGGCCTCGTTGGGTTCGAGAAAGTGAAGAACGTGCATTTGGGTCTTGAACCGTTCAAGGTGGACGACGAGACCATCACGCCGACACTCAAGCTCAAGAGACCAAACGCACAGAAGCTGTTCCAGAAGGAGATTGATGCAATGTACAAGGAGGGTCCAATTGCCTAATCATTTTTACTTTCTTCTCTTTCATACCCTCTATTTCATTTTGTTTTTATACTGTTCGTTTATCATTAGAGTATCATTAGATTATGTAATGCTCATAGCTTTGGTATGAAGGCAATGAGGAAGAGACAAACAAGGAAAAGCGCAATAGAGCCCGCACACAAATACAAGAACTCTCTCCATCCCATGGTGTCAATGACCTTGGACAAGTTGAGCGATGTCTTCTTGATCTTCCTACTCGTGACCTCCAGACCTTTCTCAGCGGCCTTGAGCACGTCCTGATCCTGGCTCAGCCTGTTCTGGAACTCCAATGCGCCTTCTCTGATGCCCTGGACGAACCCAATCATATTCTCCATGATGTTCTCCTGCAGTTGCTCCTCGTTGTGCAACTCCTCATCAAATGTTGCCACTTTATCACCTTGCGATACGCTCTTGGAACGCCCATCAAGCAGACGCTTTCGCAGCTGTGTTAGGTTTTCGTCGTCCTGCTGCTTCTGCTCCTCTTCTTCAATCGCCTCGATGTCTTCTTCAATGCCGTCGATGCTGTGAAGATCCACACTGAGCCGTCTGTGTAGTTTCTTCTGTTCCAGCTCGTGGGTACGCTCCAAGCGAATAGTGTTGGGAAGTCGTAGTTGCTCAATGACATCCATGTACTGTGCGAGTGCATGCTTCAGTTCTCTCGTAGTCCTTGGAGGTAAATGAACCAATTGCCGACGAATGTGTCGACTTGTTGTCTCGTGTTGTGAACAGATCACTGTGTTGTGGAACGCTGTGGCGTCGTCAGATCCGGTTTGAACCTGTGACCGCAGTAAAATTATCTGCTTCTCAATGAAATCCACCGTCACGACCATATTACTACTCAATACTGTCAGTCAGTCTCTAATAGATGACAAACAACGTGAGATAAATATCAAATAATGTTGCCCTGATCCGTACACCAATTAGCCATGAAATTTCGCGGGGGACAACGAGGCCGGGTGGCCGCTGGCCATACAAATTTTTTCAGATGAGGAATCTCTTTGTCTTCCACATGCATTCCACTAAAACTCAAGGGCTCTTACACAAATTTGTGGCATTCAACTAACCCAAGTGCCACAACCAAGCTCAAGAGCCCAGAGCAGTCATTGCAGTTTTCGCTAACCGCAACTAAGTTACCATAAGTTGTCGTTTGATAGTAAGCTAGCATACATCTCTTGTGTATAATAGGGCCTTGACCACGTTGATAGCTGATTTTTCTAATGTAGCGAGTGATAAGTGGATTCTGAAGTTGATGGCAGCTGGCTACAAGTTGTGCCATTTGGGCTGATTGATTTGAGCTTTCTTGCTAGTGAACTGATATGTCTAAGCACACAAGCCACCTTCCTGAGGTCCAACTCCTGTGTGCTAAGATCAAACAATGTAGTCACCGAGGGCCCATTGGTCTGAATTGAAAATTGCACATGCCACAAAGAATTGAGTATAACTGGAGGCTTTCTGTTGAGAGCCAAAAGCCATAGAGGAATATCAAACATGATACGGATGGTCTACAGAGCGTTAAATTGCTGTGACGACACTACATATAAAGTTGATTCATGAGAGCCCATTCATCGAGAAGAGTATCACTTTGAAACATTACTGTCAGATTTGGTGAAGAAGGACTGCAAAAAAAAGCATACTTCCAGGATTCAGAGGCGCTTTCTATTCATCTCTTTATTCATGCTACTAAGATCGTGGGTTGGTAGCCGGATATTACCAAATACGGCTACGCATCCTCGGAATCTGCGTTTCCAGTTACCAGGCACCCTCTAATGTTTACATTTCACTGGCATCTTTGTAGTCAACTTTGCAACAAGCGGGAAGATTAGTGGGCGGCTATTACAGTGAGCAGAAAATGTCATATCTTCAGATTTCAGTGGACGTCGACGAGGCGGACGCTGTGGTGCTGCAAGAGTCCCTCAACCGCACAAAGACGCTCATTTCACAGATATCGCAGTCTCTTAATAAGATCACAGAGTCTACGGCGAAATCAGGGCGCTTGCTCTCTCCAATTGTGGAGAGAAACAGACAATTGGCAGTATTCAAGAAGAATGTCGACGACACGATGATGGCGGTGTCGAATGTGCAAGGAATCGCCAGTGAAGCTGCGATGTATGAGTCCAAATTGGGCGAGCCGGTGCAAAACGTCAAGCAATACATCACCACAATTCATAAGGCTGAGGATATCATGGAGAGATTACAAGACAATGAGAGTGGCGGTGAGTACAAGGGTATCTCAGAGAACTTAAGCAAGACCATAATGGACAGTGAGTTCAAATTACAACAGCAATTCAGAGAGTTGTTGAAGCCGATCTCGACTCCATTTGATCCAATGGTGTTCATGAACGGTAAGAAGCCATTCCCATACCTTGAGGACGCAAAGATTAAGGATCTGGGTCATATTGTCACTTACTTTACAGGAAATGACAACCCAATCGACCAGCTGTATATCGACAACAGATCCCGTGTAATGCGAGATAGTCTTTCCTTCTTGGTTCCATTCACCCAGCACGTTAAGAAGAACGACAAAGTGCCGTATGAGAAGGGAAGTAATGGCATAGGCAACTACACAGAGGCGTTGGTTGGGTTCATATACAACGAGTACTCGCTGATGGAGGATATCTTCAAGGACGAGGATCAAGTCACTCCGAACTTCACCGGCGTGATGACACCACAGATTGATGCCTTCATTAAGATAATCAATGGCATTCTTAGTGCAATTCAGAGGTCGTTGGCCAATGATGGCCTATTGGTGTTTGAGCTCATTGACAGCATTTCCAAGCTACAAAGAGAGTTACGGCCAAAGCTCTCGGAGCCTCACCTGAAGTTACAACATGCTCTGGATAACTGCCGAGCATTGGCACGTACTCTTTTCAAAGAGCTGCTTAACTTCACAGACCAAAAGATAAGAGGATTGCAGAGTTTACCACAGGATAACGGGGTCTCGGAGGCTACTGTGGAAGTCATGTCTAAGGCAAGAAAGTTTGCAGAATACAAAGAAGGTACGCTTAGTGTTATGAGTGGAATGAAAGCTGGTTCTTGGATTCCACAACCAAAGCCTCAATGGTTGACCAAATTCTCTAGTGTGAGTCAAACGTCAATGGTTGATGAGTCTAATCCACAGGAATTGCTCAGTGCTTTTTATTTGGACGTCATTGATGCACTCATCATCAGTTTGGAGATCAAAGCGAACCAGTTGATGAAGAAGAAACAAGCCATTGGGTACTTGCTCATCACGAATATCACACTTGTGGAACAGATCATTTCCAGAAGTGAATTGCAGAATATCATTGATACCAATGGAGAATCACGTTTAGAGAAGTTGAAAAAGAGAGCATTGAACATGTTCTTAACAGGATGGAAACAAGCCGCAGCATATTTGCTTGACGTTAATGTTGTGGGCAAGATGACATCCAAGGACAGAGAAGCCATCAAGGACAAATTCAAGAACTTTAACGCAGAATTTGACGAGCTGATCAAACAGCACAAGCAGTACAACATTACAGATGTTTCATTGAAGAAGTTCCTCTCAAAGGAGATCTCATTTATTGTTCCATTATACCACAGATTCCACGACAAGCACGCTACTGGAGACTTCTCGAAGCACACTGCCAAGTACATCAAGTATGACAAGCGCCAGTTTGATGCGATTATTGATTCGTTAGGTAAATGAATTTTGGAGCCACCTTCTTAGAAGTGTAGCCAACCACTTTGCGTCTGTAACTATCCGGAAACACTAAATTTGAGCTCCAGGGATTCAGCATCGTATATGGCATACGTGAATGATCATCTCAAGATGGCCACCGAAGTCTCCTATGAAGCTAAGTCTATATAGAACATTTTGATTAGTAACAGGAGAAGACGTGAAAGACTCAATATCATAGGACTGTTCTGTAAGATCATTCAGGTCAGTTGAGGAGCTGCAGAGCTATAGAAGGGAGCAACCCATGTCGCAGGATCTACTTGGTTCTGTTCAGATGTCCTAGAATTGCTTTCACCTCACATAGAGCATGTAGATGAGCTTATCGATCAACCGCAATAAAAGCTTTGGAAGCAAAATTTACAGAAGCATTACACTCATTGTATATTTGCAAGAATTTTGCTCGAATCTGCACGGTTTCAATTGGAATGGTCCTTTGTTTCGGTATGGATAGAGTCCATCAGCGACTTTGAGAAGTTAACATCCGCAGTTGTCTATAAGGAGGGGTTCAGCGTGAATGTAGATGTTTTACCTGACGAGTCATCTCAACAATGAGTTTTTCTGACTCACATATAGAAAACTGGGCCATATCTTCTGGTTCAGTGAAAATATGGCGCCAGAGTTAGACCCATTGTATGCCCCTGGATCTCCATTGGCGCACAATAAGCAATAAGCAAAGATGCATGGTAGGGCCACGTATCACAAATGCAGGGGCATGGGCCTCTTTTGTGGGGTTTCAAACACTGTGATCCTTTGCAGTTATGAATCAGATACTAGTGTAAGACTTCTGGCAGTCACATGACAGTATTGTGAATTACAGAACACTGAAAGACTCAACTAAATCTAAAGCTTCAGACGCTTTTTACTACTACTTTTAGATTGCTCGGGGTTCGGCCGAAGCCGTACGGGGGATGAGCCGAAACTGCACCGCTAAATCCGCAAGCGACCCTCAATCATATATAAAGGTTGCAGTTTCTACCTTCCAAGTCGCCAGCTATGTACTCAAAGAGAATATTATCAGATTCATACTCCAAAGCTGAGAACCCCAAAGATGCCAGTGTCACTATCACTTAAAGATGCAGCCCTTAACGGGCTTGGACTGATGACACTCACTTTAAAGCAAGTGCCAATTACTCCAGAGGTTGCCTTTTCTGTTATGAACAGAGCTATTGAGATGAATTTACCAAAGAAAACTTTCTTCAATGGTGGCGAGTTTTATGCTATGAAGCCTAATATGAACATGATCTATATCAGAGATTTCTTCAAGCAGTACCCAGAGCAGAGAGAGAACGTCATCGTTTCCATCAAAGGTGCCCTCAATATCCCGCAGTTTACTCCAAATGTCACCAAAGAGGGCATTGAACTATCCTTGAAGAACATCTTGAACTTCATTCCCGACTTGGATATCTTTGAGCCTGCAAGACTTGACCCTGCTGTTCCATTCTCAGTCACAGTTGGTGCATTGGACGACGCGGTCGCCGCTGGGAAGATCAAAGGGTACACTTTCTCTGAGATCAGCGGTGCCACTTTGAGAAAAGTGTATGAGATCGCCAAGTATAAGCCGTTGGGTGTTGAGGTGGAGTACAGCTTACTAACTCGTGACATCTTGACAACCACTGGGCTTGTCAAGGCCGCTGGTGACTTGGACGTCCCGATCATTGCTTATTCCCCAATCGGATCAGGATTGCTTTCGGGTACGATTCTCTCCAAATCTGACGTTGATCCTTCGGATTTCCGTAACCACTATGACAGATTCAGTGAGGAGAACCTGGAGAATAACAGAAAGTTGTTAGTTGCAATCAACGAGGCTGCTGAGAAGAAGGGTGTCACTACCGCACAGTACGCCCTGGCATGGGTCAAGTACCACTCTGAAAAGACCATCAGTGGTGTCAAGTTCCCACTGGTGATCCCAATTCCTAGTTGCTCGTCTGTCAAGAGAGTGGAGGAGAACTTTGGGGACGTGACACTCAGTGAGCAGGAGTTCAGTCACTTGTTGAAGCTCGTGGAGGAGAACCCAGTGACCGGTGGGAGATACTCCGCTGCTATGGCCAAATATTTGAATGTTTGAGTCGTAATCATTGAATACATTATAAACTGTGCAGTTTTCAAGGGGTAGGCGTTGCCTTTGGCTTCTCTGGCTTAAAGTCCTTGCCCTGGGTGTTGACCAAAGGCTTAAATTTGTAGTTCTCATCTACTTGCGTCTTGCTCATCACCACTTTACACCCAGCTGGCGGAGTGAAATCGTGCAATGGCTTACCATTTTCTGTGTAGTACTCAACATACTCCAGTCTCTGTGGCTTATCACACTTGAGAATCTCTGTAGGCTGAAAATCGGAGCACACGATCACTTTGAGGAACGGACAGTTGATGATCACCAGCTCAAAGATACTCTTTGTGTAGAGTTTCTGCAACTGTGGCAGGTTCTGGATGAACCATGGACAGATATCCACCAGGTCGAAAGAGACCTGTTCCAAGTTTGGAGCTTTCAATTCCAATGTGGATTCACCGTATTGCACATGGTGTTCGGCGTAAAATCTGATCTCTTTCAATGCTGGGAAAAAGCAGCCGTCAAAGCAGTGCACAGAGGAAGGTGGCATCTTCATAACCTTGAGCTTTTTGAAGACAACTTCCTCCTTGCTCCATGGTCCACTTTGCTCGAACAAGTCACCGTAGTCGTTCCCTGTGAATCCAAGAGCTACTTTTAACACATCGAATTCCAAGTATTTGAGTGTAGGGAACTGGTACGCAAGCTGACTGAAATTACACGGTGGGTCATTGGACGTAAACTTGAGCTTCTTCAGCACTGGAAATTTCCACTGTGGGAACAGATCGTCAAGTCCCTCGATGGTGAGGGAGTTTAGAGATTCGAATGTGATGTCTGCGCTGTACAACTCTGGCTCAATATCGGAAGCCTTGAGCTTCAGCGTGGTGATGCTCTGGAAATACGAAGCAGGTGCCTCCTCAATTGTCTTCAGCAGAGATCCCTTGACGTACAATTCGCCTGTTTCTGTCATTCTTTGGTACCTGTTTTGCCTTATGATCAACGCATTGCATTGCACTCAATACTTTCTTATGTCCGTGTTTTTTTTTTTTTTTTTTCCACCTCTCCAGCCCAGACCTACAACAATAGAATAATGGCACTAATGCGCTACTGGGTGCTACACACCTAATCATAGAGAATATATCAATTGGCATAACAAAAAGCGGAGCACAGCTCACAGTCTGCATCTGAGTTAGGCCTCAATACCAATGACACCACAGGCTGGTCTACCACCGGCGTTACCAGTCTTCAAGGAGTCTGGGTGGCCACCCTTCCCGAGGTCATCGACACCGCCATGGATGACGACGGTTCTACCGAGGATGGAGGTTGGGCCGATCAACTTAACCAGAGAGTCAGAGATGGAACCCTTGGCGATACCCGAGTCATCGGTCTTGACGTTACCCAAGTCACCAACGTGTCTGGTCTCATCGGTTGGTGCGCCATGGGTCTTGCCGAATGGGTTGAAGTGTGGGCCGGCAGAGGTACAACCGTTGGTGTTGTCACCGAACTCATGGATGTGGAACCCACGCTCAGCGTTGGCGTCGTTACCCTTGATCTCGTAGGTGATGGTGGTTGGCTCGTTCTCGGAGGACTGCTCAAAGCGGACAACACCGGAGACACCGGCGTCTCCACGCAATACAGCAACTGCGAAGAGTGTTAGTCTTTGTGTTCTTGTTCGTAGATGGGTCAATTGTGTATGCTTTGTTGTGCCTTCACGGGATGTGAATCTCACTTTCGGAGTGTACCCCGGGCAATAAAAATTCTTCACACTCCTGGAACTTAACAGTGGCATAGTGGACACTACTAATGGCATTGACCCAATTGACTGTGGCTTCTGGAGCTCAGATACTCACCAGCTTTGACCATTTTTGCAATTCTTGATTCTAAAGATCAATTATCCTTGCTGAAAGTAGAGAAGAGGGGGGCGAGCATTGCTGCTTATAAATAAATGGCTTTGAAGGATCCCGCTCGGTTCTCAGACTCCAGCCTAGGCTCCTCGTCAATTGCCATAGTCGGAGATCCAAGCGCCGCGCTGTGATTGGCCCGCCTTTTGGGAGTCTTCCATACTTAGTGATTAGTTCATTTCAAGCTTATTCATGGATCAGTTACGATCACACACTAAAACAGCTTTCAGGTAAACAGTGAAAAGAAATTCTAGCCGTTACAGAGCCGAGCCCATTGTTTATATGTCGGTGAGCACATTTATCTCATCTGGGCGTCCACACGCTCTATACGCAAGTAAGTTGCTCAATAACCCAATTAAATCTTATGATATATAATATATGCTCAAAATAAATACAAAGTAGAAGCACTTAAATATTAAAACCTATCATCTGGGTACAATCTCATGAAGCTCTTCACGAGTGCCCTCAACTCAGAAGTAGGCGTGTTGATGCTAGGGTTCACTTGGTACTAAACAGTGCGGTTAGTATTTATAGGCGATCAATTTTCAAAGTAAAAACAGAACAGGGATTATAACATACCCTCGACAAGTAGGTGTATAGCTCCGCATCAGACCAATTATCAACGTCTTCAATGTAATCTTCATCGGTCTTTCCAATTCTCCTTGGTGGTAGTGGCTGCAACAAGAGGTACAGAACCGAGCTGATTACCAAACCGGAGAAGATCCATGTGCCCCATTTCTGGTTCTTGTGGGAGAGCTGGTTCAAGAAAGTCATTCTTATTGTTTTCGGAGGGTAATTTATAAACAGTAAACTGCGAATATTTATCGTTCTCTCTCTCTCTCTCTCTCTGATTTATCTCCAATTGAAATTTCCCCATAAAATAGCTGTGCAGGCTGCGGCCCCTGAGGGTTTTTTTTTTTTTTTGCTATCATCAATACATGGGACTAGTCCGGAACCCGGATCGTGGAGACTAGTTTCTTTGTGAGAGTCTGAAATCTGACCAGGTGGCGGACATTCCGGGGTGCAAACTGAAAAAAAAAAACCTGGACTCATCATCAATTAAGGTCATGATTTTTGCTTACTTTGCAGAGTGAGTGTGTTTGATACTCCCTTACATGAAGGACAGCATGAGGCTACTCCTACCGATCTTCCTGATTATAAACCTAGTATGGTGCTATCGCACATTCAAAGGTGTCATCGTGGCAGACGATACAAACTTTGAACAAATCCTTCATACAAAGGGTAAATATACATTCGTGAACTTTTATTCACAGAAATGTGATCACTGTCAGAAACTGGGTCCAAGATACGAGGCATTGGCTACAGCATTCAAGGATACAGATATTCAAATCGTACAGGTGGAAGGAAGAGAAAACAGACGTATTAGAAATCAAGAAGGCATCGTGGGATTCCCAACGCTAAGGCTTTATCATTTCGATGGTTCGCATTTGGTTTCGTTCTCTAATAGAGAGAGAACAACAGAGGAGCTTGCTGCTTTCCTTACAGAGCACACCGGTGTTCACCCACGTTGGCCCGAGTCTAAAGTGACAATTCTGGGCTCTTCAGAAGAGTGTGCAAAAGTGATCTCAGAGAACAAGGAGAGAGCTGTTATCGCATTTACTGCGCCATGGCTAGAAAACTGGACTGACAGATTCAACGAGTATGAGAGATTGGCATCAAAGTTCCCAGATGTCAAATTCTACAAGTTGGATGCTACACTTGAGGACAATGCACAAATTGCGTCTCAGTACCGTGTCAGTGTGTACCCTACGTTAGTGTACTTTGACCACGAGGACGAGCCATCGTTCCGTATGCTTGAAGAGCATGCAGCATCGGAAAATAAGATGGGTGCCTTCCTGAGATTCGAACTCGGTGATAAGTACGCTAGTTTGGATGCGTTGTATGACGAGAAGTACAGTGGTGAAGTCGGTAATGACGGAGAGCAACAACAAGTACACGGCTTCAACAAGTACGCTGGGAGCACTGAAGATGAAGATGATGACGAAGAAAGATGGAGAAAACTTAGAGAGTTGTAAATAGTCGGGTTAAATCTCATCAAGTAGGGGGGAGCAGCTAATGTAGCGAATGGCAGATGGTCGTGCCATTAGCGTGCGGCACGTACCAATATTCGCGAGCTGCGAGCTGGTCAAAGGCGCCAACAACACGTCAACAATTGAACATAACAACAAACAATTTTTCTTTTTGAAGATTAGAAATAAACAGTTGTGAAGGTTCTAAAAGCTCGACCTGCAATATAGCCAATATGTTGAATATCTTCCGAATGGCTGGTGACTTGTCTCACCTGGCGTCTATCCTGATTCTGATCCATCAGATTACCATCACACGCTCCATTCAGGGCATCTCCTTAAAGACACAAGCATTGTACGCCGGTGTGTTTGTATTACGTTATTTGGATTTGGTCTACCGTTGGGTCTCACTGTATAACTTCTTGATGAAGCTGTTCTTCATTGGCTCCTCTGTGTACATCCTGTACTTGATGAGAGTGAAGTTCCGTTCTTCTGAGACTGCCCAGATTGACACATTCCCAGTGGAATACTTGCTCGGTGGGTCCCTCATCTTAGCATTGGCCACGACATACGACTACTCTATTACCGAACTCTGCTGGACTTTCTCTGTATGGCTGGAGTCTGTTGCCATTTTGCCACAGTTGTTCATCTTACAGCGTACTGGCGAGGCAAAGACCATCACCACTCACTACATCTTTGCCCTGGGTATCTACAGAGCGTTGTACATCCCTAACTGGATATACAGATACGCTACTGAGGGCAGACTCGAATGGGTCCCTGTGGTTGCTGGTGTTGTGCAGACGGTGTTATATTCGGACTTCTTCTACATTTATTACACCAGGGTGATGAAGGGCCTCAACTTTGAGCTTCCAGTTTGATATTTGGGAGATGGAGGAGAAAAGTACACTTGTGTACACAAAATAAAGACATCAGGTTCTTCTAAGTGTATTTATCGTTGTAGATGTTCATGGTATGTACCGCGCTAGATCTGGCAGCACTTCATATAGTGACAAGATTCTGGGGACACATCAAGAGGATAACAGATTATTGGAAGACAAAAAGCCAGCCCATCATCTGCCAGGCATCCAGGCATCCTATAACTAAAAAAGATCTAACTACTAGCTACTCGCTCGGTTCACCCTTCCGCCCACACCCTGCTCATCATTTGCTCACAGCTCACAGGTCACAGCGCGCGATGAGACGTTGACGTTTGGATCAGATCTCACACCACGAGCGCGGAGAGAAACTGCCGAGCTTAAACTGCCGAGTCGGCACTGTGCCACACAATACTGTCCATATTCCACCGGAACGAGCGATAAAAACGAACGAAGAACGTGCGGTTGAGCCGCATGAATTGCATTTCATCTCTTTCCATTCCAACCATCTTGAAAGTGCTCCTCTTTTGGTTTAAGCACAAGAAGTCATCCCATCCCGCTTAGGGTCCCCCCCACAGACCAGCGAAGTATACATTTCGCCCCTATCACTCCTGTTGGCGCTATCGCTATCATTCCACCGCCCGCGCTAAAGAACTGACTTTATAGAGGATTAACCTCACCCACCACTCCACACTTAAACACACATCGCAAGAAGGTCAGAACGACCAGTACGGATTCACACAAATGGATACGCTCTTCCCTGTGGACAGGCGGCTTGAGGTTACAGCGGATACGCGGCCGCTCGCACAGACAGGCTCGATTGCAGTGTACGTGCAGTTAGCAGAGGACCACTTGTTTGTTCAAGGGTTCGATGAGAACGAGAGATTGGGCAGACCGCCAACGTTGCTCCGTGGCGCCTTAATCCTCAGGGTGATGAAGCCCTCGAGAATCAAAAGCATCCAACTCACATTCACAGGCACTGCCAGAACAGAGTGGCCAGAGGGGATTCCACCCAAGCGCTCTGACTTCTTTGAAGAGAACGTCCTTGTCAACCATACATGGCCCTTCTACACGGCGGCGCCTGGCACAATGAGTGGAGCGGATATCATCAAATCGCCCTCAAACGCACTGTTGCCTGTGCTGAGCAACGGGTCCTTGGTACTTGAAGGGATGAGTAGTCTGAGCCTGGATACGCTGATCAATACCACCTCTAACAACAACAACATTGGAGGCAGCGGCAGTGGGAACTCACGGCCAGCGGCCAATGCTCTCGCGTTGCTCAAACGTGTGGCGTCGCCCTCGCCAGATAGGCCCAGAAGACGATCCGCTTCAGTGCTCTCACACGACTCGATCACCGGCGGCTCGGAGTACGTCTTCCAGCCTGGCGATTACATATACAGCTTTGAGCACCCGGTGCCTGCATCGACACCAGAGACCATCGATGCTGTGTTTGGATCGGTGAACTATCATTTGGACGTTCATATTGAGCGGTTTGGCGCGTTCAAGTCCAATGTAATAACCAAGTTACCTGTGAACATTGTCAGAGCGCAGTCTGATGAGTCAGTGGAAGACTCAGAACCCATTGCTATATCCCGAGATTGGGAGGACCAGTTACACTACGACATCATCATTGCAACAAAGGCCATGGTTCTTAATGCATACATCCCTATGGCTTTCAAGCTAATACCGCTCGACAAGATCAAACTCCATAGGATCAGAATCTACATCACAGAGGGTATGGAGTACTACTGCAAGAACAAGAAAGTACACCGTATGCAGCCAACAAAGAAGTTCCTCTTGCTGGAACACAAGGCGCCACCACCACCGGATCTTCCACCAGATTCAGATCCAAAGCAGAAGAAGATGGGTAACCTCTTGACTTCCGATGGATACGACCTTACTGCAAAGGAGTTTGAGTTCCAAGTTTATGTTCCAGAGAAGCTCAACTCTACACAGAAACTTCATCCAAACACATCATACCAGAACATCAAAATACACCACTGGATCAAGATCTGCCTTCGACTCTCAAGATTAGTCGATGGGAAGCCAAAGCATTATGAGATCAGCATTGACTCACCTATCCACATACTGAATCAGCTCTGCTCACATGCCAACACGTTGCTTCCTGCTTATACTTATGGTCCGCAGGAGGTCGGGACTACACAGCAAAATCACGAGTCAAACATCTACTTCCCAATTGATATCATCAACTCGCCACCACACTCCCCAGAGGTTGAGGCGTTCGACCATACGCCGCACCACAGCTTGTATCTGGCGCTCGGCCGTGACTCTGGCCGTGGTCGGTCAAGTTCAACATCTACACTAAGCCACTCTCTTCCAAACTTTGAGTCAACATTATCAGCTAACATTTACAAGCCAGATAACTTGGATATTGAACTCACGTCTCCACAGGCAGTTCCATTGTCACCACAGCTGTCCCCACAACCATTCATTCTGGATAACCTCTCGTGTCCACCACCACCTTTTGAAGAACACGCCTCGCCAGCTCTCTTGCCAAGAATGGGCGGGCCTTCGATCAATAATGTTGGCATCGACGCCATTATGGACGCTGGTTCACCACCATTGAACCCTCCGGACTACGAGGAGTTGATGAAGATGAACTCAGAATGTAAGGCCTTAGACTTTATTCCAGGCGCACCGGGCATCACATTGACTAGATCTTCACAATCTCCAGAGAGCTTGGGCGGGGATCCAGGTGATTTGGGTGAGCGATTTGAGTTCAGTGGTATCTCGCCTATCATGCCAGAGGGGGTTATGAGAGCCACAAGTCCAGAGAGACAGAGGGCAAGAGCCATGGAGAGATCTGCACATACCACACCAAGAGTCTCACTGGATCTGAACAAGAGTGGACGTACGCTGAGCCCAACTCATGCACATAACAATATCGATTCTACTTTGAATGCTCCGGTAGAGAGTGACCTGGAAGACGATACTACAGAGCCAAGATCACGCTTCAGTTCGACTTCATCGTTGTCTCCATCTCATGCAGCAGAGTTTGATACTGAGTTGACAGATATGGAACCACTCCTCCAGACTACATCTGCTGTCTCTGAAACTCCATTCTTTGGTGGTGTATCAAGGTGGGAGAGCAGAGAGTCATTGGCCAGAAGAGAGTCTGCATCGGTGGATATCACCGCTTTGTACCAAATTGGTGAGTTTCCATCGTTTAGCAGAACTTCAATCTTTGAACCGTCTTCTTCTTTCAACTCTGGTGTTTCTCCGAGACACCCATCCTTTGATGCTGTATCCAAAAGACCATCGTTAGCCGAATCACGGAGAGGCTCAGCTATCACAACACACCCGATATTGACTACACTGAGTGATGAGCAAGTGATTGATGAGGAGACGGAGAGTATCAAGACAAGGAGTACAGAGAGTTCTATCAAGGACAACCAATCGAGCAGTTCTACTTTGACTAGTGAAAACGAGCACCATGCGAGCTCACATCAGCCCCACAAGCAGCCGATGGTGGGGTTACCTGCGCAAGACGCAGCACAGCTTACTAGCCATTAAAGGACGAAGCTAAGTAATTACGAACAATGAAGATACGATCAAATATAGCCAAGATATATTGTAGGCGCCAAGCGCATGCTCATACTCATGTACGTCATGATCAATGATCTAATCAAAGATCTCTGAAATTCGGCAAACCTCACTATTTACCTACACATTCGCTTATGAGAATAGTGGAATGCAAGAAAAGCAAAGAAAATGTAGACGTTTATCTATTAATCAAGTAATCATTATTAAGGCCAGTTCGTTTAGAAGTCACCACCGGTAGTTGGGGCAAGCTTGCCAGACAACACCTGATCCAGGACACCAGAAGCAGCAGCGACAAGACCGAGGAAAGGCTGCGAAGGCTCGAGCACCTTGGACAAATACTCTGGGTGGTACTGCGTACCGACGAAGTATGGGTGGTTCTCCAATTCGAAGATCTCCATTCTGTCACCAACGTCGTCCCTGCCAACAAATTTGAGGCCCTTTGACTCAATGGTCGAGATGAGCTTAGGGTTAATCTCGTATCTGTGACGGTGTCTCTCAAGGATCTCGTCCTTGTTGCCATACAGCTTCTTCAGCACGGAGTTGTCGGTCTGGAACACGGTAGGACGCAGACCCAATCTCATGGTACCACCGAGCTTCTCCTTGTCAATCTCTGGCATATACACCACGGTAGCTTCATCCTCGGAAAGCTCTGGCACGAATTCGGCAGAGTTGGTGTGTGGGATACCGACAACGCTTCTGACGAATTCAATAGTAGCAACCTGGAAACCAAGACACACACCGAGGTATGGGATGTTGTTCTCTCTGGCCCACTTGGCAGCGGACATCATACCTTCAGTACCACGGGAACCAAATCCACCTGGCACCAAAATACCATCAGCGGAGCACATGTTGTGCCATGCCTTGTGGAACTTCATCTTGTCGGAGTCGGAAGACTCAGGCTCCAAGTCCGAGGCCTCAACCCAGATGATCTCAAGACGACGACGCACTCTCATTGCAGAGTGTTCCAAGGCCTTGATCACGGAGATGTACGAGTCCTGCAAATGGGTGTACTTGCCGACGAGGGCGATCTTCACAGTCTCAAAGGATCTGTCATAAGAAGTAGTGAGCGCCTTCCATCTGTTGAGCAGATCAGCACCCTTGGCCTTGGCCTCCGGGGACACAGTGATAGCGTCCAATTTGAGTCTGTCAGTCAAGAACACCGTGAGCTTCTGCTCGAGCAGAAGCAGTGGGACATGGTAGGTCGAGTTCAAATCGTGAATGGCCAACACCTGGTTTGGACCAACGTGACAGAACATGGAGATCTTCTCGATGGTAGGGGTCTCCAACTTGTCAGAACAACGACAGGCGATGATGTCTGGGGTCAAACCGAGCGATCTGAGGTCCTTGATGGCGGCCTGGGTAGGCTTGGTCTTCTGCTCGCCGTGAATCACTGGGACCAACGAGACGTGGGCAAGGGCAAAGTTCTCATGACCAACTCTGAACTGGAACTGTCTCAAAGCCTCGACGAATGGCGCAGATTCAATGTCACCAACGGTACCACCGAGCTCGACAATACAAACCTCTGGCTCCAAGCCCGATTCGTCGACTGGGATCTTTGCAACTCTCTCAATCCAGTCCTGAATGGCGTTGGTTACGTGTGGGACCACCTGGACGGTCTTGCCCAAGTAGTCACCCTTTCTCTCTCTCTCAATCACATGGGAGTAAATCTTACCCGTGGTGATGTTGTGGTCTTTGGTGAGGGTGATGTTGAGGTAACGCTCATAGTTTCCGAGGTCCAAGTCTGACTCACCACCGTCGTTCAAGACAAACACTTCACCGTGCTCCAATGGGGACATGGTACCGGCGTCGATGTTCATATATGGGTCGATCTTGATGGAGGTGACTCTCAGACCGAGGGTCTTGAGAAGGAGACCAGTGGAGGAGGCCAACACACCCTTACCGATACCGGAGATGACACCTTGATGAGTTAGTAGCTTTCTTTTGGTCCCCAAAAAGAGGCGACGCGTCACATACCACCAGAGACAACAACGTATTTCATTGCAAAGATTTAGTAGAAGAGATAACCGAAATAAGGTGTCACGAGCAGTTCAAAACACACAAAGGAGCAACAACAATATTTGGGGCCCAAGTGAGTGTCAAACACAACGGGGGGTTCTTCAACTTGATGGGGTGGGCCGTGAACGGGAGATTAAGCGTCAAATTTTTTTTTTTGCTAGGGGGTGGTGAGTAAGGGCTTATGTCAGCGATGAGGTTACCCGGGTTTTACCCTTTTTGGGGAGTAGTTTAGTATTATGAAGCTTTTTGCACCTTTGTTCATTAAATGGTACATGAGAGTTAGGGTGCCTGAACATCCATATATACGCTTCCACAGAGTTCCATGACTTCCAAGAGCTCCTGGTCCTTGGCCCAGTTCAGGCCTTGCTCCACGACTATGGCTTCCACTTCCTCGGCATAGCGCTGGGATCTTCCTCGGTACTTCTGGTATTCTGCTCTGAGTTCTTTCATTCTCTGAGATTCCTCAAAGTCCGTTGACTCGGGTGATTTCGACATTAGTTCGTGTGAGAGGTGTTGTGCCTCTTCTAGCAGTGCTTGTACTCTCTTGGATATATCGGATAGTGTAGACTCCCTCTTTGATATTGCCCTTTGTACTCTGATTATCCTTGTTGATAAGTCATCTCTTTCTTTGATCTTCTGTGCCAATGACCTGTTTGGTTAGCATATCCTGACTCATCTAACAAGACTCTCATATACGTACTTCTCCTTGGCTGATAGTCCCTCGACGTGGTGAATCGCTCTGAGCAATGGCAGCGTAGATATACCACTGCATGTATGTTAGTAATGAACCAATCTATAGTATGGAATGCAAGACTCACCTCTCGATTGCCAGTTTCCTTATCTGCTGTATCTGCCTTAGATACTCTCTTTTGTTTCCATCTCCAGATATGTCCCCTTCGCCAGTGTAATCATGCACTAATGTCAAACCCTCAGCTTTCCGTTCATACGCAGAATCCATCTTTGCATTCTCCACGGTCATCAACTGGTCGATGATATCGACAAGATCTCTATAAGTCTTTGTGTATTCGTACTCCAAGCTGAGATCTTCTGTGGACGCGTCAGTGTATGATGGTGATAGTGCAGTGATGGGCTTATCAAATCGCTTCAAATCGGCAATGGCGGGTACCATCTTGACAAGTTTGGCCATCTCCTTCCTGAATTCCGTGTGCTCCATCTGGTGTTTGCTTTTTATGCCCCTGTAATTCCATGCATCTCCACCATAGATGTAGAGAAGGGTAAACAAACCAAAATTAAAGATATCGCGGTGGATATCAAAGCAGTTTATCTTCACCAAAAAAACACAATGGGCTATATATAAAGCCTTAGAAACGCTCACCAAAATGAGCTTCGAGTTCCCCAATATCTACAATTTCCCGCCGTTTTATACCAAGCAGCCCAATGAACAGACGTGGACGGCACAGAAAACACAGTGGGTCGCTGTCGTAGTGGCATATTGTAAGTATCACAGAGTGTGGATTCTCAACAACCAGGGCACTGCGCTTTCACAGGGAGATGTTGAGCTCATTGATGGGGAAACAGACGATGACCAGAAGAAAGAAACAGAGCTCTTCCACAACAAAGCGATCGACCGCAGCTTAGACGTATCGGTAATCAACGAGATCTTCCAGGAGATGGTGGCTCAGGGCAGTGCTCAATACATCAACAAGAAGGATGAATCACAGATATTCGTGCTGTGGAACAGACCGGAAGACTGGGCTGCGAAGATCTTGGAGTGGAGCGAAGCCACGGGTCAAAGTGGTGGTGTCTTGACCTTGTATGAGATCGCACACGGAGATCTGAGTATACGACAGGAATTCCATGGAATGCATCCAAAAGTTCTGGAGATGGCACTACAAGTGCTGGTGAAGAGAGGCAGAGCACAGCTGATGAAGGATGATGAGGGTCAGATTGCAGGTGTGAAGATACAATAAGATCGGCATTACTTTGTCATCCATATCAGATATCAACAAACTACAAAGAGTCATATAAGTCATGCTCCCAGGATCTGTATATATACAAGATTGTGTTTTTTTTTTGAGGTTATCTACTTCACAGCTTGAACACCCTGCTGTTAACCACGTCCCAGTCAATAGACTCTAGTACCTTGGCAACGTAGTCTCCTCTACCGGAAATACCGTAGTCCACCAAGTAGGCGTGGTCCCACAGGCTCACAGCGAGCAATGGCACTGTGAAGTCCTTCACACCGTTGGTCAGCTCTTGCTTCATAGAAGTGAGCTCGTTGAAGTCAGCCTCAGCTATTGGACCATTGAAGTCCAATGCCAAGTTACCAGAAAAGTGGTATGGCGTTCCACTGTTGTTCAATGCCAACAAGTCCAATCTCTTATCAGCATCCTCCACGAGGAATAACCATCCTTGACCCAGCACTTTCCCACTCTCCTCGACAAAAGTCTTCTTCATCTCCTCCAATGAGCCAAACGTCTCGTTGATTCTCTCTTCTAGCTGTCTCGATGGTCTTGATGTGTTACCCTCTGGGCTCTTCAACTGCTGGAAGAAGAAGTGGTTGTTGTGTGCCTGAGAAGCAATGTTGAACACTCTCTGCTTCGTCTGGTCCTTCGCGTGGATCTGTGCAATTTGGAATGGGTAGCGTGTCTCATCAGCGGTACCAGCAGTTAATTGTGTTAAACGTGTGGTCAAATTCAATTGATACTCCGTCCACGCTGTTTGGAAGCCCTTGGTGCTATAAAGACCAGGCAAAGCCGCAGTGGAAAGACGCGGTACAGTATGTATCAGTCTTCTTGAAACAAACGACATTTCGTAGCCTAAGATACAGCCGATCTATATTGATTGCAATAAAGTTAACATAACACCATACCATGAATAGTGAAAAATTTCGACCAACAGTGGGACACCCTCGGATTTAGCTGAATTTCGACTTATTGTACGTATATGCTACCCGCATCTAACTAAATACCGCGCCTCTGGGGAAATCACTTATATACTGTGTGCGTTTCTTTTTTGCCACAGTTTAAGTAAGGGGAAGTATTGCACTTATAACAGTGCAAAGATGCTGAAGTCTTCATTGAGAGCCATCAAGTGGTCCCAGTTGGCCAGGCAAACAAGGCCGTTGTTCAATCCAGTGCGATTCTACTCGCCATTGCCTCGATACCCGAGATCGCAGCAACCACAGAGAACAAGACAGGCATACAACAAAAGAGAAACAGAGTACTATGAGCCTGAGCAGGAGGCCAACTACACGTATACATATGAGATGACAGGAGCTGCGCCAAATCCGGGCGGTGTCATCTCACCATCCGATGGGATCTATAAGATCCTTAGGGAGCCTACACTGGTGATAGAGCGTCAGATGGAGATGATGAACTTGTTTCTCGGGTTTGAACAGGCTAACAAATATGTCATCATGGATGCCCTGGGGAACAGACTTGGGTATATGTATGAGAGAGAGCTTGGGTTCTTCAAGGTGATGATGCGTCAAGTTTACAGATTACACAGACCATTCCTTGTAGATGTGTTTGACAATGACGGCGAGCATCTGTTGACTATCAGAAGACCATTCAGTCTCATCAATTCGCACATCAAGACTATACTGCCGGGATTCAGAAACGAGGATGAAGGTACCATCGGTGAGAGCGTACAGAGTTGGCACCCTTGGAGAAGACGTTACAACTTGTTCAAGGCCAACACATCCGAAGAGTTTGACCAATTTGGTGCCATTGACGCACCACTTCTCAGCTTTGACTTCCCAGTGAAGGACGAGAACGGCGTCGTGATCGCTGCTGTTGACAGAAACTGGGTTGGTTTGGGAAGAGAACTGTTTACTGACACTGGTGTCTACATCGTGCGTATGGACCCTGCTTCTTTTGCCGGTATGCAAAGCCAATACCCACAGATTGGCGGTCCTTTGACACTTGATCAAAGAGCCATTCTACTGGCTAATGCGGTGTCGATCGACTTTGACTACTTCTCGAGACACTCCAATAGAGGCGGTATCATTGACTTTGGGCCTGAATAATAGTACTGTCCATTACATATACAGATTTAAAAGGTATTTATTAGTCAGTAGTAATTGATAATTAGTGTAAAATATGATATAAGAATCAGTTCTCAAGCTCATTAACGGTCTCCGAAGTAGAAGCTTGTTCTTCCTCAACCTTCTCTGGTTCCTCCTGGCCGTCCTCCACGCTCTTTCTGTCCTCTAACAAGAGCATGAGTACTAACGAAGTAGCCATCCCCGCGTACGTCAGATAGAAGACATGCCCCATTCTGTCCTTCATTGCCATCTTGTCGTCGTATGTGTACACAGTGGCCAATTCACCAAGGATGGAAGTGGCGATGGCCGTACCCAAACAGATGGCGACCTGACCAGCTGTCTGAAGCAACCCGGCAACAACACCTTGGAGATGCACGGGCGTTCTTCTTAACACAGCGTTGATATAAACACCCAAGTAGATCGAAGTCAACCATCCATATATAGTGATCGGAACAAACTCGTAGATCCAGTAACTCCTACCGTTCCAGAACTCGTGGTATGAGATCCATACGATCATTGGGATACAACACAACTGCGAAGAAATGAGCACCCATTTCATACTGATCTTGTAGATAAGATCCTCTCTGTTTGTCACGGATCCAATGAAGAAACCAACAGACACAGGGAACATCTTCAAACCGGCAATCAATGGGGTATCGTGCTCGACGTAGAGCCAGTAATAAATTTCAGTGGTCATTAGAGCCATGAGGGATAAGTACAAAATAGGAGTGGCGAACAAGAAGACCAAGAAGTTTGGCACTTTGAGGGACTCACGAGGGAAGAGCACTTGTAAGTTGTAACGCCAGTCGGACATCTCTGCTGGGTATGTCTCCAACTTGTCCTCCTCCTTCTGCAAAGTGTCCATGTCAACACCCGACTCCTGGTCGTTGTTCAATTTGGCATCAACTTGGTCTTTGAATCTCTGAATGTACCACAACTCAAAGCCAAAGGCACACACAAGCACAAGAATGCCAATTGGCAATGGAACATAGACCGAAGGACGGTTCCACGACTCACCACTCTCGGTGAAGGCCAAGATCACAAGCAAGACACCAACAACAAACATACCAGAGCCGTAGAAGTCCAAGTTTTTGATCTTCATCTTCTTGTGCTCGGCTGTAGGCTCGATAGGAACCATAAGGAAGTATAGAAGGATGGAGACCACACAGGCCATAGCAAAAGTCAAGTAGTACAGCCCCTTGTAGCCGATGTTTGTTACAGAAAAGACTCCACCAAGGACCAAACCGAGGCCAAAAGTACCAGTGAGTGCTAAGATCAATCCGATTAGAGCATACATGAACTGCTTGCCTTGGAAGTAGGCACCAGCGACTGCAAACGCTGAGGGCACGAGGAACGATGCACAGATTCCCTGGAGAGCCCTGATGACGATCAACGCGATAATGGAGTCGTTTATCAAGGCCGAAACAAGGGCAAACACAGACATCAACGACACTGCAACGGTGTACACTCTATGAGCACCAACCATATCTGTGATCTTACCAGCGAGCATGATGAAGGCACCTAGCGTTAACGAATAAGCCGAGAGTGTCCACGACACTGTCGAAGAGGTGGCGTGGAAATGCTCATATACGGAAAAGAACGATGTGATGGACCCTGTGACGTTCAAGTTGTCGATGGAAGTACCAAGAAGCACTAAGAGGAAAGAAATAAGCTTGGACCGTTTCTCAACGGGTACGACGCTCTGCAAACGGTTGTGTAATGCGTAGAGGGCATTCATCTCTGTGGAACTCTTTGTGATAAAACACAAGCATCTCCATAGCAGCAGTAGACAACTAGACGAGTCTTCATGTTATATATATATATAAACCTTTCCCATCCCATACCACCTGCCAAAATTAGTCAGAACTATTCCGTTCCCTTAAGCCCGCTTTGGGTAAGCGAGGATTTCGGCCGAGCGCCGGAAAATCCGAGATTCAGTGAAAGTCTGAGTAATGACGGCCAGTGTGGATTCAAAGGCTTGGGCATTTATTATGAGATAGTCGGAGATAGTGGGTGACTGTATGGTAGTCTATTGCGTACATAAATAGCCTATGTGTCTTTCTTTTTTAAGAAATATACCATAGTTGAACTTCCATGACCGTTTAGTGACGCATATATCAAGCTATAAGGCATGGGAGCTTGAAGTGCAAAAAACATATCTTAACAATGAGTTAGTATACTATATAGCAGTTTACAACTCCGACCTAATAATTTATATCTTCTAGGGTCTCAAATACTACCCAAATAGCAAGCAGCAGCTACAAAAGATCGAGCTCGCATAGTTAAACGCCACCCCGGTTTTAACATCGCGTTCTCGGTGAATTGCCGAGCCAAGGGTTTGCAATCCGATTAACTCCGCGATTAAGCGCTTAAGCCCTTCTTGATCTGATATCTGGCATCTGGAGGTACAGCAGAATGTGTTTTTGAATTATAAATGGAGTAGCTGAGGCGTCAGGTAGATCATTCAATCAGCTGGTTAATGCTTGCAGCTAAATGGTGAATACGTCCTTGTGAACTCGGAACATTGGAGCTACTGCCTTGGCCAAGTAGGGTTCCATATGGATGAACCGCAATGAATGGTATCATTAACGTAACTGTTATACGGGCTAAGGCAGAGTATTGTGCAAATGACCAATCCGTAATATCATTATGGATTCTTTTCGAGTGTTAGCTTCACATATATGACATTTTGGCAGCTGACTCATCTTGAGTTATGTCACAATGAGTCAAAGGCTCAACTAGGCAATGGAGTTCTCACTCATGGACCTCGCCCAGGAAGAACTCGCAGATCTTTGCACTTGGATTGAGCAGCGGTGTTCCTACGCATTTCAAGATAGTCTAATTACTTGTGACCAGTGGTACTGACAAAGTTGCATTACATCGGAAATACACTG
Organism: Petasospora taoyuanica; assembly: GCA_030567055.1. Lineage (NCBI taxonomy): Eukaryota > Fungi > Ascomycota > Saccharomycetes > Phaffomycetales > Wickerhamomycetaceae > Petasospora > Petasospora taoyuanica. The sequence goes on from JAKUBZ010000002.1 coordinate 678,860, forward strand.
TTCCCAGATAAGTGGAATCCACAAAGAAGGACAAAGCGAAGCCTATATAGCGGTCTCATGGGTAAGCTGATCAGTTTTAAAAGGTACAGAGGAGCCCTGTACTCAATGCGAATAGCAGCGAGGAAATCAAACGCTACATGAGATCCTAAAACAAATTAATAGTCCATTAGACATAAGCCAACAATATATAGATACATCACATCACAAGCACAACTCCAAAATCAAAGCAATAGCAAACAAACATATAAATCATAGGTCTCGTGTCCTTCTCTTATCTACCGGATCTCCCTCATCTGTCTCAGTCTCTGTATACTCTTCTCGTGTCCCTGGGATGCGGCTCTCGTGTAGAACCTCTTGGCCATCTCGATGTCTTTGTCGCACCCGAGACCAACTTCGTAGTAGTAACCAAGCGCGTACTCTGCCTTTGTGAACCCATTCTGAGCAGCCTTGGAGGCCCATAGGAATGCTTCACGGTCATTAGGGGCTAACACACCTTTCGCACCGGTCAAGTACCACCCACTGAGTGCCATCTCTGCAGGAGGATGGCCCTGCTTGGCAGCACGGGAGTACCATCCAATAGACTTCTTTGGGTCAATAGGACACTGCAATTTTCCGTACTCATAGCACCACCCGAGCTTGAACTGTGCCATTGGGTAAGTATACCGAGCTGCTTCTTTATAGTAGAACAAAGCACGTGCTTCGTCATATTGATACCCCAATCTGTCAAGCTCTTGCAAATATGCAGTGTCGCTTGGTGCAATGTCAAGGTCACGCTCATAAACCTTGGCCAGTTCAAACAATGCGTGTGGGTTCTCCTTTGATGGTTGTTTAGCAGCCTCATTCAACCAATAGAGAGCTCTTTGTGCTGATCTTACTGTTCCCAGAGCACCACGGGAATAGACCATCCCCAAGCGGAACATCGCAGGAACGCATCCTTGTTTAGCAGAGCTCTCAAAGCAATCCAGCGCACTGCGATCGCTGACGGATGTGCCAACACCAAGTTCATACGACACTGCGAGTCTGTAAAGTGCAACGACGTGACCTCTGGACCCAGCTTTGGCATACAACTCCTTGGCCTTTTCATAGTTCTTCTCCAACAGATCCTTCTTTGGAACTCTGATAATAGGGGAGTGTGAGTACAACGAAGCCAGAATAAACTGGGACTCAGGGTCCTTATAATCATTTGCCAGTTTCTTCAGGTGCTTAACTGCCAACTTCACAAATGTGTGTTGGTTTTTCTTCACCTCAGCAGTGGATAACATATGGTCCCACTCAATACCATTGATATCGAACCTTACAAGGAATTTATCATCACAACACGCCTCGAACAGGCTTTTGACATATCTCAGTTGCACATCCGGTGTGAAGAGCTGGTCCATCTGAGCCTGTTCCTTGCATTTGATGAAGTCTGAGTGTTGTTGTTCCAATGGACTCAAAATCCGTTGGATGGATGGCATTGACTGCAATGAACCCGCTCTTCCCTTTTGACTGTGCTGGTCGTCCAATGAACTCTGGAAAGATAGAGAGCTGGTCATCGCTCCAGAATTCACACCAACAACGTTCTGCTGCTGTTGAGAGTCTTGTAGCTGAGCATTCTGCAACCGACTTGTGATACTATCAGTTGAGGCATTGGTGTATGCATTCATATACGTTGGGAACGGCGCAGTAGGATACGGTCTCTGACTCTGAGTTGAACTCATATGCTGTGGAGATACCAATGGGTTCAGTTGGGATCCAATAGGCGCATTGACGAACCTTGAAGGACGTTCCATTGTCGGATATGGCGCTGAGCCTGATGAGGCACTCGGATTCATGTCTCACCTGCTCTCCTTGTATACTGAAATTTTTTATAGCGTATCTGCAGTTGTTAAAATGAAAAAAGTGGCAACAAACTCAAGCTATGACCATCAAGATTTTATAATCAACACAGCCAAAATGTGAACTTGTTTTAAATGGGGGGAAACATTCTGTACAAATCGAACATGGCTCGTAGTTCTAGACCTTTGGCGTGTCGCACCGATTTTTACTGCCGAATGCGGTAACAGCCCGATCGGTTCCCCACCCGAACACCTCCGATAACTCGCGAATTGCGCGCTATGAAATAGGAAGGGGAATCATTAGTGGCTACTACAACAACAACAGATTAACAACGAGAGGTCCCAACAAACATCCATTTAGAGAGCGGTGCAAGATGGTAAAGCCACAGACGGCAAAGAGAAGGCAGAGGGTGCAGCAGCAACAGCAGCACCATGCACAGCAGCCCGGCGTGGATGATATTGGTGGGATGCACGACGAGGCAGATATCATGTCCTTCAGGTCAGCAGCTACACAACAGTTTGTGCTAAATCAGGAGCTGATGGAGAATCTGACTGATAAATGGATTAGATTGGACAGTATTGTGAAGCCAAGGCCATTTGCTCCTGTGCAAACTCCAAAGACGGAGATTGGAGAGATTCAAGATGAGTTGTACTATGGTAATCTAGCGTTGATGAAACAGAAGCTTGAGCAGTTGGAAAAAGACGTCAAGGATATAACAGAGGGGTGTCAAAGCGTAGTGAATGAGAAGTTTGCTGATAATTTATACCTGAAAGATACGATATCAAAGATGGCCAAAGCGTATGAGACACAGAGCACAATCAATGTGGAATCAATTGCAGATGAATACTCTCAGAGGTCACATAAGAAGATATCCATGGACAAGTATACCACAAGACAAATCCCATCACTACGGGATGACACATCAGAGGCACCACCGACATACTGGGAAGATCTGAAGAGAGCACGAGAGCAGAAAGAACAGCAATTGAAGCAGCAACAGCAACAACAACAACAGCAGCAACAGCAGCAGCAACAGCAACAACAACAGCACCATAATCACCAACCACAGATGGGTAATGACGATATGGTCATGGGTAATGCTAACTTTGGCATCTCCACAGGGGAGCAGATGAGTGCATTTGGCCAATTCAATACCGCCGACTTGGATAATATGATGGATGATGCCAGCTTCGGTTTAGCGGGCCCATTGGATGATCAGGACTTCCTCAGCTCTATTGATCAGACAATGGGGTAGGTATAAGTATAGCTAAATATCTCTTTATATGATTACGTAATTTTTGGTGGCGCACTTATGTAATCACTCGAGTTGCATACACATCCGATCAACATCAGGGATCAAATCGGCACTTTGTAGAATAAAGAGATCTAGGACAGCAGTAAAGTGCCATATGACATCAGAGCTTACCATCAAGAGACACATTCACTACTTCAAACTCACACTGGGGCTGTTGCCTCCGCGAGTGCAAAAAGAGGACTCTAATAAGCTTCTATTTGTGTACTGCGCACTCGGTGGACTTTCACTACTGGGCTATGAATTTCAAGGAGAGGAGAGAAAAGAATATCTGGACTTCATATATTCACACTTGGTACCGACTGGGGAAGGGTTCCGAGGCTCGATGACTCATCAACTGCCGAGTTATAGCGCTGGTGCTGCGTATGATCCACCGACTATCGCTAATACGTACTCGGCACTCTGCTGTCTATTGATTCTGGGAGAGGACTATACGCAGACATTGAACAGAAACAAAATCATGCAGTGGTTACAGAAGTGTCAACTTCCTGATGGCTCATTGAGATCCCTGTTGGATATTAATGGAGAACCAACTGGGGATGGAGATCTCAGACAGTCTTACATGGCGGTGTCGATACAAAAGATGCTACAATATGAAGGACCATATGCATTAAATTATGACACAATTGAGCAAGATATAAGGTCTCAAGTCGTTTATGATGGTGGCCTTGGAATTCATGAGAGCCATTCTGGCTATACTTTCTGTGGGTTGGCCACACTAAATCTCATGGACAGGTTAGATCCTCAAGAGTGGGCACAAACAGTGGAATGGCTTGTGCATCGCCAAATCGGATACTCTGAGTACAATAAGCCTCTATTAGACGAGGATTGCTTTGATGAGAATGACAATGGCGGTTTCAACGGCAGAGTGAACAAGTTTGCCGATACGTGCTATTGTTTCTGGAGTGCTGATTCACTGGCATTATTAGGACATATGGATCTCGTGGATAAGCAACAAGTAGTGGCCTACTTATTGAATATGACACAGAGCAGTGTTGTTGGTGGATTTGGTAAAACTGAGGAGGACGACCCAGATCCGTATCACTCTTTCTTGGGGCTCTGTGCCTTAAGTCTCGTTGGGCACCCTTCTGTGTCTCCACTAGAATCCTCTCTGGTTCTCCCACAAAAGTCCGTGGACTTTCTACACTCTTTGCATTTTGCACAAGTATAGACATGGATATTTACAGATATATATATATATATATAGGTCATAGCTTCATCACAAGCTTGACAATCTCCTCGTAGATCCCCCATGCGATGCCAGCGCTGAACGCCTTTCTCGTTAGTCTGAGCGACAACCCATCAAACAAATGAATAAACCCTTCGTTACGCACGATTTTGGTGAATGCACCCAGAAACGTCTTGAACTCCTTTGGTTGTAGTTGCATGCGTGTCTTCACTGTGTCGAATGGGCCTGTGATTGTGGTTGCAAGGGAAGCTGCGCTAAATGCACCTGTGGTGTTGATCAGCGCAGAACGGGACATACTCAGCTCTTGGTCTAATAAATTCTCTAGTGATTCACTTTGTGGGAGGAGCTTCGGGATCACCACTTTGCTCTGCTCGTAGAACAACACGTACAAACCGGCATATGGTGCGTCTCTAATACAGGTTGCAGTGAACCCTCTGAAGAACCCTTTCATCCCATCTGTTCGGTAAATGGATGACATGCCTTCATACAAAGAGTTATAATGATACATCGTAGACTCAAACCGCACCTTGAGCACAGTGATGGGCATAGTTATAAACCCAACTGCGCCACGGGTGATACCCCCAGTCAGCAAGTTCTCCATCATACCGAGCTTGGGCAGAGCAGACGATGTCCCAGATATCGACTTTGTATATGAGTGTGTGCTTGCAATCAGAGAGCGAAACACATGGAGTGACGACAAGTACAGTGCAGATCCCAATGAAGTTCTTAGCGCACTCGGTAGTGTTCCCCTCCATAGCTCTTTATAACTCTTGAGTGATCGTATGGTTCCAATGATGGACTTGTCATGTTGCTGCTGCTGCTGGAGCCGTGTCTTGAGCAGATCAAAGGGTTGGAGTGTGACGGACGAGGCTAACCCACCCACAAATCCTCCAATTAGGTGGTTCAGAGGCTTGGAATCGCTCATCTTGGGGTTTATGGCGCTTAATAGCAGAACAAATTGGCATGAATAGAGTCACTACTGCAGGAAGTATTTGCTGGGGGGCGACGTGCCCGTGCGCTGATGACAGAATTAATAGTGCCTCTTGAAGTGCTTCTGCATTATATAGTTACAAAAAAAACATAAGCGAGCAACTGAAAAGATAATCATTGGTGCATATTACTCTATAGAATTGTCACTTCTTAGTGGTGTCGAAATACCGCACAATATCCTCTAATCTGACCTCTTTAACCACTGGACTCAATGTATGCACACCTTCTGCACACACAGACATAACAATGTCCTCGTCAATCATTCTCGAGAAAATAGTGAGATCCTCGGGCTCATCGTACACTCTCAGTTTTACTTTATCGTCCCACTCAGTTTCGTTGTCATACCTTAGCTCACCAACGTTCTGGAACCAATATGATCCCAAATCTCCATTCAGACCAACACCAAGTTTTTTTGTATAGCTCTCCTTCAGTGCCCAGAAATGGGTGAACACATTTCTTCGTACCACTGGTTCATCAATTGACTGGATATGAGCGTACTCATTTGGGTGAAATATTCCCTGGAAATGCTCAAGGTATTGTTCCTCCTCCCTGACATCTCTAATGCTGGCAAGATCAACACCGAGCTCCACACCAGTAGAGCTAATAACCATTGAAGTATACCCCTGCTGGTTGCTCATACTAAAAGTGATATCCGAGTTCTTCAGCTGTGGTTTACCATATGCATTGGTTGTAAACCTTAGAGAACTCATAGTTCCATCAGTTACTAAACAGCAGATGTAGCGTTGTAATAGTTGGTTAGCCAGGGCAGTCTGTGCATCCTTCGAGAACTTTTTGCAGATGATACGCCTCTGCTGACGAAATTGCAATAGTCTCAGCGCTGTTTCGAACTATATTGGTCAGTCTCAATTGTCTTAATATATCATTAGTCATGACTCACTTTGTACTCATCATCCCATAGAGAACCGATCTTGACATACACCACCACCAGCTGCCTGCGATTTTTGAAAAGCTGTATTACATCATCTTCACACATCTTCACACAACATCCAAGCGGTGAAAATTCCCAATTATATAGCAAAATCAGAGGTAATTCTCAACTCCCACAATTCTATATCATAATCTAGCACAGTATATTCTCTAATCAGAGAGAGGGTGATCGCGAACGCATTCGATTCGCGGATATTTGGATAATCGCGGGCGGCGGGCATGACTCCACAGTTTGGATGATAAAACCTCTCTCACTGAAGAGTATTATCTTGTATCCCCTTCAAACACAGAGAACAACACAATGTCATTACGCGAAGACGTAATTGAGAAGGCCGTGGAGTTCCTGCGGGACCCACAGACCTCCAGTGCCCCACTCGAAAAGAAAGTCGAGTTCTTGGAGAGCAAGAGCCTGACGAAGCCTGAGATTGATGAGGCGATAAAGAGATCACAGGATTCCGGGTCAACCAGTATTGCCCAACAGGAGCCAGTGGCACAGTCAGTGACACAGCCGCAGCAGTACCACCAGCAGTACTACGCTCCTGCTCCCCCACCTGTGCCAGACCGTGACTGGAAGGACTACTTCATCATGGCGACTGCCTCTGTGGGTGTCGGATATGCGCTCTATGAGATCACCAAGAGATACGTGCTACCAAACATCCTTCCACAGTCCAAATCGCAGTTAGAAGCTGATAAGGAAGCCATTGATGAGGAGTTTGTGCGTATTGAAGCCTCTTTGAAAGAGATGACCGAGATCCAGAAGGAACTCAAGGAGAGCGAACTGAAGAAGGCAGAGGAGATCTCCAAGACCATTGACTCTGTAGAGCAGCTGATTGTTACCACGAAAGAGAAGAATGCGAAGGTTGAGGAGGACATCAAAGTACTGAAGCTGGAAGTGGACAGCCTGAAGGGTTCCTTTGAGAGGGCCATCGATAAGCAGCAGGCGTCTATCTCCTCTGAGGTAGCCAGCATTCAGCTCGAGCTACAGTCCCTCCAGGCATTGATTAAGAGCAAGAATTCACTTTCGACGGACATTGGATTGAAGACGTCGCCTGTTCCAGCGGTGTCCTCTATCCCATCAGCCTCGGAAATCTTGAAGAAGGCCAACTTGCAGAAGCAGCAGGAGACACAATCACCACCAACTTCAAATGGAAGTACGCCACCAGCTGCTTCGTCTTCTATTCCAGCATGGCAGAAACAATCGTCCACGAACTCTGTGTCGAGCGCACCGGCTACCTCGTCATCGGCTGCGCCCACTGCAACACAGATTCCATCATGGCAGCAGAATCTCTCCTCGTCCTCCGGAATTCCAGCATGGCAGCAGGCCGGTAATCAGCTGAGTGCAAACAACACCAGCTCGGAGAATATCGCACAGGCCTACAAGCAAGACAAATGGCCTGAGCATCAGGGCATGAGCGGTGAGTTCGAGGACGACTCCAGAGCTGAGAGCTATAATGGCGATGCGGACCAGGAGGACCAAATGGAGAAGACGCCAGACTCCACATAGTTAACACACAGAAGACATATATTGAATATCATGTTTTACATAAAGAGAACGTTAGTAGGTAAAAACTGAAGAAATAGGAGGGAAATCTCAAGAGGCGAAGACAATCTTGTAGGATGCAACTTCAAAAGCTCTGAGGGAGATTGGGATCTCAGTGGCTTCTCCAGATTGCTGGAATAGCAACACTTCCAGCTCGTCTTCCAAAAGGTTCACCTTCTCCACGCTGAGGATCTTTTTTCCCTTAGAAACAAGCTTTCCACGGGCTCTTCCGCCAAGGGATTCGTACACTCTCACAACAATGGATCTTCCACCTTCAGCGTTGACCTTAATCGGAAGGTCACCAACAGAAACATCGTGGTCATCATCTGCTCTCTTCACATTGGAAAGCACCAAGCTTGGGTCACCAGTGATATTGATCAAGTCCATGAAGGAGGTATCGGCAGACTTGACAAAGTACGGGGATATAACGTCAAAGTTGAAGTTGTAAGCGAGCTCCACGGTCTTGGCAGACAAAGCACCAGAATGTGGATAGATGGCGTACTTGAAATGGTGCTTGCCCATGTCAGCGTTAGCATCTGGCTCTTTTGGTGATCTGAGCAATGAAAGTCTCATCAAGTTACCATGAGTGGAGAAGCCATACTTGGAGTCGTTGATAATGGAGATACCATACGAGTTGTCCGAGTAGTCAGCAAACTTGTGGTGACACACTTCGAACTTAGCAACGTCCCAGGAGGTGTTATAGTGAGTTGGTCTTCTCGTAATACCGTACTGGGTCTCATATGATGCAAAGTCAGAGTGAATATCCACTGGAAACTCAACTTTGAGGAATTTTCTCGACTCGTTCCAATCCACTTTACAGTCAAACTCAATCATCGAAGGATCATCCAAGGAGTTCAGACCATCAAGAGAGATAATCGTCTGGATCGTAGAGACATCGCTGATCTTCTGTGTAACTAGTAGTGAGCTTCTGAGTGGACCCGTCTCGTTGATAGTAACATCACCACCTTCCAAGTACCTGTACTTGTCCAACGAGAACACTTCGGTGTCCCACGCCTGCCAGCTGAGCGGAGTGTCTTCAAACACTACCAACTGGTTGGCACCAGTGGTATTCTTGCCGGTGGAGACGTCCAACACTTCACGATCATTTACCACGTCGTACAAGCTGGTGATTACCCCTCCGGAGATTACCGCCTTGATCTTGCCGTTCTCCAAGATGAACGACCCGTCTTTGTTCTGGGACACTTTTGCAGCGTGCTTGATCTTCTTAGACGATGGCACAATGTTGGTCCCCTTAGAAGAAGCAAACACGTAATCGTGCTTGCCGCTCTCCTGGATAGCAACGTCTCTAATGTCCTTAGACAAAGTCTTTGGGACTTTAAATACACCGTTTCTGTTCCACTGAAGGGTTGAAAGCATACTGAAGTTTTCACTGGATGGCTTACCCTGGAGCACCTGCAACGCCTCAAATGTCAGCTTTTCGGCATTGGCAATGACCTTCTTAAGCATTGGGTGTACATCCATCTTGTACACCAACTCAATACACGATCCAGGAAGCACATCATGGAACTGACACAATAGCACGTTCTCCCACATATTGTTAATCTCCTCTGTAGGATACTTGTAGACATCTGGTTTGAGCACAGAAGCAAGGGATGCAAAGTACTCAATGTCATGAAGTCTAATCTCCGACTTTCTCATGAGTTTCTTCACCAAGGCTTGCGAGGTGTACGTACCTCTATGGAACTCAAAGTAAAGCTCACCAATCCAAGTGACAAGGGACTTACCCTGCTGAGTTCTCTCGAGAAGTTCATCAAAGAACGTGTCAACAGAGACACCCATCTGCACCGTTGGTAGCAAGCCCACCGTATTGGCAATGCCACGACAGCGACGCAGCTTCTCCAACATCTCTGGGTTTGGGCCACCACCACCATCACCCTTACCGAAACAGAGAAGCCCCGTCTGGTCATACGACAAGTTCTTATGTTGGAACAAAGATCTCTTGACATCACCAAAGTTGGCATCTGCAGTATACGTATTAGCGGGTGGCATATGAGTAACAACTTGGGACCCATCCAGCGCAGTCCAGTTGAATGTGGTGTTTGGGAAGTTGTTGATGTTGTTCCATGAGAGTTTCTGTGTGAGGAATCTGTCCAGTCCAGCTAAACGACACAGTTGAGGGATTTGGGAGGAGTAACCAAAGGTATCAGGCAACCAAAACGTCTTACATCTCTGGCCAAAGTGCGATTCAAAGAATCTCTGGCCAAACACAAACTGTCTCACTAGTGACTCGCCACATGGGATGTTGGTATCGTGCTCGACCCATGAGCCTCCTATTGGAACAAACTTCCCGTCCTTAACTTTAGCCTCGAGTCTCTTGAACACATCCGGATGGTCCTGGCCGAGCCACTTGAACTGCTGCGCCTGCGATGCAACAAACAAGTACTCGTCGTAACGGTCCATCAGGTCCATTTGCGTGGTCCACGAACGTACGACTTTACGTCTTGTCTCTCCAAACGGCCATAGCCAAGCAGTGTCAATGTGACAGTTACCGATACCAAACACGTCAATCTTGCCATTGGCTGGAGCAGTAGTCTGCTTGTAGACCTTTGCAGAGTCAACGTGCTGCCCAATGTACTCTGTAGCGATCTCTCGGCACCTGGCGATGGAGCTCTCGTCTTCGGCGTCAAAAGTGTTCATTATACGGTTACAAACCTCTCTGGCCTTATACTTCTGCCACGAGTCACCCGAGAACTCTCTTGAGGCATCACCAATCATCCAGAAGTCAAACTTCAATGCTCGGGCCTGGAGGTGAGGCACCACCAAGTCGGCCTTGTTCAGCCTAAAGGAGCGGTCTTCATTTGGTGGTGCAATATCAGAACCATTGCCATTACCGAACATACCATTACACGCCATCTCAATGTAAAACAGATGTTCCTCGCCATCGCACCACGCCTCTGGAAGAATGAACTCCTCACGCTCCCCACCGGTGAATGCCTGTAGTGGGGCTCCCTTTTCCGTGTAGAGCAAGCCTTCATTTGAGCTGTCCCATTGGAAGATAATCTGCTCTGAATCGACCCACTTAGAGGGCACACGGATGTGTACTCTAAACCAGAAGGTCTTCCACGAAGGGCCAAACCAGTCACCCTTCTGAGCGTGTCTGAACTCCGTGTCCTTGTTGATCACATCACCGAACAACGGTCTGTTCTGCTTACCATCAATCTCATGGACCTCGAGCTGTACGTACCCCTTGTCCAGGTGATTCTCGTCCTTCTGATAATCAATCCGGGCCTTGTCATAAAACTTTGGCAAGTTCAAATCTCTGTATTGCCCCTCGTCAAGGAACTGGCGCAATCTGTTCTCATAGATGGAATCTATCTGCTTTGGCACGGGGTCGTTGTTGAGCTCAGCATACTTGCCCAGCGCAGCAGACACGTCAACGTGTCCAGCCATCGCGTGTAGGCACATACTTGTATCTCTTTAGTTTTTTGATTGGGTTTTTGCTTGACCTCAATGCTACTCAATTGCTGTACAAAGAAGAAATATGGGGAAACACCATAACACCAATTTTGGCACATTGCCCCCCGCAAGCGCAGAACCCATAGGCCACTTTCACTAGTGAGGCAACGCACCCTAATTCCCCACCAATGGGCTGGTTTGTGAATACGTCATTGTTTCTTACTACTCAGAGAAGGCTGGCCCAGTTGTTCTGATCCCACCACTGAGAATGATCCCTTTTGTTACAATAGAGATCTATATCGAGTGGACTCACAGGTTAAGCAAGAGATCAAAGGTGAACCGGAGGAACCACCAGTGAAACAAGATGGGCATTGGTAACATTCTGGGGTGATGCGTATAAACTACAGGGAATTGACAAGGTTGGTATATTGACGACGATACGATAGAATGAACGACACACATACATAATTTATAGAGCAGTAGATTATAGTAGTTTGACAAGCTCTCTATATAGCAATAGAGAGCGTCGCATCGCGCTCTGATTGGCGCGTGCCCTTGCTAATAACCCGGACACCCGCTACTAAGGACCTAGGAAAAAATTAGTGAGCCATCACATATTGGACGAACTGCGCTCACGTACAGAAAGCCGAGGGAAGGATTGAAAGACGACAATGTCAGTTATGGGGAGTTCACAAGGAGCTTACACAATACATTCAAGGCCTTTATCTTCAAGCCAGCAATATTCAAGTTGCTGAAAATGTGTCATGATGGAGTGAGTATATGTGGGGTCCGCAGCTGTCAAAATCGTCTGTGTTCGAGCGCGCCAGCCACCGATACGGCCACTACTGATAAGACGTGGCTGCAGTACACGTGATCGTACACTGCAAGAGGCGTATATACATTATTGGTGGCATGCCATTTATCTATACCCAATATATTACCATATCAATGGACGTAACATATATATTCACTACTGTATAATATGAATCCTGAGGAGTATACCTTCGATGAATCGATCAGGTGCGTGTAAGTCGTATGCGTCATAGTTATCGGTTATCCCAAATAAAGCCATAAAACATCTAGTACATGTATGATATGACAATCACCAATTATAACTCGAAAGTGGATTACTTCTGGATGTGCACCTCCTTGTCCTCCTCAACAGTAGCAACCTCGTCGTGCTTAGACAAAGACTCGGCATGGATGCCTGGAAGCTTGACGCTTTGTGCGGTTAGTAAGCCATCCGGTAACAAAAATAGAGATAAGACATACGCATAACCCTTGATAAGGTTGTACTCGTGAGTAATCTCACCACCAATCTTGGAGAGTGTCTCTTTGAAGCTATGCCTGTACGTTAGTATGGATCAGACATAATGGCAGATAAGACATACGCAGCTGGGTTAGCAGACTCCTTAAGAGTAACCTGTTATGTATGTTAGCATCTTTACTCAAAGTATATTCGCAATTCAGTGGTTATAATCAAAGGCTTTGAACCATACCAGTTCATGGCTAAATGCATGTCAAATAAACGCCACTCTCTGGTATGCCGGTTATGCCGGTCTTTATACTTCGTCACTGCTCTCTTCGGATTTCCTAATTATACCTCTGCAGCAAATCAGATCACTCACAATAAAGGACTTCTTTTCTTCGGACATGTTTATAAATTCAGTACTTGATCTTCTTGTGCCAGAAATATATAGAAGAGAGAAACGTACAAGGGGGCAAACAAATTCCATTATTGCTCCACAGTTCTACAGCCGCAGCTACAATCCCCCATATGGAATTCCGAGGGTTGAATTTTATAGGAACATTAGATCTACCACCGATGAACGTGCGCTTACGAACAAACACATAAATACAGAGAGATTGTCACACTATAGAGATGTCAGCTGGCGGATGGAACACAATCGACTCGGATCCTGTGAGTTTAGCTGTCTTGTAAGCTCTTCCCTGAGATCAAATCTAACATATTGCAGGGCGTTTTCACAGAACTGGTAGAACGCCTCCAGGTAAAGGGCGTACAATTTGAAGAGCTTTACTCTTTAGATGCGGGTTGCCTGGATCAATTGGCACCTGTGTATGGTATTATATTTCTGTTCAAGTACCGTGCGAGTGACTATTCTTCAGGGAACCTCCGCACTGGTGAATTCAACGAAGATGCAGAGGACGTGTTCTTTGCCCATCAAAGGATCCAGAACGCATGTGCCACACAGGCAGTGCTCAATGTGCTGATGAACCGAGACGACGTGGAACTGGGTCCTGTTCTCAGTGCCTTCAAGGAGTTCACGTCCTCTTTTGACCCGGAGATGAAAGGTGAGACGATCTCAAACTCCGATGAGATCAGAATGGTACACAACTCTTTCTCCTCACCCAACATGTTTGTTGACGAGACAAAGCCACAGAAACAAGCAGACGACGACAGTGAATTGTACCATTTCATCGGCTTTGTTCACACGGGTGGTCTGCTTTATGAACTTGATGGGCTCAAGCCTTACCCAATTGTGCACGACACATGTGAATCCGACGATGAGTTCATCGAGAAAATGCCGACCATCTTAGATGAGAGAATCGCTAATTACGGTGGTGAACTGAGATTCTCCGTGCTGGCGATGGTCAAAGATAGAAGGGAAGTATACCGGATGATTGGAGATGACAATGGGCTTTCAATGGAGGAACAGAAGAGAGCACAGTGGAAGTCTGAAAATGAAATGAGACGTATGGACCATATTGGCCTGGTTCACCAGGTCATCAAGGCATACGCCAAACAGAGCACTGATGAGCAGTGGATCGACGCTATTTCAAGGGCTAACAAGAAAGGGAGCACCAAGATGATTGCACATGCGCTTTGGAAGAACTCCGCTGTATAGGGTCTACATACAAAAAAGAAGCAATGCTCTATAACATGCCACATAGTATACTTCTATCTACTTGCCAAAGATTCTATTGATCTGAATGATCAATCTTCCACTGGCAAACCCAACAGTGACAACCACCAGGAAAACGTCAATGACAATCTGTACCAATGCGGCAAACATGAATCTTGGGGCAAAGATCTTCCATACCATCAAGTGTCTTCTGAAAACAGTGGCAAATATCAGACTGCTGAGTGTCACAACAGATTGGTATGCCAAGAGGGCACCACAGTTCTCAATGACCTTGGAATACAAGGATATTGGCTTAGCACTAGGTGGGATCTTCCAGAAAGTCACTAGTGCAATGGACAAACTGATGATGATGAACGGGCCAAAAGTGTTTAGTGTGATTGGGATATGCGTGATAGGGAAGATAATGGAGTCCGTGAGGGCAAATCCTATTTCCCAATTGACCGATGGGATCACGGCCTGATGGCCTGTGGTGAAGAAGTGGAACCCACCAAGTAGACCGAACATCACCGGTGAGATCAAATTGGAACGGATATCGAGGATACTCACCAGCTCAGCCAATGACAGCACCTGGTACACCAGTATGAAGATCGACAGCTGACCCATTGGCTTCGTAAACAGCAGCACAACAGCAGTGAAATTCATCACCAGAAGAAAGAACTGAGAGCCATAGACGTTCTGGTATCCCAATATGGCAGCCTCCTTCCTGGTATTCTCCGTGCGCTTCACATCCAGCATGACACACAGAGGGCCTCTCGACCAACCAAAGTTACCAGCTATGAGGGTAACACCAGCGACGATTCTTGCTATTGTGAGTTTCCAAAAGCGCACAGAGTCAAGTTCCAAGAAGTCGAGCCATTCGTAATTGGAGCCTCCTCGGTTATGCTCAATGAATTCAAGGCCCCAATAAATGGCAATCATCACTAGCACGATTTTGAACATATTGGTCCACATTGGCGCAGAGCTCTGGTACGAACCAGAAATGTTGTAGAATGCCCTGATAATCGATGGGAACAGCTGCGCTTGCACAAACAACAGGACAATGACCCACCATGGCATCGAGAAAGTTGGGGTACACTTGTCACCCTGCTCTTCACGGCAGATTGTTATGGTAGAGGCGATGCGTGTTAGCAACATAAAAGATACCGAGTGATAGATACCCATAACTCTATCAAACTTCTCCTTGGCCTTGTAAGATTTAAGTGCGGCCACAAGACCAAAAGTGGTGAGCAAGTATCCCAGGATACGGTCCTCCCAGATAGTGAACGAATTAGATCCAAACATTGCTGCATGGATAAAGGCAAACACTAGAGCCAGCAGGGTCCAGATGCCAGTAAACAAATCGAGGAAGGAATGGAATAACCAGATTGGAGAGTAACGGTCCAAGATTGGGATGGAGAATCCAGCTATGATACCGACGGCGACACCCAACAGAACAAACCAACCCAGATTAAAGAACGACGGCTTCAAGATGAGAGACGTAGCGAGGAAGATCACAGTAAACAGAGCAACCATAGCAATGATCGATGGTGCGATCTCTTCTGATAATTGGGAGATCACCACAGATGGGATCAGCTTGGAATAGACAATGAGGATCACCACAGAGGCAAACATCAGTGAAATACCAACAGAGATCGAGATCATGTCGAATCTTGCCCACAGGTCCTTACACCTCTCGAGTGACAGCTGTTGGTACTCGTTGAACTCTGTGTTGAAATCAAATGTGTTCCCACTGGCCCAATTTTTCTTGAGCTGCTTATACTTGAGGTTCACCTCGATGTCGTCCTCCAAAGACTTTGAATGCTGCCTGTACTGTTGGATTTGCTCCAGTGTGTAGTAGTTAGCCGATTGGAACAGTTTGTCTGTACGGAATGCCTCCTCCATTGGTGCACCCAGGTTGTTGAATGGGATCGGAAGCCCCATCAGTAGCGAGAACGTCGGTACCAGGTCAATTTGGTTAACACCCTTGTATTTCTCACCGTTGTTTGAGATGTCATACACCCCCGCTTTGTCACTCTGGTGGAATGCCCTTTTCTTCGAGTAGAGCCACAATGCGGCCTCCAACTCGTCCTTAGAGTCACCACCGTGGTTGCCCGTTCTATCCATCCCGTGGTCTCCCATGACCGCTAGAAGTGTACTATCATCAAGCATTTGAACAACGTCGCGCAAGAAGACGTCCATCTCTTGTTGCTTCTCAATCATTGCGTAGTGGTCTGGCCCGTATCTGTGGCCACAGTGATCCACTCCGAGCAAATGACCAATCAACACGTCCCATTCTTTCTGTCTATTCTTGTCCAATGCCGGGATTAAATGCTCGATGACACCGTTGTCCACTGTGTGTAAGTCCCATACATTCAACGAGTCGTATGGGATTGAGTAGTTCAGGAATGGTCCAAACACTGCCTCCCAGGTGTCGTCTCCAATGAACGAAATCTTCTTGTTGTTCTGGTACAGCTGTTTGATGAGGTTGTCCTCCTCGATGACATCACCTGCGAAGTTTGATCCAGCGTCCACAAACGTCGGTAGTGACCCTGTGGTGAGTCCCTTGAGTCTTTGAAGGGTAGTTGTTGGTGGGTCTGCCAAAAACTTGAGCAGAACCGAGTTCTCGGGATACAACTGCGTCATCTCGTATGGAAGTTTCAAGTTGTTGTGGTACGGCTTCTGAGACTCCTCGTCCGGTATCACAAAGTCAAATCTCAGAGCATCGATGATGATAATAACAGCCTTGTCAAACGTCTGTAATTGGTGTGCTCCTTGAAATATGTCATCCTGAACTGTAGAGAAGTTATCAAGAACCTGTCGTGAAAGCAAGAATCCTCGGCTGAAGAATGCAATGGCGATAATCTGGAGCGCTGCGATGGCAAGGAATATGACCGTGTAGAGAATCGACATCACACGAAGTTGACTGTTTCGTATGCTGACACGGGCATTGACCTGTTGCACGAGTCTTCTACGGACCTCCTCTGGGTCCATGTCGTCTATGCTGGACATTTGCAGTGTGTATCTGTGTGCGTTGGTAAGTCTCTAAAATGTAAGGCTCTCCACTCCCAGAAGAAATGTGCCTGCGTAGAACGTATAGCTTGTTGATTGCCCGTTGTGGAGCTGCTGTTCGTTGTATAGGCTCCAGCGAAAGTCGGATCTTTTTTTTCAAACCGCAGGGTACTAAAATACCTGGTTATGCGTGCCAATTGGACAGCAGCTCGATCTGGAAATCTATACCAGGCAAAACAAAGCCTTGGACGTCTCCCCTAACCCAAGCTGTTGATGATCTGCTAGCGGATCAAAAAAAAAAATAGTAAACAAAGTGGGCAGCGCGAAACGAGGAGCTATATATACGGATGGATAGGATGCAAATTAGCAACTGTATATATATATATATATATACTCAAAGAAATTGTGTATTCAATATATGCATATATTCTTCAACGTATCCACATCTTGGTTATATGCGTATAAAGTATATACCCTTGTTCTGGCCGGTGAGCATTGCTTCTCTGGCGAACTGCTCCAGCAAGGACCATCTATAAGCATCTGCCTTAACTATAGCACAACCTTCTCTTTGTCTGTCTTTCTTCCAATCGAATAAGTCGAAAATTGGCTCAGCTGGGTTTCCCAATACAATTGTAGCTCTTGAAATTTCCTCTCCAGTGATCAACTTTTTGAAGATAAGCAGTTGTGAAGAAATCCCCCCCTGCCGTTGTCTTCACTTTCGCTGCCTCCCGTGTGATTGTTTCCGCAAGGTGCTGATTGTCTGAGGTGTTGAAACTCTTGGGTTCTTCCTCGACTCTCCGCCTTTTGTTACCCAGCATACCGATCTTAATTTCATACCTGTCGCTGACAGCAGCCATCCGAATGTAAGACTTCGTGTATCAGTTCAAGTACTTGAACGAGTGGCCCGCGTTATTGAGCGTGTAACCTCTCTTGTCAACACCAACATTCTTCTCGGCTTCTCCGACAGCCTTATCGACTTTCTTCTTGTCTCCAACACTCTCATTGTAGACAAAAAAAAAAGAATTCCCTCCTTCCTGATCCCCCATGTAGCACCGCTCATTATTCTATTCAACTCCAATAGAGCATGTAGTAAGTTTGAAGGCGAAGAGTTTCGGTCGTTGATCTTAGCATTGGTTCTAAATTTGTCCTTACATTCAAAATGTACGTCATTCATCACCTCTCTGATGCTGATCTAGCCGTCCTTGGTGAGTTTCACGATTGGAATTTGTTTCGCTCGTTTGCCGTTCACATCATCATGTCTCTTCGAGTGATGAGGTGGAACTCCATCAGTTAGAAAAGACGTATACTGGAGAGTATCTGTTAAAGATTCTTCGCTGGTGGCGGCATAATCTGGGCTATGCGATCGCAGTTCTTGGTCATTTTTTGCTTACTTATTATGCTACAATTGCGGTGTTAGAGTAGCGTTGTACGACGCGTTTGTTTACCTTTATAGGATGCATGCGGTTGGTGCAGTCACCCGCATGTTTCCAGTTCCAGTCGCAAATTACCCGAACGGGAACACTTTCGGTCAAGATGACCCCAGGCGTTATATGTAAGCTCAAAGCTCCAATGCCCGCGGTACGCACCACAGCCTAGTGCGGCCTAAAGGCTAAACATGGATCCGCTCAGTGATCGGGCATAATACAAACGGATGTGAGCATGTTTTTGGCATCTTAGTTGGTACTTTTTTGGAAGAAATACAACAGAGATGTACCAGAAAACCACAGCCTTACTGAAGGGCGACGATGACAAGCCGAAGAAACGACTACGGATGTCCGTTGTGTGTCTGAGTTGCAAAGCACGCAAGATCAAATGTGACAAGAAGAGACCGAGTTGTACGAATTGCGTCAAATGCAACGTTGGGCACTTGTGCGAGTACGAGCCACCACATTGGGTGAGCAGGGTAACGACGTCCTCGGGGACACCAATCGTAACTTTGAAAGAATCAGAGATCGAGAGGGCACAGCAACGGCAACGGCAACAGCTACAACAACCTGCTATTTCACCCAGTGGTGTCTCACCCATGGTTCAGTATACCAAGACAAGCATCCCACTGCCCGGCCATCCAGTCACTAACCCGTCCACTGCCGTTGAAAGCTCTGTGTTTGACGAGATTAAGCGAGTGAAGGCTCATTTGAGGGCGCTGGAACAGTCTGTGGGTATCACCAATGAGGCATCGCCACTCGCCCATGACGAGGAAAACCAGGACTCGCTGGACTTTTATGAGCTTTATAACTCACTAGTGGTGAAGAGATCGGGCATGGAGGAGCACAAGCCGTTGTCTTCCCTCGCACATTACAAGAAGGATCAGTACTTCATGATAATGGCCGGATACTTCAGTCTGTGTGTAACTCTGAACAAGGCCAAGCACGGTGATGTCAAGCGCAGGGCTGGGAACAAGAATACAAGGTTGGACGCTTCACTGACAGAGTTTCTGCAGGTTCTGGGCGAGAAGGAGTCGCCTGAGGTGGCTGAGCTCGTTTCGAAGTTCATCAAAGAGAGAGTACCAAAGAATCAACCGAAGAACAACTACTTTCCTAATCTGAGAGATGAGAAGGACAAAGATGTCCAGGAGTCTATCAAGCATGCCATGGAGGTGCTGCTACCTTCCAAGAAGATCCTCAGACTCTACATGGCCCGCTTCTATAAGTACGTATACCCATACTTCCCCTACGTCGATAAGAAGTTCTTCGACGAGAGGCTGTTCGGTAACATATTGGTCTCCAGTGGGGATGACCTTCCTGTTTCCATTATTATTGAGGAGAAGTTTGACTTTGTGTTATTGTCGATGCTGTTGATTATACTGAGACTGACGTTTGTGGCGTTACCACCACTATCCTCGCTGCCACCTTCCGAACAGATCCTATACAACCATCCGATCTCTACCCATTGTGTCGCCACAGCGATGCAGTCTCTCTCCCTGTTCAAAATCCTCCGGAAGACAAAGCTCACCATTGTCCAAACACTCATGTTTTTCCGTTTGTACTTCAACTTTGCCCCAGAGGACGGTGACGGTGGCGAGCTGACACAATCACAGATACTCTTTGGTGCCATTGTGCAAAGTGCGTACACCATCGGGCTGAACCGGGACGCATCGAGACACAAGCAGATGAGCTTCGACTCAGACTATGCGAACCTATGGAGACGTCTATGGCTTGGTATTTTGGACGCAGACCGCTTCTTCTCAACGATTGCCGGGCATGTACCTATCATTCAGAACCCAAATTCGTACGAGATGAGATTCCCAGACAGTGGTCCAGATGATACCAAGCTGGACATGGCGATTAACGACGAGTACAGACGCTCACAGAGAATCCTGAAGCTCTACCATGACCTGGCTAACCTCGTGAACAATGTCTCGGTCCCACCGAAAGTGGCACAGCTCACAGACATGATCAGGCAAATGAACGTTTACATGAACATCAACTACTCGGTTGATGGCATGAAAAGCCTCAACGGGCTACCGGAGGATGAGATCGACGCAGTGAACTTCTCCAACGTAAAAAGACTCAACCATACGTTTCAGACAAAGGCGCTGACGCTAGCCGTGTACCATGCGATATGCATCCATTACGAATCTACATGCAACCAGAACTTGACGAAGTTGAAGGAGTATCAAACATCACTGTTACACACTACAGTAGAGCTCTCCAATCTGTTATACAAGTTCCTGACGAATCGGTTTGGTGACTGCATCAACGAGAACCACAGGTTCTATCTGCTGAGATATAGTGAAAACATGCTCCAGCGTGTGATGAACTCGTTCATCGGCCTCCTGACTCGTCTTTACCATACACTGGATATGATTTCCCGTGGCATTGGCTCCGACTCGCTAATCTTCACACTGCACGAGACAATCACATATGTGTTCAGAGTCGCTTCGGGGTTCAACGTCCTTATGCAGAACGCGCTGGGCACAAAGTACTACCAGGCTTTCAAGACGTCACTTAAGTACAAATTTTACCTCAGAAGTCTACGCAAGGACGGCTACAAGTGCATCAGGGATACAATGCAGTTTTTGAATCAGAAGTTTCCTGATGATCCAATGGCTCGGTTGTCGCTTCTACAAAGACTTGACATGAAGATGAGTCCGCAAACTGTGCTACAGGAACTCGATTCGATGAACTGCTTCGTCAACTGTTCTGTAAGTGAGTTGGAATGCTGGAAATCGATCATCCTCAACTGTGACATACTCAATGACGCTGTCTTGTCCTCAGAGAGTAGCGTCTGGGAACCAAGTTTCAAGACACTGCCAATTGAAGAGCTCAGAGGGCCCGGTTCAACGACTAGCTCAAGCACACCTTCAAGCACCGGTGTAGGGGTTGCCGCTGGTATTGGCATCGATGATCTTGTCAATGGAGACATCATGGGCAATACCATTGTCAACTTGGATGATATAGTCAACATGGACAACAGCATGTTTGGCGGATATGTCGAGCTCTTCAAGGAGTCGGCTGATAGTACCAGTTGGTTCTAGCGTTGATACAGACAAAAGTTCCCATATAATATATCACAATATTGTTTTACAAATCATTTATTTACAATCGATGGAACCATCATAAACATAAATACCACCCTTAAAATCAGAGAACAGGCTGGTCGTCACTAAGCAAGTGCGATGACACAAAATCGTAGTTCCACATCAGATCATTCGGGAGCAGCTCATCATTTTCATTGAAGAACTTGTTGTCATCAGCAAACTTGATTGACTTGAACTTTGGAACATCAGGAGTCAGATCATCAGCAGATGTACGCTTCTTCGCCTCTGTATCAGGTGGAGGAGTTGGAATCACATCTTCCTCAACACCATTGTCCAATCTGAGCTTTCTAATTTCAGAAACGCTGTAGAAAGTGGAAGTGATGGCTTCCTTTGTAACTTTGGCACTCCATTTGGCAATCTCAGTTTTGGAGTTTGGAGACAGCTTCGGAGAGGACAAATACATTGCACTCCCTGGAATAGTAGAGCTGCCGTTGCTCATTTTCGAAACGGATCCAGGAGTCTTGGCACCGGAAAACGTCAATGGAGTCTGTAACACAGCAGATGGAGTCAGCGTGGTCCTTGGGAATGGAGAGTTCTTGAAGTCCGTAGAGAACTTTGGCTTGCCATTGACAATCTTAGCCTCCTCATCGCTTAGCTCAAGCATGTTGGCCAGACTAGCAGCAAAGTAATCAATTGGTCTAGTAGACCACAGCTCCAGTCTCTTAGCCTTCAACTCATCGAATAGCTTAGCAGCAGCCTCGTCTTTATTGACCAATTCCTGCTCCTTCTTGGCTAGTTGTGTCAGTATGCCAGCTGAAGCATCGGAAGGAGCAGTCGCAGATGTCGTAACTCCAGGCGTTGTCTTTGGGGCCGTTGGTGGCGGAGTAGCAGCAGTGCCGGCTTTCTTTGGAGCAGCAATCTTGGACTTTCTTCTTTGCACAGGCTTCTTCGGAGCCGCAGCGGTCGAAGCTGGAGTGGATGATGTTGTGGAAGGTGTAGTAGTCGTCTGTGCTGGCTTTTGTGCCTGACGTGCCTTCTGAGCAGCCAATGCCTGGGAAGTCTGCTGGCCCTGTGTGAAGTTGCCGTTGTTGAAAGAGCCTGGAACAGGCTGACCCCCGGTAGTATTCAAGTTGCTCTGCTGGTTGTAGATCGGCATGTTGGTCATCTGTGGAGAGTTGTTGAAATTACCATTAGCCGAGGTGAATGTGGCATTGCCCATAGCAGGAGATGAGTTAAATCTGTTGATGTTACCCAGCTCTGGTGTAGCGATTCTGGAGTTCAACAAAGACATGTCAATGTTGTTGTTAAAAGTGTCGCCAGGCCCAGTGTTGAGATCATTGGTAGTAGGTTGTGCAACAGCACCAGGTTGATAGTTCAACTGCTGATTCTGCTGTTGCTGCTGTTGCTGTTGCTGTTGCAAAAGCTGCTGTGGTGTCAATTGCGATCCCATTGCCTGCTGCTTTCTCTGCAGAAGTTGCTGCGGAGTGATCTGTAAATTGATACCGCCCATCTGCGTAGGGTTACCAGCATTGTTGTTCCACTGGCCACCAACCTGTGCGCTCTGTGCTTGGAGTGGCTGTTGCTGGTTCTGCTGCTGTTGCGCCTGCTGCTGTTGAGGCTGTTGACTGTTCTGCATCTGTTGAGCTTCAGCATTCTTGCGTCTCAACTGGTCCTTGATGAACTCGACATACTTCTGTGATTGAGCCTTCACCTTGTCCAACAACTCTGGACTTGCATAGTATTCATTCTTCTTCAACCCATCAATCACCTCCTTCACCATGAACCTCATGTGCAGCAACTTCTTCGTGCCTTCAACGTTCTTGGTCAGTGTGTAGAAGGTTGGAACCAGCTGCTCGATCATGTTGAAAAGAGGTAGCAACAAAGTCTGAACTTTGGAATGGACAATCTCCTTCTGTTCAGAGTTCAACTGATTCGTCAGGTTAGTGAGCTTCACAGGAACCTTAGACACCTCATTCAATATCATTCTCAACTCCATACGGTCACGGTCATTAGGCACCATAAAGTTACGAGCAGCGTTAGCATCAACTGGCCCCTGTTGTGTAGGTTGTACCTGTGGTTGCGAGATCTGTTGAGTCTGATTCTGCATCTGCTGCTGTTGTTGCTGCTCCACAATTCTCTGTCTTGCCCTTTGCTGCTCAATGAACGCTGGGTTCATTCTAGCCTGCTGGTTCTGAGCACCCGTCGCAGCCTGGTTGCCTGCTACATTCAAGTTGTTGCTTGGAGGCACATTACCAGTGTTCCATGTCTGTTGAGCAGGCTTTCCCATGTTCATCTGTGTGTTCATTGTCTGAGCAGCTGGCTGATTAGGCAAAGCAGAATCCGCCTTGGCTTTTTGGAGAGCATCCATCCTGAACTGCTGTTGACGCTGGATATATCTCTTCACAAACGCACTTCTCTGCTCATCAGAAAGCACCTCTGGGACCTGCTTCTGTTGCTGCAGCTTAGATAACAACTGCAATGCACTCTGTGTCAAACGATGGATTTCCTGCTGAGTGTATGGTATGACATTAGGGACGGCCTGCTGGTTCTGAGGGGATTGCTGCTGAGTCTGGCCCATGGAGCTTGGTCTTGCCTGTTGAAACTGGTTCACCTGAGGAGTCTTCTGGGCCATATTCTGCTGCTGGAGAATCTGCTGCGTCTGCTGCTGCTGCTGCGTCTGCTGCTGCTGCTGCTGCTGCTGCGGAGCCAGTTGGTTTTGCTGCAACTGTCTGGATCTGATGTCCTGCTGATGCCTGTTCAACTGGGTGTTTAGGTCATTAGAAACACCGCCAGCGCTGGCATTGTTGTTGGAACCAGGTGATTGATTGCTTTGGGCGAATTGCTTCTGCTGGGCCTGCTGCTTCTGAAGCAGTTGCATGTGCACACTGTACGCCTGTCTTATGATGTTGAAACTCTCCTGTCCAACTTGACCTGAGCTCAGTAAAGAGAAAATCTGTTGCCACGTGTTGACATTGGGAGGGATGTTTGGGATCTTTTGAAGCAGTGCTGTTGGGATAGGTAACGTCTTCATTAAGGCACTCAACTCTGCGCTTGGTTGTTGTGGCTGCCCCTGTTGTGGCTTCATTCCATTCTGTGAAGCAGGCACCGTCTGCTGCATGTTCTGCTGTTGTTGTGTCTGCTGAGAACGACCCATCTGGTTGAAGTTGTTGTTGCCGTTGGTATTGTTGTTTGCAACAGTCTGAGCCTGCTGATTGGAACGTAGCTGTTGAGCAGCCTGCTGACGAGCCTGTGTCTGCTGAGCCAAAAACGCCTGGCTTGGGTTTGAAGCACGAGCGTTCATCTGCTGTTGCTGTTGCTGTTGCTGTTGCTGTTGCTGGCGTTGTTGGGCATTCATCACTGTTCCCTGGCCCATACTACCCATGTTCATCCCCATTTGTGTCTGCTCTTGGCCCTGCTGTTGCTGCTGCTGTTGAGGACCATTCGCCTGGCCCTGTCTGAGCTTCAACTGGTGCTGAGTGTTCTGCTTGATTCCCACGATCTTCTGCTTCAGATAGCTCAGGTACATGTCCTTTGCGTTGGCGTTCTGAAAACAGTACTTCTCAAACTCCTCAGCGCTGTGCTTCAGCTTGGCCAAGTCCACAGCTGCAGGGTTGCTTGTAACCAAAGCAAGCTCCTTCAACGCCTGGACCATGACCGACACGTACTTCATCCTCTCTTGAGGGCTGACCTCCGTGCGCCAATCCATCGCTGCCACCGACGAGATTTGAAGGGGGAGAAGAAGATTGAACCTGTGTTGAATAAACGCCAGCGGTAATCTCGCGCAGGTGTATGGAGCGTTGAGTTTAGTGAGTACAAACGACGCCTGTGATCTGTAGTGGCCGTTTCCGAGACTCGAACCACTCGCCGCCGTGTGGTCTGTGTGCAGGTTTTTAGTTGCTGAAGGCTGGGGGGAAGCTGATTTATCACCCCGATTGTCAACAGACCGGAGTCTGCAGGCTTCTCGTTTTTTTGCTTAGGATCTCCTCCGCTACGTTTTTTTTGAATGGGATAGCGCATATAGCGGGGCAAAGCGAGAAGAAGTAGTTCTTCAATTTTGGTAGGGAAATCACAATTCGTTATAGGTTTGTAATGAGCGATCTGCTAAGCTATAATCCGTGTTACTGAGCCCGTTCTTCTCCCTCGCCTGTGCCTTTGGGCGTTAAAGTGAATCCCTGTGCTCTTCTATGGGCCTCTCGTTCGAGCTTTCTACCGCAACAGAGCCCTTAAGGTTTCATTTTTGAGATAAAGACCATAAGCAGCCAAAAATAGGGTGTGTCATGGGTGTTGACTCTTGAAATACTTGCTTCTGGGAAGACTATAGAGCTCTAGAGCTAGAGGTGCTAGGCGTCTTTCTATATCTAACATCTGACCAGCCCAAAGTACGTAAATGCCTTCATACAACTCAGATAGCTGGCAGTTAAGAACTTGTTCTCTCGTGCAACAGCTAGTGTCATTTGTTTGCCCCATTTGTGTTACATTGAAGATGTATGAGCAATCGTACCGAATTCGATACCGGCATTCATCATGCAAGAACAAGAAACCTATAACACGCTGTTGATTCCCTCGTTCTTCATGGGGGGTCTCAATTGGAGGCGCACGTTCGGGCGCTTTTCTCCAGCTTGTCTATACGTGCATGGGTGGTTATCACTTCACTCAACTTCATGGCATATACGAGGTTTCTTGATCAGGGTACCTGATTGGGGCCAGCAGCTTGCTGTTCAATATATGGACTATCATACCTAAGCCATGTATTATGCCTGATCTATAGCTTATATACTTAAAGCAGATCAGCGCTTACATGCGAATTTCTAGTGCGCACTCTGATTTTCCTCCATAGAGCAGCAGTACATGCATAGCTATAGAGGACCGAAGTGATCGCGGTAAGTACATTCCAAGATGTCCAGGTGTATAAATCAGTGAGATCCGAGCATCGATCGGGCAAGACGTCACGACTTCCGGAACAAAACTCTTCACGAAGGAGATGAGCTTGTTTATACTTCTTTTCTCGTGTTGTATTGTATTACAGTTTGGGAGATCAAGAAATGGGTGACCAGATTCCTACAAGCTCACGTTTAGACTCTCTGTCTAGACGCCCAGGTTCCAGTGGCTCCTCCACTGCTGCTAAACCGGGTCTCAAGTTCAAGCCAAAAGTTGTTGCACGTCGTACCAAAGAAGAAAGAGCCGCTGATGCTCCATTGAATGTGCCCACTGAACAGCACAAGCCCAGTGGCAGAGGAGGCCATACTGGAAGAGGCGGTCGTGGCGGCGCTGCTGGTGCTGCTGGTATGCGTGGTGGAAGAAACGCTAGGGGACTTATGGGCACACACGTTGTTCAGGCGGGCCCATTGGCCTCTGGTAATGCCATTGGAGACGGCTCCAGTACAGCAACGCGGCCGATGAGTGGGATGTCGATGTCGATGATGAGCAGATCCGGGACGTCGAGCCCCACCCCTGATTTTCTGGCAAAACTCACGAGAAAGGAGGGATCACGCCCACAATCTCGTGCCACGAGTGTTGATCCGGAGTCTGACGACGATGATGAGGAGAACGTGTCGAAGATTAACATGAATGAGGAGTACATGTTCGCTGACTCAGAGACTGTTATGTTCCCTGTGCGTGCCACTAGGTCCAAGCGCTCTACAGAGGTCAAGCGTGAGGCTATTGACCTGTCCAGTAGTACAACTTCGAGTGCTGCCACTAGAGAAGGGACGCCAGATGTCAAAGAGGAGCCAGTGGACAAGAATCTTACTAGTGTCCTGGAGGAGAAAGATTCAAAGCTGCAACAGAAGCTAAACGAGTTACAAATCAAGAACGATGCACTGTCTTTGGGTACAGAAGAGGCACTGGAAAGCACACATAGACTCAACGATGACCACAGAGACATCCTCGAAATTATCGAAAAGCTCAACAACCAGCCAGACAGATTCATGCTACTTCAACTGCCACGTGTGCTGCCTACTTTCCAACACAACCTACAGGTCAAGGACGAAGCTGATGTGTCAATGGCTGATGTTGATCAAAAAGTTGCGTTAGAAGGACAGTTTGCTAAGCTGCGTGTTCATAAATCGGGTAAGTTGACTCTTAAGATTGGCAATGTCGTGATGGATGTGAGTAAGGGCTCGCAGACGGATCTGCTGCAGGAGCTGGTGCTGGTGAAGAAGGAGGGGGACGTAGGGAGTGTGCTCATGGGGCATTTAGAGGAAAAGGTAGTGGTCACTCCCAGCTTCTAGTGTTATACGCGTGTAGGGGGAAGCTAAATTTGATAATACTAACAATTTTATTGCTTACTGTAGTACAATTTTGTCGGGCTTGCCTGCAAATCTTTCTTTGTTCACCTCCGTCACCAGTCTTATTACTCTTGTAGTCAATAATACCTCTACTTCGTTCCAAGCAAAAAAAAAAAAATGGAGGAGTCCATGAGTTTCTCAAGAATAGGTTGATGTCTATCAGGCAGATCACCTTACATCTCGAGGGCATGGGATATATCGAATACTAGATAAGAGTCTGTAAATGAGCCTCTCAAGACACTCTCTTCGAAAATGTCGAACAAAGATCCTATGTTCCCTTTCAAACCACCCAGGTCATAGTCATAATAGTTGAATTCGCTCTAGGTAACACCAAAAATCTGGCCATCTTTCACTAACATTCTCAATTCAGATGATGAGTGTATGTCAAATATTTCTTCAACACGTGTTCGTACTCCAGCTCCTGCTGATCGTCCCGCTCTTCCAGTAGAGCTGTCAATTCGTATGTGATATAATTCGGCACGCTTAAAAGGAGTAATAAATCACTGGAGCTGTTAGTAGTCGCTATCCTTATGATATCTCTCGGTGCATTACGCTTCCTTTGACCTGCGTGGGGGATGTCCTGGAACTGTGCAAATGCTTCCTTCACAGGCTTCTTTGGTGTCTCTTGATCACCATTATCTGTACTGGCCATCACCATAGCCCATATTCGCCTATCCTTGGTGTATCTGCCCTATATAACCATGGCACTATGCCTGTCGTTCGAATGGGTGTCAAGCGTTCAATTGCGAGTGATATCTCAGACCCCAGCCCCCCAGTCTACCTATTCCAGTAGTTTCTGCTCAGCCAAACACTTATCCCCGCGAAATCAAAGACTTTGAGAGAAATCTTGAAAATCCAAACACCTGCAGCAGAGCCATTACACGGCTGGTGAAGCGGCAGCACCAACTGACAACCTAGCTTAACAACCAGGGGTAACGAGCGAACCAACGCATCAACAAACTACGATCAATCATAGACAAGCTCTGCTTCTCATGCCGGCAATTGGAGATCCCAATGCCCTAAATTTTTAGCAAAGTCCGTCCCCAGCTCGTAGATCCAGTTCCTATATATATATATGTCTATATAGTCGATGGAATAACTCTCGCTTTTTGGCGTTTCCCCTAGGTCCATTTTATGCAGTTGAGGGGAGGGGCGCGCTCAGCCTATATATAATATAGCTGTTTTTTTTTTTTCTTTTTGGCCAAAGGCTCATCAAAATACATGTATATCTTACCCTAAAGCATCGCCTGGTCAACGAAATCACGCTAACCGCTTCCCACGCAAACGGTCAGTCAAGAAGTTGTGAAGGCACTTGGCTTGTGAACACACTGGCAAACTCTGTGCCTTACCGCCCTCCTGGTTCTCTCTCTGGAGCCCAAAGAGCGACCTCCACCAGCGCAAAAAAAAAGGCAGCGCTTTAGGTGTCAACAGAGAGGTATAAAACCAGCCAACTGCTCATACAACGCCCCCACAGAGACACATTACAACACATTTATACACGGCGGTTGTGCATAAACGGGCACTTCATACCATTCCAAAAAGACACAAATGCCGTACGCTTGCCCCATCAACGGCAAGGGAGCTTCGCTCAACATCTCCACACCGCCTTCAAGAGCAGCAAGTCGATCACCACATGCGTCAAAGGACAACGGTCTACAGAAGATTACATCACTTGCTGCTGCGAATGTCGCCAAAACAGTGTTGCCTGAGAACTGCAATGATACGTCACCTATCAAACTGCAGCAGCCAGAGACTCCCACACAGTTGAACACACCGACGCCTTTGAAGAGTCCACAGAAGTTTCTCCTGTTCAACGACGACGACGATGACGAGATTCCTCTGCCTTCGTTGTCTCCAAGAAGGCCATTGTCTCAGCCGCAAAGGAGTCTGCAGCAGTTGATGAGATCAAACTCAAGGAAGAAGCCGAGTGTTGCAGGCGGTATATCCAAGCTATCATTGAGCTTGACAGAGATCCTCAAGTTCCCGAAGGAATCCACACATGCATATTCATACGCTCATCTCTCACCAAATTCATTGGCTGTGAGACTCTCCATCTTGAAGAGATCATTGGAGATCCTCATTGACCGTCCAGATTTGATCAGTGGAGGCTCAGACACGGGTCCATTCACACAGTCGTCGTCTCCGCTTAACCTTGATATTGAGAGCTTTATCACACAGATGCAAACTGAAAAGACGCTGGATTCCACACCGTCATCTCCAATCGACAAGAAAATCAACATTCGTTCTAATGCATCGTCTGCGGCCCTGGCTGCGTTGTTCAATAATGGATCTGGCCATCAATCATCGTCTCGTCCACAGACACCCATTTCAGGGTCTCCATTTACACCATCTTCACCAGTGGCATCGAGTACGAATATGGACCAGCAATCAAACATTGGGCTTAAGGCGTTGATTGATCTCTTGCAGGAGGAGAAACTCGCAGATACCAAAACCTCCAAGCAGGCTCTAGCGAGAAACTTACACGACTTGTCTCTTTCCACAGCAGCAAACAAGGAGGTGGACTCTGAGTCACATCTCAAGACACGGTTGTTGTATGCTTTGTCAACCCCATTCTATGAGCCTATTGTCCAGGCTCCGATCTTGTCATTGAACAAAGGTGCATCGACACTTGCGCTCTCTTCGCTGGCAGAACAGTCTGTGATTTCAGGATCCAATGGGAGCAGCGGTAACAGTGGAAGTAATAACAGAATATTCCACAATGTGTCGCAGAAAAACACTTCACCACAGGCTGTTTTCACATGTGAGTTGAATGACCCATGGAACTTGAAAGCTGCTAATGACCTGGCCTGCTTGATCTTTGGTGTCTCGAGGAACTCATTGCGTCGTTTGACTCTTTTGGATTTGATCTCTCCAGATTCTAGAGACTTTGTGTTGAACAAGTTGATCTCCAATTCCATCACAAACACAGACATCATCTTCTCTGGTGAAGTCATTGCCATCGCAAAGAGTGGTAACAAGTTGACATGGGCAAGTTTGTGGGCCAAAAAGAAGGGTAATTTAATTATCTGTATGTTTGACCAAGTACCATGTGACTCTGTCGACTTGATTATGAACATGGACATGATGTCTATTGAGTCTCACAAGATGGTCACGGGTCATAACTTCTTTAATCAGTTGAGCACTATTACCAAAGTCGACGAATTGGTCACGAACTTTACAGAAACACTGAGGGCAAATAGAGACGAAGAGTCATCAATTCCTCTGACAATTTTGAATTCCCAGATCATCAATGACCAGAGATACTTCACCATCAAGAAGAGTGGATATAGGATCCCATGTGCCATTACCACAAAAGTTATTAATGAAGACACTGCTAAGGTGAAAGTGAAGATACATACTATGCCATACATTGCAGGCGTCTTTATCATTTCCTCATCTGATTACAAAGTGTTGTCCTTCAACCAATCCATCTCTAAGAACTTGTTTGGTCTCGGTGAAAAACAGCTCTTAAACAAGTCTATTGACACTGTTGTTCCAAACTTCAGTAAGATTATGTCATTTGTTCAGAAGAATGTTGAAAACTTGAAGATCATACCTGGGCTTGTCCTCCCGGAACACTTCTTTAGACAGATGGATGCCGCTGTTGAAGGCCGTGGTGAAAGTGGATTCCTGAGTTCTATTGGTATCAACGGTAAGCACGTCGATGGTTCTACTATCAAGATTGACGTGCAGTTGAGATGTTCTAACGTTGACACCTTAATGTTGTGGATCACGCACTCTAGAAGTGTATATGGCTCCAAGTTGAATCCAAGAGTTGGTTTTAAAGAGGGCACCAAAGTCGATGATGGTGTCTCGCGTTCTCCAACTTTTCACGAGCAGTTTGAAGGTGATGAAGATAGTGACAAGGATATTCCATCTCAGCTGTCGATTTTGAACGAGAATGAAATCCAATCTGTTTCGAGATCCTCAAGTATGAGATCCACGGCACGTTCTTCTACTGTCACGTCTTCGACTTTGTCATCTTCCAAGCCAAGTGCGCTGGATATCAAGAGTCTGGCTACACCTCCCGACTCGGAGGGTTCCACCGCTGATTTTAACGACTTTAAAATCTTGGATGAGAATATGGATGAGTACCAGTTGTTGAAGCTGGAGAACGAAGCCATTGAGAAGAACATGAGCATATCGTCTCGTTACCCACGGAAGATCGGGCTGAAGAGACGTGAGAAGTCCATCAAGGAGTTTGATATTATCAAGAAGATGGGCCAAGGTGCCTATGGGCGTGTTGTGTTAGCCGAGAACAAAGAAGATCCACTCTACAGAGTGGTGATCAAGCTGATTATCAAAGAGCGTATTCTCGTTGACACATGGGTCAGAGACCGTAAGCTGGGTACTATCCCATCTGAGATCCAGATCATGGCCACTTTGAACAGCAACCCACATCCAAACATCATGAGACTCATTGACTTCTTTGAGGACGAGGATTATTACTACATTGAAACACCACCGCACGGGTTCCCATCCACTGCTATTGATCTCTTTGACATGATTGAATTGAAGAAGAACATGACGGAGTTCGAGTGCAAGTCTATCATTAAGCAGTGTGTGAGCGCCATTAACCATTTACACAACAATGGGGTTGTACACCGCGATATCAAGGATGAGAACTTGATTATTGACTCCAATGGCGTTATCAAGTTGATTGACTTTGGCTCTGCTGCTTACATCAAGCAGGGCCCATTCGATGTATTTGTCGGTACCTTGGATTACGCGGCACCGGAGGTGTTGAACGGTAAACCTTATGAAGGTATGCCACAGGATGTGTGGTCGTTGGGTATCCTGCTATACACGTTGATATACAAGGAGAACCCCTTCTACAACGTTGACGAGATCATGGAGGGCGAGCTTCGTATTCCATTTGTGACCAGCGAGGGGTGCCTAGCTTTGATCAAGCGCATTCTTCAACGAGACATCCGCCTACGCCCGAACATGGCAAATATTGTGGAGGACGTGTGGTTAAATTCTGTGTGATGTAACTCAATTATACGGGGAAGGATATGAAAATTTAACTGTTTGCTGTGCTTTTATGCTGGCCTGTATTTAAATTACGAATTTTACGAAGTTAAACAACCACTAAAGCCGCATGCATATAGTCATATGTGACGTCTCCACATGCATACGACATCCGTGGGTTCGTAAATTATTATGTGGAGACGCGGCCTATATCACCCTCGGGTTATTAGGAAATAAAGATAATCACTTTAATTCTTCTAATTTTTTAAGGCATTTAACACAGAAGCAAAGAGCACAAGAAGAAGAAAAGCAAACACGATGACCATCACACCCGTGGTCAATCTGCTGGCGAACGGCGTTTGCACGAACTACACGCTCAAGGCCAACGAGAAACTGCTGTCCATCTCGATTCCTGGCCTCGGGGGTGACGGTGCCGGTCTCGTTGGTGTTTTGACAGTGCCACCAACGAGTCTGATCAGTGAGGAGGAGCTGCTGGGCAATGTCACTGCCAGCGAGAGCCACTATCCACCGACACACCGCCTGGCGATCATCGCTCACGGCAAGGGCGGCCACAAGAACTATTGCTACCAGGCACTAACTGCTGAAGCGCTGGCAGCAAAACTCGGGTTCTACTCGTTCAGATTCGACTTCAGAGGCTGTGGTGACTCACAGGATAACGGCATGCCACAGAGAGGCAGACGCGTCGAAGACGACATTGAAGATCTTGAGTTGGTCTATGACGTGTTCCGTATGGGGTCGCAGTACGAGCACATTGGCGTCAACTTGGTGCCGAACGCCATCATTGCACATTCCCGAGGCGCTGTATCGATGTTCAAGTGGGCTATGAGACAGCAGGCGAAGCTCGAGGTCGGCGA
Organism: Petasospora taoyuanica; assembly: GCA_030567055.1. Classification (NCBI taxonomy): domain Eukaryota; kingdom Fungi; phylum Ascomycota; class Saccharomycetes; order Phaffomycetales; family Wickerhamomycetaceae; genus Petasospora; species Petasospora taoyuanica. The sequence continues at coordinate 712,560 of JAKUBZ010000002.1, forward strand.
GCCCTCCCAGTTTGTGCCGAACTTGATCAACTGCTCTGCGCGTTACAAGGCCAAGCGATTGTTGAAGGAGCTCGAGGGCCATGGCGCTTTCGGGAAGACGCTTAATCAGTACCGTTTTGGGAAGTACCAGGACATTGTGATCCCTCCAGATGAGGTCATTGATCTGGCAAGCCAGGATCTATCGAAGGTCGACTTGCTGGACGATGAAATCCAAGTGTTGAGTGTCTATGGGTTAGACGACCACATCGTGCCCATCTCAGACTCCACTCATTTCGCCAACCTCCTAGGGTCTCGCCATGAGCTCGTGTTTGTGGCACACGCAGACCACAACTTCTATGGCATCCAGGAGATCACCAAGGACAATGCCGAGGACTTTAACCCTGAATCGCTCCCGCTCAGCAGGAACAATAAGGTCAACTGGAACTTTAAAGTCACGAGGATCATCACTAACTGGCTGCACACTGCAAATGATGTGCTGCGTTACAAGCGGGCCACGCAGCAGATCTATTACTTCCCTCGCTGGCGCTCGATTGACGGTATCTCCAACTTCAGGGATCTCGGTGGGTGGAGAACAGAGGACAACAAGCACTATGTGAAAGCAGGGCTCTTATTCCGTTGTGCCAGTCCTTCCAATGTCACAGAGACGGGGAAGCAGCAGCTTATAGACCTCGGAGTCAATCAGTTCTTCGATCTAAGATCCGTCGGCGAGTTCACCAAAGCCGGTGGGCTTGCGATCAAAGGCCTAGAGGTGAGTAACATCCCAGTGTATGGCAACATCGATATGTCTCCACAGGCCATTGCACAGCGTTATATGAATCTACTGGCATCCTGGTACACTTACAAGTACGTCTACGCTGATATTCTGGTGTATGGTGTGAATGCCTTTAGAACAGTGATGTTGTACCTAAGGGATAACCCGGGTTCCAGCATCGTGTTCAACTGCTCTGCTGGAAAGGACAGAACCGGTGTATTAGCTATGCTCATTCTGCTACTTTTGGGAGTGGACCACCATACCATCGCCAAGGAGTATGAACTGACCACTATCGGATTGATACCAGAACACGAACGTATCAAGACTGAGTTCTTCCACACGGCGATGAAGATGAAGCGACTACTGGAACAGCAAGAGACTGAACCTAAGAAGGACGAGTTGAGCAAACTCACACCAGAGCAGATGTTCCAGAACCTCATTGCGTCTAAATATGAGAGTATGATCAGTGCTATTGACCTGTTCATTGAGACATATGGAAGTGTGGAGAAGTACTGTACTGAGAAATTGAGGCTTACTGAAGAAGACTTAGCCAAGATAAGAAGCAACCTACTAACCAAATCGAGCCCATACCCTGATTTTAACTCCACTTGGAAGCACCGTGCGCAGATGGGCAGTCTGCTGTGATTGTTTAGAATCTTCAGGAATTAGAATACACTTATAAAGAATCTCATAAATGAAGCTGTTGAACTATATAATACTATGTAGTGAAAATTGTTGCAATTGTAGAGCTTGTATTAGAGCTAGTATAGTAACTTATAACAATCTGAATTCATGAGCTTTAAAGCCAGTCACGTGAGAATCACGTGAGCTTATAACATTATTGGGCATTTATTGATTGAATCAAATTTGAACTTATAATACAAAAAACCTACGTCCTCATCCTGATTATAATTTTTAAACTGCATAATAAACTAAGGTATTATTTAATTTAAATAAGATCTTAGTAATCAATATACGTTATTTAGCATGCTGCGATCACAAAGCATTGAAGTATATTTAGTATAGCATTTAATAGCTCATTGAATGTTTTGCACTGTATGCCAGCGTGGTGTTCAGGTGAGGCCGCTTATGTCTGGGTGTTTTCATATATATAAGTTTTAGCATATATACATATGCAATTAATATATAAATAGCTAGAGCTATATATATATATAGACGACCTGGGGATCGCCAGCTATTATACAGCTTATAAACTTCGAAACGATATCGATATATAATAGATATATATAAACCTGCAATCGATCATCGTAGATTAAGCCCATCTTTGAACAACAACAGAGTTCATTAAGCCAGCCTGCTTGATAGTCTGAGTCTTGTCATCGATTGGCTTCACTGGGAACGCATGATTCAAAGTCCACGATCTCGTAGAGGAGGTCTCAGTTTGGACATAGTCGTAGAGCTCTTGCACTGTAGCTGTAGACATAATACGATAAACAACACGACGACCGTCACCGAGTCTTATTTGCACCTGGGAATCACCCTTTTGCTCCTCTTTTGGCACTTCCTCTGCTTCTTTTTTCTCTTCCACAGGAGCTGATGACACTGGGGCAATGTACTCACCAGACACTGGAGATCCTAATCTCTGGCCCGAACCATGGAATCCACCTAGTTTGCGCTTTGGTGGCTTGAAATCCTCGTCCAACTTCTTATCGACTTCGACATCGACGTCTTGCCCCATTTTTACGTCTAGAAGCTCCAATGGTGCGCGACCAGAGTTCAATTCGGAAAGATACTTTTGATTGTTTGGGTCATCGTATCTGAAAAGTGGACCCTCACCGACCTGGAACCCGTCTTTCCAGAACGTGATCTTTCTCATGGCCTTCTCTGGCCTTGTACGTGCAGCAGTTGGCTTCCCAACGGCTCTCGATGGAGTGACACTATCACCCAATTGGTATCCCGTGCCCGTGAACTGGTGCTTTGGTGCTCTAGACTCGGCTTCTTCATCCGCCATACGCTCCGGGTGGCCCTCCTGGCGCTCAGCCTTGTGGAGCAAGTCCTGCACCAAGTTCCTAGGAGCATCGTTCGGGTTCTCCACGTTCAATGCCGACCCACGGCCACCACCAGCGTAATAGTTCTTCTCATCGTCTTCGTCATTGGCGGTCTCGCTCACCAATTGCGAGAACGACTTGAACTTCGACTGGTTTCTATTGGAGGGAGGCACAGCTCTCGAGGCCTGTGGTATCACTGATCTGGACTGTTCGATTGGTTCTGATGGTTCTCTTTCCCTTGCCACGGGGCCGTTGTAGAACACGTCAAGCGCCTTCTCGACGTCCCACTGGTTCTGCGAGAGCATTGCCTTGGCCACTGCCTCCGATACATCTGCCAGCTCCACAAACTTTGCGATTGCCTCGTCGCGATCCATTGTCTATTATAGCCGCCGTGTTTCTCCAATGTGGTGATGGTGGCGCTCCTGGCTCGTGGGGAGCCGCCTCCGTTTTATACGACCTCCCCAGATCGCGAAATGATGATCTATAAAGCTCTGCACTTTGCCTGCTATTTCAAGAGATCTCGAGTCTAGAGATGGAACTACTTAACCCCATATAAAGAACATACTTATATATTCGTCAAAAACCGATGTTGAACCTGTGAACCCAATGCAATTACCATAAGACAATAATAGTTGTCGTCATAAAAAGAAGTGAATTTGTTTTTGTAAGTTGGTCGTGAATAATAACATAAAAGAAGAATGAAAATGATCCGTTGCTCACACCATAGAATGTTGAATTAATGGGGAACAAAAGTAACCGGACCCGCTAGCAAGCTTATGCTTACTTAGCGTTCTTCTCTCTGTAGTACTTGGCGGCCTCAACCATGTTGGTCAAGGAAGCCTTGGTCTCCTCCCAGCCTCTGGTCTTCAAACCACAGTCAGGGTTAACCCAGAACTTCTCAACTGGGTAAACCTCCAAGATGGTCTGAATCTTCTGGATGAACTCCTCCTTAGATGGGATTCTTGGGGAGTGGATATCGAACAAACCGAGACCAGCGTGGTTAGGGTAGTCCGAGAACTCACGGATGTAGTTTGGATCGTCCTTCTTGGAGAACTCGATGGAAACAACATCTGCGTCCAAGGCCTTGATGTGGTTAGGGTCCAAGTCAGAGTAACAGAAGTGAGAGTGGATCTGAGTGGTGTTCTTGACACCGGCAGTGGCGATTCTGAAAGACTCAGCGGCCCACTTGTAGTAGTCCTGTCTTTCCTCACCGTCTCTCAATGGCAAACCCTCACGGAGGGCTGGCTCATCAACCTGGATGACTGTAATACCAGCAGCCTCCAAGTCGTTGACCTCGTCTCTCAAGGCCAAACCAAGCTGCAAAGCCTGGGTCTTCTGGGAAGCATCAACTCTTGGGAAGGACCATCTGAGGATAGTGACAGGACCAGTCAACATACCCTTCATTGGCTTGGTGGTGATGGACTGGGCGTACACAGACTCCTTGACAGACATTGGTGCTGGTCTGGAAACGTCACCAACGATAATAGGTGGTCTGACGTATCTGGAACCGTAGGACTGGACCCAACCGTTCTGGGTGAAGGCGAAACCCTTCAACTGCTCACCAAAGTACTGAACCATGTCGTTTCTCTCTGGCTCACCGTGGACAAGAACGTCAAGACCAATCTCCTCCTGGAATCTGACAACCATCTCAATTTCAGACTCAATGAACTTCTCGTACTCCTCCTTGGTGATGGTACCCTTGGTGAACTTGTTTCTGTTGACTCTGATGTCCTTAGTCTGTGGGAAAGAACCGATAGTGGTGGTTGGGAACAATGGCAACTTGAACACTGGCTCCTGCTCCTTGATTCTGGAGGTGAATGGAGCAGCACGACGGCCCTGGGCATCGGTGATCTGAGAAACTCTCTCCTGGACAGCAGCGTCGTTGGTGATAGAAGAAGAGGCTCTGGCAGAGACAGATGTGGAGTTGGCCTCCAAAGCAGCGGTGACATCCTCACCGGAGACGTTCTTAGCGACAACAACAACCTCGTCAAGCTTCTGGGTGGCAAAGGAGAAGAAGTCCTTAATCTCAGCAGACAACTTTGTCTCGTTGTTCAAGTCAACTGGGGTGTGCAACAAAGAAGAAGAAGTAGCAACGATGACTCTGTCCTTACCCAACTTCTCGATGGCCTTGGAAGCAGTCTCAGAGGCCTTAGCCAAGTCAGCCTTCCAGATGTTACGACCGTCGATGACACCGACAGACAAGGTCTGCTCGGCAGTCAAAGCCTCGGCAACAGCATCAAGCTGCTCTGGGGCTCTAACAGCGTCAATGTGGAAACCAGCAACTGGCAAACCCTTGATGGCAGCCAAGTTTGGAACAACGGTACCGAAATAGGTGGCAAGAGTGATGGCTGGGAGACCCTCCTGAGCACCAAAGTACTCGTAGGCGGTCTTGAAAGCGGCCTGAACGGTCTCTGGCAAGTCCAAGACGAGGACCGGCTCATCAATCTGAACGGACTTGGCACCGGCAGCGGCAAGCTTCTTCAAGATCTCAGCGTAGACTGGAATGAGCTTCTCCAAGAGGGAAATTGGCTCCAAGTCAAGAGAGTCCTTGTCGGCCTTACCAAGGTACAAGTAGGAGATTGGACCAACGAGGACTGGTCTGGTCTCAACACCGAGCTCCTTGGCCTCCAAGTACTCGTCAACTGGCTTCTGACCGTTGAGCTTGAACTCGGTGGAGTGGGAGAAGGTTGGTCTGACGTAGTGGTAGTTAGAGTCGAACCACTTGACCATCTCCAAGGCAGTCACGTCGATGGCCTTCTCGGTTTCGGTGGCCTTCTTCTGCAAACCACGACCCATGGCGAACAAAACGTCCAATGGCTGGAGGTCGTACTTGGTGTAACGCTCTGGGATGGCGTTGAACAAGAGGGACAAGTCGAGAACCTGGTCGTAGAAGGAGAAGTCGTTAGAGGCGATGATGTCGACACCAGCAGCCTTCTGCAACTTCCAGTTGTTGGCTCTGATCTCCTTACCAACCTTGAGGAGCTCCTCCTGGGAGACCTTACCACCCCAGTAAGCTTCGGTGGTCTTCTTGAGCTCTCTCTGAGCACCAATACGTGGGAAACCAAGAACGGATGAGTAAACCATTTTGTAGTAGTCAATTGACTGTGAGGTAAAAAAAAAGGGAGAACAGGAAAGGGGAAGAAGGGAGGAAGTGCGTCCACGGGGGGCCTTTATACATGGAAAATTTCGTCGACGGGGACTTCCCCGGCGCATGTGGCGAAGAGCTGGATTTGCGGTACGGCCACGAACGAGCTACTCTCGGTGTACCACCGTGTGGCAAAACGTGGGGATCCAAGACAAATCATCCTACAAAATTTACATCATTTGCTTCACAAAGGCTCAATTAGCCCATTGATGTGCTTTACAGAGCAATAAACCAGGCACAACACTAGGGTTTGAGAACTCCTTCCCTCATCACTCCGAGTCATCTGTTCGCACATGTGAAGATTTTTCCAATGTATTCACCCGAACACCACTCGATTAAACTGTAACTCCGGAAACGGCAGTGTTTTTTTTCCTACCGCTAGCGGACGAGTCATCTTGGTAGAATTCTTACCACATATCACGTGCGCCTTGGAGAGGATATGCGGGATACATACATGACGAAGTCAAATACATGGGAGTCGTCTGTTCGTAATGTCGTATCTTCATCAAATGTTCGTTTATATATATACTTAGTGCCCTCGGACACCACGGTGTTGCCGCTGCCTCAGTTTCTCCATCTTCACAATTATCTCCAGGAGTCGTCCACTGGAAGTGAACTGCTCCACGATGAACTTCCTCACGGTTTGACGATACTTGTACATCTCAAAGTACCGTAGGACAATGGCGAACATGTCAACGTCTTCAAAGTACTCAGGATGTTGCTTTGTCAGTTGTGTGAGGCCAGCGCTTGCAGACTTGAGGTACAGATGGTTGCACAAGTTACCGATCAGCTTTACAAGCTTCTTCATTGTAGCATCATCGGGATCGATATCATCCAATAGAGTGTAGTCCATGATCTTCAAGTCCGGTGATTCGTGGTCCTCTTCGGCCCATCCAACAAACTGCGTCAGGTCCCTTGGGAGGGTAACAGCGATCGATCTGTTGAACACGTCCATCTTCGTACTCCATCCAAACTCATCCAGGATCTCCACGCCTTGACTAGTCTTGGAAATCAAGCCCAGTACATAGAAGGCAGAGCCTCTCAAACTGATTAGTGGACTGTATGTGGCAATTTGGACAAGATCCTCAATACAACCATTCACATCGAGGGTTTCAATACCCAGATCGCCAGTACCAATCACTCCAATTGCCCACATACACGCGTTCAATTTGACACAGTCCATGTTCTCAATAGAAACCATCTCGCCTAAACTGGAGGCATAATACCTGATCATATTAACCAGTTCAATCAACATACCAGAATGAACGATGACATTGAATCCCTCCTCTGTCTTTACCAGTTCACCAAAGAAATGGACAGGCAAGGGTGCCTGCTTCTTTGTATGTGATTGTTCGAAATCCTTGTCAATGCTCATCAGAAGAGAGTCCACATCAGTTGCATAAGTGATATACCGCTCTCCATTAGTCCAATTTTCAAGCTCTTCATCGATGAAACCCTGAGCTTGTAAGTACTTGTAACCAGACGTAGTAGACAAAAATTTCATCAATAGAGTCTCTCCATGAACATGCGACCGACGAAGGATATTGACGCTTGGTGCAAACGCCACCATTCGGTCCAGATGGTCATTGGAGATGTCACTGTAGTCACTGATGATCTTCATAGCACACTCAGAAACATCGGTATCAGGGTCATACAACTGCTCGATTAGCATCTCAAAGATGACAGACTTGCAATCAGAATCGTTGATAAGCTTGGACAACAGCTCTGTAGCTTTCATCTTAATGGCTTTGTTCTCGGAGTGCAAGAACTTTGATAACAGAGTTCGCATCTGGCCAGACTTCTTATAGTCCATCTCACCAAGGAACAACAGAATCAAGTCATCTCTCTTGAATGGATGGTCAGTGATATGGTGTATGATACTGAACACTTTCCACTGCTTCAATAACTCCAATCCTTGGTCCTTGGAGGACAACACACCCACCATGTTGAAATACCCACTCGTCAATGTACTCTCGAGTCTTTCTTTACTGAAGATCTGGTCCTTGGCATAGAGCCCAGAGTATGGATCCAGTTGTGCTAAGCACTCTGCCACCTGTGGAATGATTTTACTCTCTTTGAGAATACGGATGCCTTCAGAAGTTTGCAATAAGCAAACCATAATATCACACCCGACTTTAGTGAACCTCTGAGAATGCTTTGTCTTCTTTGTGCCCGAGAATTTGTGCTTAAATGGCCTGTAGAAGGACAAGAGTCTTTTTAAAAATTTGGTTGTTCTGTTGATCTCATCCAAACGTCTTCCACTAGTGAAGGGACCATTGAACAGATCCGAAATAACATCACAGTTCCATTTGGAGAAGCTCTTGGTAGACAAAACTTTAGAGTCTGTCATCATCTGCTTCAAGGAGGCATCATCAACATAAGACTTGAGTTTAGCATTGTAAACTTTTGAGTTGTGTACAAAGTTATCGGTGATCTTCAGGCCTTCCAATCCGATCAGTGTTCTTCCCTTGTTCGACTTTCTTGAAAGCTTTTCAATCATAAACTCGGCTCTCGAGTTGAGCCCAAGCTGTGATATCTCGGTCTCCAGACGGAAGACGCTTTCTCGCATCTCCTGTAAAAGCTCTTCTGGCACAAGGTTCCAAGCCAGGTTCGCAATCTCAGTCACCAAGAACCCGGCTTTAGTCTTGATGGAATCATCCACAGGTTTTCTCAGGATGCCTAGTAGTTGGCCGGTGATATCACATTGAAGTATAGTTGTAACAAGCAACGAGAGGTAGTGCTTATGGAGGACAAACTCGCTCTCCAATCTCATTGGCACGAGCATCATCTTGTTTGTATGACCGGATGTGGGCGTAGCAGAGCTCTTGCTCAATGGGTTCAATAATAGAACATCTAGAAAAACGTCAAGAAGTTTAGATACCACACCTTGGACTGGGAAAGAGAGACAATTAACGAGGCTTCTGATCGCCTCATTACCACTTAGGCAAAATGCATGAAATCCAGTAAGATTCTTCATGAACCGTGTGATGATATAGGCGCTCATCTGGAGTCTTTCGTTGTTGATGTGACCCTTCACTGGAAAGGCTGTGAACGGAGAGATGAGCTTGAGGATGTCTCCTTTGGTTATGTGCTGTCTGCCCTGTGGTTCATTCAATAGCGTCAACACCACAGTAGCACACATCGAGGATAATTCAAAGGGTCCATCGACTATAAATTGGATTAGCACCTGCGGCGACAACAGGTCAGGCCGTATTAGACAAAGCTCACACACGGTCTCAATGCTTATCTTTCGTAGTCTGTCATCAATCTGTTCTGCCACAGCTAGCACAGCGTTGGTGAGTCCTCGTGTAAGTTCCTGTGAGCCGCCAGGTGTTTCAATGAACTTCCGTATGAGTTTGAGCGCCTGCTCTCTCTCGATGTTGTGTGATGAACCTTTTGAAAGTGAAATGATGATCAATATGTCCACTTTGGTACGTATAAGTGCTCTGATAGTCAGCGCATCGTAGATGACGTATCGGCATATCCTGTAACCCGTAGCGACGACTTCTTTCTTCTGGTGCGTAAGCAACGAGAGAAGAGTCTGGCTGAAAGAGCTTACCTTGAGGTCCTCCTTAATGTACGGGTACTGCTGGAGCAGTATCGCCAAGTCATTGCCTTTTGTCACGAGATATTCAGCGTCTCGGTTGCGCTCCCCGAGACTGGTCAGCAGGTCTGTAACAGTGAACGTGGGCGATTGCGGTACATCCGTGCGGTCCGCTATATCAGAGAAGCTGTCCAGCGACTCATCTGAGAAGCTCATGTCCTTGTGCGTCTATTGGTGATCCTTTAAGGGTGCTTCAGTTGTATGGAGCCGAAGAAATAGGCAGATGAGACTAGCCGTCCTAGGTGTGTTTACCGTCCGTATTTTTGGCGTTTGGTGCAGGCGCGGAGATTTAAACGTGACAGCGTCTTCATCATTATCCGACAATAATGGGGAGAAGCGACTAATTAAGCCGAAATCAGAACACATAAACGGGCGGCTATTAACCAAGCACCAAAGGACGATTGATTCGATCTATAATTGTCTTTATGATATTTTCAGTACAATGCTAAGGAGATCCTACACAATCAGAGCGCTCTGCCGACACTCAAGGCTGTCCCCACATTTACCCCGGATGACGAGGAGCATCGCCAGCTTCTTCACCCACAACACCCGAAGAGGTCTGGATCCCCAGGCTCAAGGCGGGAGACAGTTTGAAGTACCCGAGAAGACAGTTCTCAGGGCTCAGGATTTCTACCAGCGTTACTTGACTGATCCGAAGCCGGACAAGAAGACACTCGCTGCACTGATGAGCAAAGCACCACTAGAAGAACGTCTGAACAAGCGGTGCTCAATTGGGTCTTTTGTGGAAGCTGAGGTGAATGAGGAAGTTTTGTATGGGCTCGTTGTCGCTTCACAGCGGGGTATGTTTCAAGAGACCGAGATTACCATTGTTACTGCCGATGGTAAGTTGGTCGATGTACTGCCCACACAGATCACTTTCCATCTGCACAGTATTATTGACAAATCACGGTTGAATGACATCCTTTCAACACCTGAAATCTCATCAGCATTTATCCAGGCATTTATTCAAGTATCTGACCTGTTGAGGAAGCAAAATTCACACATGTTCCCAGTGGTCCAAGCGTGGTTCTCCAATGAGGGTACATTTGTGGAGCCAAGCATAGTGAAGATGGCAGAGCTCATGAGGTCACACAATGGAGACTACAAGACGTTTCCTATGGAGTGTCTGCTTCTCGCATTGCATATTTATATGAGAAGTCGACCATTGGAGTGGAAAGTCAGTAGCACCAAACCTACACCGATGAGAGATCTTTCATCACCATCTGTTCCCATCATCACCTACTCTTTAAACTCATTATCTCTCTCCCAAAGTCTTGAGGCAGTTGTCAATATGGAATTAGAAACTGCCAATGCGTTCGAGGAACTTTTGAGGAGTCTCCATCAAGAAGGCAAGATCAACCTATTGGCAACATACAGGGACTCCACTGACAGGTCCAACCGGTTTAAAGAAATACATTTGATCGTTGACTTTATCAGGTATTATTTGACATATCCACATCCTTCCTTGCTACCGACTATTGGAATGCTAATTGGAGACACATATGAGCCGACGGCCAGCGGCTTAACACAGCTACTTACGGACATCAAGGCTCCTGGCATTTCATTCAACTCAGAGTCACACTACACTTTCGCACACCCTGAAGCATTCCAAGCCACTGACAGATTCAAGCACATCAGGTTCACCAACACATTGCCAGCATATTGCCTTCCAAGTCGGTGGATGAAGAAACTGGGATTACCAGACCATGGCGAACTTGCCATTTCTCTCGACAAGGCCTCATCCGATGGATTCTATACTTTCAACATTCACATCCCTGATGCTGCATCGTTCCTCCCACAAGACTCAAAGGCCGTTAAAGGCCTCCTGACAAGGGTCACAGATGCTGATACCGCTGAGAATGTGTGTACCTTACTCTCGAGGGAGAATCTCGAACATTTGTCGTTTGTGGAGGGCGCAGAGAACCCGTGCGTCACAGTCTCCATCCTGTATCCACACGCACAAGATAGGCCATGGTATAATACCAGGGTGCACGTGAGATTAGAGAGATTGGTGAACCTCAAGACTGTCCCACTATCTGACCTAAATGAGCTGTGGAGATCGAAGTTCCCAGTGCTGAGTGATTTGTTCAATTTCTTCATGCCATCAGACTCTTTCAAAGTGCTGACCTCAGTGGACAGAAGCACTCTCATGAGCGTCCTCAGCATGGTTGATTACTATTTCATGAAGAGGGGCAAGTTTGGGTCATTGGAGCAACAGTTTATCAGAAAGAGCTACCATGAGTCCACTTCTTTAACCGGTGTGGAGGATGACAAAGACCAGGAGCAGTTCCTCAGCTATCTTACACAGGAGCTTAAGTACATCGCGTCGGAGCATGTGTTGAAGTACCAAAAGCAACACTATATTCCATTGATTGTACATAGACAGGATGTTATTCCAGGTCTTGGTGACTCTTTCCATGTTGACTCCAGTGATATAGTGATCCCAGACTATGAAGCTTCAAGGTACGAAGAGCTTGCTTTCTACAAGGACAACCACGGCATGACACCCATTATGAATTACGTTGGTGCTGCCCACTTCCTATCGCCTGTGTATAATTCTACTGAGCTGGGGAAGTACGCTTCATTAGGTCTCCCTGATGGGTTTGTTCAGATCTGTGAATCATTACATGACATGGAGAGTGTTTTGAACCATTGGCAGTTGATATCACATTTACAGAAGGAGTTTGTTGCATCGCAGGAGAACTACAAGATGGGACTAAAGACGCTGTTCATGAATGGCTTCAAACAGATGACCAGCGAAGAGCTCATGGAGTATTACGAGAGACAGGTGAAACCCGTGCAATGTGGCGTCAAGACTAAAGAGGAGAGTAGCCACCGATTTGATGTGCTTCAATCTCTCAGAAGACAGATGGACGAATTCCCAACAATGAACTGGAGTATCTTCAAGTGCGTTGTTCTGGAAAGTGGCACTGGAGACAAATTACTCAAGGCATACTGCTTCGATCTCGATCTCGAAGTTTTGGTAGGCATACCACCATCACTGGAGTCCGTAAAGATGGGAGATCAGCTGATCTGCTCCCGGATTAGGGCCATCACACACGACACATTAATTCTGCTTGCATAGATAGACGATACACCAGCATTTTATTTCACTACATATAATCTTGCATGAGTCATTACTTCTTTGTTCATTCGCCTCCCCTGTATATGCTATATATCATGTATCAGGCTGTATCAGTACAACTTCAGCCCACCGGTGATCTGGTCCAACACGATCTTTGGAGCCGGGCCAAGACCGAGAACAGTGGCGGACCCAGCTTCGATCTGTGTTCTGCCAGCATCGTGAACGATGTAAGAGTTCACATTGAGAGAGATGGCACGGGCGAACAGAAGGTCCATGTCTTCTTTGCTTGGGACCTGTAATGTAATCTTTGCCTGTCCTGATCTCTCCCATCTATGGAGCATTTGCGGGTTATGAGAAGCGCCGCCCTCCTGAAGCATCAGTCTATAACAACCCAATGCCGCGTGTGCACACTGGGCAGCAGCCTTTCCCTTTGTCATCTTCAAGTCTACCCTAACGACAAGGGCCATACGAGTCTCGCCTGGGATGTCATTGAGGGAGGTGGAATCCACTTCATAGTCCTCCTCTTCACTCTCCTCCATATCAGAGGACGAAGAATCCTCGAGGTCGTCGCTGATATCCGAAGTACCGGTCGTCGTGTTCTCAGAAGACGGAGATGCTGTTGTTGTGGAAGCCTTGCGCTTTAATTGATCTTTGCGCTTGTGGCTGTTGTGCTGTGGTTTGTAGTATGAGCTGCCGAAGAGCTGGCCAAGCAGAATGCCTGTTACCAGGGAGACGGCACAGGCCGAGATAATCTGCACATTCGACGCCATTATGTACCGACTCTGATGGAAAGTAACACACAGCTCGATTAAATAGAGCGATGCTGGGTGTTGATGTGGTGCATTGGTTTTTTTTTGCTTTTTCCCTAGTCCAAATTGATAGTACTGGAGAGCTAGTAGTTCGTGATGAGGCAGGGCTCATACCCACACGTCTACGGAAATTTTAAAAAAAATAATGGATCCTATGAGATTCGAACTCATGCATCTTACGATACTTGATCTTGAGTCAAGCGCCTTAAACCGCTCGGCCAAAGATCCATCTTATTAGTAGGGTGAGGAGAGTGGTTCAACCGCTGAACTGTAACTGGTCTGAGCACGCAAACTGCTTTCCTCCAAACGTTTCTCTATTTAGTGATACACTGCTGTTTTGGTAATGGGCTGGATGGAACAAGTTGGTGCCAGAGATTGGTCTACGTTATTTTTTGAGGAATTTGAGATCTAGTCCGAACGATCTTATGCTAAAAAGGAGAGGGGGCTGGACTAGCAATGAGACTGACCGTGTATGTCACCATTGCTTTTCACCATGCTAATAATTATCCCACGGTGGTGTGACTGAAACTCTGAGATCAGATGTCTGATACTAAGATGTGATGAACATGATGAGAAGTTGCAATTATAAAAAGGGTGCGATTCTCACAGAAGTAACTGGTTCCCCTATGTATATATATAAGGACCCTGCTTCGACTTCCTACTTTTCCACTTGAAAATTTCGGGGTCCCGGAATTTGCCCTATTTAGACTCTCGGATATAACCCATTCTTCCAAGCTCGTAGCCTCTGAGGAGTGGAAAGGGAATTTCTTTAGCAGGTTTTATCAACTTCCCAGCCCGAGTTTGACCAGCTTCATAGTTTTCCACGGCTTGCAATACGAATACAGATAGCACCAGAAATGCACCCACAGCTCGACTCCCCAAGATTTATCTCGTGCCAGGAGCTCATTGCCGCATTGGATGAGTGCCACCAGAGATCCTTCATTGACAGATGCTTTGGCGTGTGTAATAATGAGAAGGAGGCACTGTCTAAGTGCCTGCATGAGGCTAGACTCGAGACACAGAAGCACCTGATCGTAAAGAGCAAAGAAAAGCGCAAGAAAACACAAGAGAACTGGAAAAAACTGAAAGATGACGAATATGGTGAGGATGAGTTCTTGAAGAAACTCTTGGAGAGGGAAAGAGCCAAGAAGAGCAACTAAACAAGGAACTGGCATATGCTACACATATAACAGAGTCATCTGCATATACACTTGGGGGATTAATTAAGGGGCTATAAACTACTTGTACATAGGTTACAACCAATCGTGAAATGGTATAGATAACCGTATTGTAGCTACAACTGAGCAAAGCACAGAGGGCGTGCAGATTATATCTAGTTCAATCCTGGCGAGACTTGAGGTATCTCTTGACCACCTTGTCTTTTGTGATGATGTAGACGGCAGCACCCCAACCAGAGAGAGCATCACGATCAGCAGCGTTCAACAACGCCTGTGAGATGGTCTCAAAAAGATCTTCTGGCTCCAGATTTGGCTCATAGAGCGATTCACACATACCGTAGAGCTGGTCTGAGGCGGTACCACTGACGATGAAGTCCTTTGCAAAGTCAATACATCCAATCAAGTCGAATCCACAGATAAAGGGCTTGTTCGTTATCGAGTTGATGCCCGCAACAACAGGGCCAATGAAGTACGGCCCGAATCTTTTTTCGTATAACGTCGACGACACCAAGTTGGCGAACGATTCTGGCTCAATTGGTCTCTCTTCTCTGAGCTTATATAGGTTGGTTTTGTATCTGAACACTTCGGAGCTATGGGAAAGTTAGTCTTTGTTCTCTGTAGCCCTTTTTGTTCTCTGTATAGATGTGAATTGAAACTTACAGTGTGATGGCATCTGTGGCAAGCCCTGTGAGTCCGAGAAAGACGTTCCCATATTGATACACCTTCTCAAACTTGTTCGACACACCGAGGGACTGTTGACCTAGTCTAAGATCACAGGCAATGGCCACACAGTCTTTGCCGACCATCGCAACAACGGAGCCACCTGAGAGGTTGTTAATACCACGATAATGAAGTGAATTGGAGGGGTTCCTCTGTATTATCCTTGTATTGGGTACAACTGAGGGCCAATTAGGTGGCAACATTAGCTAACTGATCTCCACCAATCTCCCCAGAGATCCTTTTATGCCCAGACAAAAACAAGACCAAAACCACCACATCTAAACATAGACGTACCATTCAGCGAGCTCGGATCAGACATTCTTGCTCTTTATTCTTTCTCCCTGCTCAATGCGTCGCTGGCAAACACCGTTTCTTCCCCAGTGGCGATACTATAGTGCTTTGTTTGGTGTAGTTTAAGGCCTTGGGCCAGAATTCAGAATTCGCGGAAATGGTACGAGGCGCATCACCATAGGTAAATAGTGTACTACTTCTACATTAAACAGAGTCATTAGGCATTATTAATTTATGCTCTTTATGGAGGCATGGAATCACACTTTGGAGGCTCTGAATGAGAGAGCAAGTGCAAGAGAGTCCGTATAGGTCTGGTACTTCTGCTTCTGTTTTAGGAGATAGACATACTTCTCACTCCAATTGGTCATCACTGTCTCAAATTGTAGCTTTAATGATTCATCTGCTCCCCAGACACGCTCCAACACCGGCTTCAACTTGTTGTGTGCATCTAGAGATCTGTTGATCCCATCGACATACTTCTTCATACGACAGAACTGATCTTCCAATTCGTATGCCGAAGGGATGAATGAAGATTCAATGGATAACAGGCATTTCCACGTGTATACTCTAACGCGTTCTAAACCTGTGTTCTGTGTGAGCACGTCATCACTCCATCCGAACTCCTGGTTTGTCACCATCTCATCCTCCATAGACGGGATCGAAGTAATCCGAGCAGCCCAGAAGTTACAAGTCTCCACAAAATTACTGGCAACTTTAGCAGATGGTGCGTAATACACAATCTTCTTGTCCTGTGTATACTCATTCGTTAACAGATTTGGAATTGTGAGTACCCAAGCAACACCATTTGACGTGTGTGAAGAGTTTGTAATGACGTTCTCATATGCCAAATGAGCAGTAGCCGAGTACAAGTTGTAAGTCACTAATGTGTTGACGTACTTGTCCTGTCTTGAAGCCATGAAGTTTTTCCTGTCTACCGTTGAGTCGAACGAATACTGCTTGAGCAATCCCTTAGTGATGATCACAATACTCTGTTTCCAATCTATTGTGTTATAGATATCCAACTCTGATGAAATCTGACTGGAGTTTGTAAGCCATGCGAACCACGCAGACTTCTTTTTCTTAAAAGTATGCAATCTCTCACTCTTCATCAACCCTTCAATTGTCCATGGTGGTCCCAACCGTTCTAGTCTCTCATCGTACGCATCCTTTTGGTAGTTAACAACATAGTTGATTTCAGTTGGTTCCGTAAATGAACTCATGCGACGTAAGGAACTTGTCCGTGATATATTCGACCCAATAGAAGAAAGTCTCTTGTTGTTCTTGTTGCTCACCAATGACACGTTTGATACGTCTCTCTTTGGCGGTGTGAAGTTCCGCTTGGACTTCTGGTGTCGTACCTTGGCTCCGATGATAGGCAAGATTTCCAACTGTTGAGAGTAGATGGAGTCATAGAGCTCCCTCAACACCTCTGACACCTTGATCATATCCGTGGTCTCGATCTCTTTCTGCTCCTGGATCGCCTGGAGCGTGTTCCCCACAAACTCTTCCTTTGTAAACTTACTGTTTTGGTTCATCTCATTGTGCAAATCAGAATTGAGGATGAACAGCGAAAAGCAAACGATATGAATCGCTTTGAAGTCACCAATGGAATTATATGAGTGTACTCTCGACCAGCTCTGTGCAAACACCTCCAATATTTGGTCGATCTGTGCGGCTTCTCCCACTAAGTACAGTTTCGAGCATAGCAGTCGCAGTGATTTGATGAGAGTTGTGGGCCATTGAAACAGGCGCATATACTCTTCACACACCGCAAGATTATCGGGCTTGTTTGTACCCAAGTATTGTGCATACTCCTCCACTTGCATGTCTCGGTGCTTCAGCTCAAAAATCTCTTTGGCAATCCTTACACATGCTGGCGTTCCTACACATGTGTATGTCAGTGTTGTTGATGAAGTGCTCGACACGCGTTGCTTTTGAACTTCCTTGGCCTCCTCGGCTTCTTCGTTCTCCGGTTCTTCGCAGATGACGTCGTTTGATATGTCAAAGTTGAGCCTTTTCGGAGTGATCGACCGTGTTGTGGTCGATGCGTTCTGGTAAATCTCGTGTATGTTTTGCAAATTGGGGGAGGGCCGTAGGCTCGGTGACACCGCTGTGATGACGGACTCCATTTCCATTTCGAACCTGTCCAGTTCTGCTTGTAAGAAGGACTTTAACTCGTCTGTTGTGTCGGGAAGAACAGCTTCCGTGCTACTGTGTTCTGAAAGTGCGTAATGCGTATGTTGATGCTAAGTTGTTTTTGTTAGTACCTGTCTCGGATTCAAAAAAAATCCAACCAGTTGTTGATTTTGTAGGCCCGTAAGTGCAGACAACGGACTGGGGGGAAGAGGCTAGAGTCTGAAGATTTGATTATTCCCCTTAGAAAGACAGGCACGGGGGAATAAGCCACATTTGTTATGAAATACTTCCAGGCAACTTTGAAGGCACTCAGGTATCCCGGTCGTGAAGTTCGGCCTTCCCTCTGCCACGGTGCCTGTTCAAGACCCGTGACCCGTAACTCGCTTATTTGCACCTGTCTAAGGCCCGCTGTCCGGTCCACAAGTAGGCGAGCAAACGACTTACCATAGCATATCCCGAAGTGCTTAGTGACTCCAAGTTCATGGTGATATGTAGATGAGCAACTAATTAGGTCCCAAAATGTGTAATGTAGTGGGCCACCTGATTAATGTGTTCCCGGGGGTTGAGTCTTGTAACAATAGTCCCCTCAACGTAGCTTTGTAACTCCTTTGCTCCTCTGAATATACCTCCTTTTCTTAAAGCTATCATCCATAAATGATTTGTTTCTAACTCGGAAGCCTCTGCTGCTCACCTGAGGCTGCTTTTCAAACAACTTACAGCTCATGTCCATTTCAACTTCAACTCTTCGCTTCGTGTAGATCTCTTCCTCACATGGCAACTGAACTGCCTGGCTATGCGAGTTCCTTAGATTTTGCTGCCGACTCAAGCATCTGGTCTCCATGGCAACGACTTAATAAATTGCAACTTGCGCCAAAGATCCACCGTTTTGTATGAGAGATGCGAGAGATGGCAAATTGGTTGCATTTGGACATGCGAGACTTTGGTCAATTATGCACGAGGGACGCTGGAGTGTTGCCTACTTCAGAATTTGCGCCACACAAATGCGGTATTCGGGAATCAGCCAGGATTCGGAAGGGGTCCCAAATCCGAAGATCTCACAGAGAGAACTTCACAAGCACTTCGCGCGCGCACCACCGGCGGGGCCCACCGCTCGCGGCCAACTCCAGATTTTTTTTTTGGCGGCGCGTAATATTTTTACGCGTAGCAGTTGCGAAATCGAAATCAAAACAAACAAATTCGCCACTTCTACGCCCGTCTCTCCCATACCATTTGAGAAGAACCACATCGGCCAGTACAGACAAGAATGACACAGCACGAAGGCCAAGAGGAAGAACCAGTGATGGAGGTGGACGATGATGAAGAAGAAGCATACGGCCCAATCCTGATTTCCAAGCTCGAGGTGCGTATCTCTTTTACCCATCGCTTTCAGCGGCATATCCTTTCCCCTCTTGACACTAACAGTTCCATCAGGGCAACGGTATCACGGGTGGTGACATCAGAAAACTTGTCGAGGCAGGTTATAACACGGTCGAGGCCATCGCTTACACGTAAGCTTATCTAAATCAGTGTTCTTGGAGGTATGAATTACTAACGGCCCACCAGTCCAAAGAGAGCGCTTCTCCAGGTCAAGGGTATCTCTGAAGCCAAGGCAGACAAGCTTCTCGCTGAAGCCTCGAAGCTCGTGCCTATGGGCTTCACCACCGCCTCGGAGTTCCACCACAGACGTTCCGAGTTGATCTGTCTCACCACTGGGTCCAAGCAGCTCGATACTTTGCTTGGAGGTGGTATCGAGACTGGATCCATCACTGAGATATTTGGTGAGTTCAGAACCGGTAAGTCGCAGCTCTGCCATACCTTAGCGGTGACTTGCCAGCTGCCTATCGACATGGGTGGTGGTGAAGGCAAATGTTTGTACATCGACACAGAGGGTACTTTCAGACCAGTGAGACTGGTCTCCATTGCTAGAAGATACGGATTGAATGAGGACGACGCGTTAGACAACGTGGCTTATGCTAGAGCTTACAATGCCGACCATCAGCTCAGTTTGTTGAACCAGGCTGCTGCTATGATGTCCGAGTCAAGATTCTCTCTTTTGATTGTCGACTCTATCATGGCTCTCTACAGAACAGATTATGCGGGCAGAGGTGAACTCTCAGCAAGACAGATGCACGTTGCCAAGTACATGAGAACTTTACAGAGATTGGCTGATGAGTTTGGTATTGCTGTGGTAATCACAAACCAAGTCGTTGCTCAAGTTGATGGTGGTATGTCATTTAACCCAGACCCAAAGAAACCCATTGGTGGTAACATCATCGCTCACTCCTCTACAACAAGACTCAGTTTGAGGAAGGGAAGAGCCGAACAGAGAATATGTAAGATCTATGACTCTCCGTGTCTCCCTGAATCCGAGACGGTGTTTGCTATTTACGAAGACGGTATCGGTGATCCAAAAGATGAAGACGACTGATTGTGACGTCTGTTCCGCTGCTATATTTAATTCTAATTTCTCTATCTTTTTATACCATTTCTTTATCATACCAGCTCATTGTTCAATATATCTACAGCACCTCAATGCACATCATATACAAAAACGTCATCTCATTAAAACTCTGGAGCCATGTTCATGTCAAACCAACCCAAGAAGTCATCGTTACCCTCCATCCAATTACCAGCACCTTGCTGTTGGAAGAACGTGTCGAACTCAGCACGCTGAGCAGTACCGTCCCCATTAATCTCAAATGGAACTGGAGATGGGACATTGCTCAATCCGCTGAAGTTGTAAGTCATTTGCGGTTGTGGTGTGGCTGTCATTGGGGATCTCGAATCCATAATCTGTTGAGAAATAGCATTTTTACTGGCAATTCTGCGCAAGTCATCTGGAGGCGGCTGTGGTGCAGAGGTTGGAGCACCGTTAGCCGGAATACTTCCGGTGCTTTCAAGCATATCCACTGGAATACCCTTGATCTCTGTTGGCTTGGCCAACCCCGCAGCAGTGGCATTGGCAGTAGCAGTGGTCATGGCGTTCTCAGTTGGGACCAATGTGGTGATGGTAGTGCCGCCAGGCGTCGTAGTCGTAATGGTCTGGAAGTCATCCTTGTTGATCTGGTTATAGAATGGCAATGGCACGGGGCGACTGCTATCACCAGCAGTAGGTGGTTGTGACTTCTTTCCCTCCTTCTGATCTTCCAGCGTCCTTCTCCTAGCTTCATGCACACAGTACACCAGGTCATAGAACAGAGAACCAGTCAAATGGGATCTCATCCTGGTGATGATACCTTCATTCTCTGTGAATAACTCTGGATATGTGAACAAGACATAGTTGAGTTTCTCCAGTACCTGTGCAGTTCTAGAAATATCATTCTCAACGTTCTTCCATGCTGAGAGCTGGTTTCTAAACAGTCTGTGCACCGTCACGATGGACTGTCTTGCGGAGTCTATGTACTTGTCCAAGAGTAGCGGTGTGAGATGCAGCTTGAACAGGATGAAAGCAGCATATGTAACACTCTGTCTGATAAATATTGGCAACTCGATCAAATTCTTTGCCTCAAGCATCTTGGAAACTAGTGTAACCACTCTGGTAGCAGCCAAGTAAGCAACAGTGACGTACTTTGTTTGATCCTCTGTAGGAGTTTCTGGAAGGAATGCATAACAACAAATCGTTAGCTTCACATACAAGTAGTAAATCTCCACAGAGTCTTCGTCAATTTCCAACTTGAACACCAATCTTTCCAGCTCTCGTTCCAAAATGGCAAGCGAACCAGCTCTGTTTCTTGCTTCCATCAACCCATCTGGACTCACAACACTGGAGCCCATCACGTTCACAAGCTTAGCCTGGAAAATACCCAGCGAGATCATCGATCTGAAGTTCTTTGGTAAGTTCTTGTCAATTCTGGCGCTCTCAATGAGGTAATCGGTCTGTGATGATGGTGGTAAACCCAGCTGTGAGGCCCAGAACTGTTCAGCGAAAAATACGCCAAGCCACGTCCTCGTCCTCCATTTCTCAGCATCTGGAAGCGCAACTTGTGTTCTGGAGAATTCGCTCATGAACTTACCCCTGTGAAGACCCAACTGGTAGCCTAGGCTTTTGGCAAGCCCGACGAAGCGGTACGAGCAGTCATCCAACACTTTCTGGTTAGGCAGAGGCCATACGCAGAGGATCAACAATGCTTGTGATATGTGTGTTGATCTTGGTGTTCTGATCCAGCAAGTTTCAATAGCCAGCTGTTTGATCAGGGATGATAGCTGGTTATATAGACTCGGCTCCTTGTCAGAGAGGCACGCAGTGAGGATCACTGTCCAGAACAATAATTGGGACTGTGAATACAACTCCGAGGCACTATTTGAAGACATGATAGGGAAGAATGGTAAATAGTCTCTCACAAATCTGTCATGGAGCTCGTTGGCTTTACTCAGATGAAGAATCACATCACCAAGAATGAACTCTTGAATATTAGAATTGTGCGATGATACGTGTGATCTGTGTGACTGTGGCGAGTTGTGTGCCGTTTCAGCTCCCGGAGCAGGAGAGTTTCCCCTTACTGACATCTCCAAGAATGGTGGAAGATCTCTCTGGTCGCTGTTTGCTGGGGCGGAGTCATTAAGCAGTTGTGGTATTGAGTTGGGCGAAGAGCTCTGTCTTGAAGATGGAGTGGACTGCCTTCTGTCCATAAGAAGCTGTGGCTCTCTTTTCAGTATTGTCTTCATCGACGTGGCAGGTGAGTTCGACATCTCATGTGTCATGGATGTCAATGGTGATCTCACTTGAGGTGTGTAGTCATTACTCTTTACGTGTGTGTTGGAAGACGACTGCTGATTAGCCAAAGCCTGGGCGATAAGCGACTCGTTTCTTTGCAAATACTCAATCTTCAATTTCAGCTCATCAACATCGTTACGTAAACTTTGGATTTGGCTACCCTTTCTCGGTCTGAACTGTGGATCGATCTCACACTGTAATCCCATCTTTTCACACCTCGTACACGAGCCAGGGAACTTTTCAGAAGCATTACATTTGATCTTGTGCTGGCGACAGTGTGTACACGATGTAACAGGGCGGTGACCTCCGGGAGGAGGCTGATTGCCACGTGAGCTTAAGGAAGACGGGTCTGGAGTCCCCTGTGGAGAGTGCGCAGCGACATTAGCCAGTGTATTCAACTTGTTGTCGTCCTCACTCTTCACATTCGCCTTCTTCTTTGGCACTATGGTATTCTCCGCTTCCAGTCCAGAGTTGGCTCTCTTCTTGCTAGCTGGAAGGAGCTGTGGAGGCGGCGTAGAGCCTGATCTGTGCATCGCAGGAGCTGGCTGAATAGGCTGCGGATAAAATCTCGGGTTCGGAGCCAGTGGTGGTAGACCGCCGTGTGAAACTCTGTTCATACTTTGGTTGTAGTTTGCCCCCGATGGAGTAGAGTGACCTGAATCGCCGCTGTTCAGATCCAGCGAGTTAGCGTAGTTTGTTGTATCAGTGAAGTTATCGCTCATTGCGCTTGATGCTATGTGTAAGACTTTGGGCAGCAACTCTTCACACAGCGGAAGAGTTCAGTGGAAAGTCGAGGTAGGACAAGTAGGACAATGTAGCAATCCTGTGGTATGACAGAGATAGGATCCAGATCAATGTGATCAATGGAAAGGCTATCTTTGGACCAACCTGCGTAAGCCAATCAAGGCAGGGCGAAAAAGCAGGTAGAGATATAGCTTTGCTTCAGACTACTCTTGAAGCACTGCGCAGATACTCAACACTCCTCAATCGATGTCGCAAGCAATGGGAAACCAGCTGAATCAGAGCTTCCCTTTACGGATTTGCTCTCAAGTCAAACGACTTAGAATTGGCGTTGTTGGTAGTACTATGCGTATATTTTTTTTCCGGGTACCGGCCGCGTACTATACTTGGGGAAGACCTCGGCGTGCGCGTTGCGGACTCCCTTTTTCCTCCCATTGTGGTAGGGGCGGTGGCCTTTCGGACTCTGGAGGGAACCCCCCAGCTGAGGCCAAAAAAAAAACGAAAACCTGGGGTTGATGCTCGTCGGGATGTTTTGGAAATTAAATATTGATCTTCAACTCGCCAGAGTTCAATAGTTCATCACTGAGTGACCGATTTATGCCTATGCAGAGCTACAACACAGTGACAGAATATACATAAATTGGAAGCGCACAGCTTAGACCTTGGTGTAACGCAAGTATGGCTTGACTTCCTTGAACTCACCGAATTTCTTCTGAGCATCCTCGTTCTTAACCGTTGGTGGGATAATAACGTCCTGGCCCGGAGTCCAGTTGATTGGGGTGACCACGCCTTTCTTGTCGGCCAACTGAAGTGCGTCGATGACTCTCAAGACCTCGGCGGAGTTACGGCCACAAGATGGTGGGTATGTGAAAGTGATTCTGATCTTCTTGGCCGGATCGATGATGTATACGGATCTGATGGTCTGAACAATTCCACCGTTCAAGTTCTTGAAACCCTCTTCGTCAACCATGTCGTACAAGAAGGAAACCTCTCTGTCGGTGTCGGCAATGATTGGGAAGGAGAACTGCTTCAAAGCTGGGGTAACATCTTCAATATCCTTAACCCAGCTCTTGTGGGACTCAACTCCTTCTGCGGAGAGACCGATGAGCTTAACGTTTCTCTTAGCAAAGTCCTCTTTCAAAGTCGCAAAAGCACCGAGCTCAGTAGTACACACTGGAGTGAAGTCAGCTGGGTGGGAGAAGAATACAGCCCAGGAGTCACCGAGCCATTGGTGGAAGTCAATGCTCCCCTCAGTGGTCTCAGCGTTGAAGTTTGGAGCAACAGAACCAATTCTCAATCTTGGCTGATCCTCCTGCTTGAAGGTCTTAACACCTCTGATGAAAGATGGTCTAGCAACACTGCACTGCGCTCTGGTGACGGACTGTGTGGATCTCAAAAGAGTGCGGGTAAACATTTTTATGAGCGACTACTGGCCTGCAATTAATCGGTGTAGTAACAGTATCTCATCACCGTGATACAGGTGAAAGAATCAGGCGCGAGTCCTTTATATATACCATTTGTTGCATTTATGCTTCATCCCTTAGTTATCTTGTTGCACTAACCCAGGTCGAAATTTCGCTACTTCACGTGCCGCCTTATTACCGGATCAGGCCTGATAGAGAACGGCCCCTGGTAATTCGTACACTTTCCCGTTGTCATGGTGATAATAAGCGTGGCCCTCCCGCGTTGCATCATGTAAACAAAAGGCTCCGCGTTTTCTTTTACTTTACATGCCAAACGTCAACACTGAGAATCTGTCTTTATAACTCCACGCCAGCGGCTAGCTGATAACACTCACAAACCACAAGCAGAAATGTCTGACAGGCGGTCAAGTAAAGCACTGAAACAAAGAGCGTCGTTGGCGCCTGGTCCTCTGCAGAGACTGAAAGCCACAGCCAGTGACAAAAGTAAAAGAGCTTCTATTGCAACGTCTTCACCATCAAAGTCTACCTACGCACAGAAGACACAATCTTCGAACTCCCGCTTGAACAGTTTTACTACGGAGGAGTCGAACATATCGGTGTATGTCCGCTGCCGCTCCAGAAATGATCGAGAGATCAAGGAAAGCAGCGGCGTCGTTGTGTCAACAATGGGCCACAACGGCAAGGAAGTTGTGTTACAGACAGGGCCTATGGCGGTAAGCAACAAAACGTATACATTTGATAGAGTATTTGGGGCTGAAAGTGACCAAGAAATGGTCTATGACGGCATTGCTAAGGGCGTGTTACAGGAGATGTTGCAGGGCTATAACTGTACTGTGTTTGCCTATGGTCAGACTGGTACAGGTAAGACTTATACTATGACTGGTGACATTGACGTGTCTGCCAACCGTCTTTCTGAAAATTCAGGCATCATTCCTAGAACTCTCATGGATCTCTTCAAAAGCTTGGAGAAGAACAACGATTTTTCAGTGAAGCTCTCTTTCATTGAGCTCTATAATGAAGAGTTGAAAGACTTACTGCTTACCAATGAATCAGGGGACCGTAAAGTGAGAATCTTTGAAGACCCAAGCAAGAAGACAATAACGGTACAAGGAATGGAGGAGATCTACATCAAGAGTGCCTCCGAAGGTATGAAAGTGCTCGCTGATGGCTCTTACAACCGTCAAGTGGCTTCAACAAAGTGCAACGACCTTTCATCGAGATCTCACAGTGTCTTTACGATCACAGTTCACATGAAGGAGATCGATCCAATATCTGGCGAGGAGTACTTGAAGATTGGAAAATTGAACCTCGTTGATTTAGCTGGTTCAGAGAACATCAACAGATCTGGTGCTGAGAACAAGCGTGCTCGTGAAGCAGGAATGATCAACCAAAGCCTTTTGACGTTGGGAAGAGTCATCAATGCTCTTGTCGATCAATCACCTCATATTCCTTACCGAGAGTCCAAATTAACAAGATTGCTACAAGACTCTCTTGGCGGTAAGACCAAGACATGTATCATTGCCACGATCTCACCGGCAAAGGTATCATTGGAAGAGACTACTAGTACGTTGGAGTACGCCAATAGGGCCAAGAGCATCAAGAACAAACCCCAGGTGAACCAATCGATGTCAAAGAAGATGCTCATGAGAGAATACGTTGAAGAGATTGAAAGATTGAGAAATGATTTGAACGCTACAAGAAACAGAAATGGTATTTATGTCTCCGAGGAGAATATGGCGAAGATCACAGCTGAAAGTGAAAGTAGACGTATTCTTGTGGAAGAACAAAAGCTCCGAATGAATGTCCTCGAGGTGCAACTGAGGAAGCTGAAAGATGAGTCTGAAGGCCAGTTGGAAAAGCTCGGTGAGATGGAGATGACAATAGAGTCCTTGCAGCACTCAAAGACAGTTTTTGAAGATGAGCTCCGGCACACAAGAGATGAGTTGTACCAAACCCAATGCCAGCTTCGTGCAGAGAAGTTTGTATCTCAAGAGAACGAATGCGTGGCTGATCAAGTATCATCCATGCACTCTGAGTTAGTGAAAACACTCCACGGAATCATCCATACTAGAGACACACTCTATTCCATGTTGGACAAGAAGACGATACTCCAGACTGAAAACAGCCAAATATTGACAGATTCCAAGACATCCATCATGAAGCAAACCCAGTCTATGATAGGTGATGTCGTTCGTCTCTCAGATGTGAACTCTGATCTCAACAAGGGTTTGAACAACATGCTCTCTGTGATGGTGGAAAGACAAAAGTCAAAGATTACGGAGAATTGTAAGGAAATTGAATCGTTCAACGACCGGATTCAGGACCAAGTGCAAAGCTCCATTGACAGAATCTTTCGGGAGTCTAATGTAATGTCGGACGCCATTGGTGGTATTGATGTTGTGAAGAAGAACATCACTGGTGCTGTCATCTCGAATTTGTCGCAATTGAAGACCAATGTGGAAGCCAAAACTACAGATTTGTTGGATACAGTGATAGCCTTAGGTGAAGAGGTAAAGTCAATGAATAATTCCATGGGCTCAGAGTTCCATTCTACACTTCAAACTGTGCGTGAACAGATTGATGCACAAACTGAGGAAGTCGTTTCGCTGTCATTGAAAATGCATCAATATCAAGAGAAGCACAGTAGGAGTATCGATGAGGAAGTGCACAAGCTCTTTGAGTTCAAAGAGGCTGAGTCCAAGAAAGCTCAGATCGAGAAAGAACTCCTCTTGAAGAAGATTTGTGATCTCATAAACGAGAACGAACAACAGAGAGCGCAAAGCTTGAATAACGGCTTGGATTCAATTGGGCCAGCTATTAAAAAACTAACTGAGAAGCACAGCACATTCACCAAGAATTTTGATGAATTCGTAAGTGGTCCATGGGTGGGTAGCCAGGACAAGTTCAAGCTCCAGCTCGCAGCTCAGTCCGAAAACATTCAAGCTCAGTTGGAGGCTGCAAGAAAGAATTTCACCGATCGTGGTATCCAAAAGATCGCTAATGCTGTTGAGAATCACCGGGATACAAACCTCAGGTCACTTTCGGGCATC
This sequence comes from Petasospora taoyuanica, assembly GCA_030567055.1. Lineage (NCBI taxonomy): Eukaryota > Fungi > Ascomycota > Saccharomycetes > Phaffomycetales > Wickerhamomycetaceae > Petasospora > Petasospora taoyuanica. The sequence goes on from JAKUBZ010000002.1 coordinate 740,217, forward strand.
GAGACAAATCTCAGGTCTCAGATGGATACAGTGGATGGCTTCGTCCATAGCCTGATGGAGCAGAACAAGAAAAATCACACTTTTACGAAGGAAGAGCTCACAAAACTTCTCTCACAGACTCAGTCCTCCCTCCATACGATCTGCAAGTCCTTCAGAAAGCTTGAATCGAATATATTAGAAGCAAAAGAGCAGTTTGTTGATCCTTCTATTGCGAGTCAGGAGCAGGTTGTGAAATCTTTCAAGGACGCCACAGAAATCAATCTCAAGAACCTCGAGAAGTATGTATCAGCGTTGGATTACAACATGGATGATATCCAGCCACCGAAGCGTCGGAAAGTGTCCTATTCCACACAGCTACCTCGTCGGCAACCTCGTGAGCAGATCATCGACACTCACAAGTCCGAGATTTATCCTGAGAAGCCTCAGGAACACAATGCCGCACAACCGGTCCCAGACAGGGTGCTGAAGCATCCGTTGGCCGAAGTGAACCAAAACATCAATGTGATGTCTCCTCAACACATGGAGAAACAGAAGATGATAAGCCGTCCTGGTTCCTCTGCTTCAATGAGAAACGTCGAATGAACGTTTGTATGATACAGTACTACATGTTGTAATCAATAAATCGTGACGTGCAGTTTAATGTATAAAACTGGTAAAACATCCGACATGATGCCAATGTTAATAATGCAGTGTATAAGTAGGAACAATATGGCCAATGCTTTTACATGATCACACAATCCTTGCCCTTCTTCTCAGCCTTCTTCCTCTCCATCTTCTTCTTATCTTTCTTCCTGTGTGGTGGTGCTGTGACAGCGGAGTCCATCATGAAACTGGATGTGGAGACACTAGCACTCAGTCCATCTTGTGGGACATCACCCATAGAAGGCGTGGATGTCTGAGAATTGCCATTCAATCTGGAAAGCTTGGTCTTTGCGCGTTCATCACCGTTCTCCATGGCCTGGGTATACCAATACTTGGCAGAATCAAGGTTAGAATCACAGCCAATACCCTTCTCAAAGAAGTGGCCTAATGTGGATTGAGCCTTTGGGAAACCAAGCTTGGCGGCTCTAATGGCCCATTGGAATGCCTCGTAATTATCTTTCTCCAAGTTTGGCGGGTTGCCCATCAGGTACCAAGCACATAATGCCAACATGGACTCTGCATCACCTGCAACAGCGGCTTGGGTATAGTAGTGGATAGAGAGATCACCATCCTGAGGTACCACATCATCACCCATCTCGTAAGCCTTACCCAAAATAGCAGAGGACTTCACATGTCCAAGTGAAGCAGCTTGAACATAGAGCTCCATGGAGTACTTGTGATCTGGGATCACGATATCCAAGAAGCCCTCATCATATATTTTTGCCAATTCGTATGGTGCCGCATTGGTCAGCTCATTTGACTTTGTCACTGCTCTGGACAACCACTGGATACCACTCTTCTTCACATTCACGTTATCTGGTAATCCCATTCTGCTGTAGAACGAATAAACACCCAACTTGTACATCGCAGCTGGATGATTCCTCGATGCAGCGTACTTCAAGAACTCTATGGCTCTTCTAGAATCTCTTGAAGTTCCCAAACCTTCTTCATAACAGTATGCGGTTCTGTAAGCAGACTCAACATGTCCATGCTTAGCAGCACCTTGGAACAATGCAAATGCCTCTTTGTTATCGATCTTACCCAAGGCACCAGAACTGTATGCGTCAGCCAAGAGATATTGAGCGTCTGTGTAGCCTTTGTCTGACAACTTCTTCAAGTAGTGGATAGCCTCTTTGAGGAACTGCTTCTTCATGTTCTTCTCCAAGTTTGTGTCCTTCTCTTGAGACACATTCTCTTCTGTCCTATTCTGGTCCATTGTTAATGCAGTTTGTAACATGTACTGAGCGTATTGGAACAGTACCTTGGGATCGTTGGACTTCTTGACATTCTTTCTGTACATCTCAATGGTTTTCATTCTTGGAAGAAGGGATGACGAGGAGTTCTCACCCAAGTACTGCCTGATCAATTTATGTGACACATCGGAGAGAGACTCATTGGTTAATGTGAAATGTGTCGACTCATTGCGGTCCAAGAGATACATGTGTGACAAATCCACAGACTTAGACAGCCTCGAATGTGATTTGATGTGTTGTGGAGCGGTATCGGTTGTGAATGAAGCAGGAGAAACCGATCTCGAGTTTTGGCGTGACTTGTTCGGCTGATCGTGCATCTCTGGTGGTAAACTGAAAGAACGAGCACCCGCCGGTGTACCTGAAGGCTTCAGTCTTGGAGACCCATCAACTGAGTCTGTAATTGTATGCTTGGCCACGTTGATTGAATCTTCAAGTGGGAACGAGTCAGTGGACTGTCTCAGGTGAGTGGCAGACGAGGAAAACACAAAGTTTGGCCCCTGGTCATGGTTCAATTGCATTGGATCCGAAATCTGAGCACGATGTGTATGCAGAGAGTATGCGGGAGATTGCTGCTGTGTTCTTGTCTTATGTGAAGAAACAGAACCTTGCGTGGTCCCTTGCATAGACAAGCTCTGGCTGGGTGTGTGGTACAACTCACCCGTAGAAACAGTGTTGTTATCCAACAGAGCGCGCATCGAATCTCCAGTAGTAGCCATACTGGAATGGGCGCTCTGGTATGTGTTTGTCGTCGACTCAGTTGTGGAGCCCGTCAAAGGGTCCAGGTTGCTAAGTCTGCCAGCATAAGGCGCAGACTGAACAGCGTTGGGCGTACGCGCAGTGTTGTCTGACCCTAGCGATCCAGGAAGATGGTGATGTGGGAGAGCCTGTGGTCCAAGAACCTGCTGGCGGTATGGGTGGGCCGTTTGTGACATGGCGGTATGATGCTGTATTGGTGGCGGCTAAATTTGGAGTAGACGCACAGCCGTTATGAGAAAGGTAAACAAATCCAAGGCGGCTTTGTTGTAAATGCGTGTGCTGGTGTGAATGCCAGTTGCCTTTGGCTGTTGTTCTGTGTGGACACTCAGATTGATCTCAAATGCTCTGGGTGGAACCCCCTCTGTAGTCAACAGCGGCTCGAATGCTGTGTGTGTGTGTGTGTGTGTGTTTTATTTTTTGATCAAAGAGAAGAGATAGCTGACGTGTACCGCGTACCGCGTGAAAAGAGGAAGCTTGAAGGGAGATTTCCAAGCGGTCCTGCTAGGGCGGATGGTGTGTGATTGAGCCAGCAAACAGCTGGTATATTTGGACCTGTGTAGGCAGTGAATTCTTGAGGAAAACTTTCCTTGAGAGGGGGAGGTTTTCGTAGGAGGGTGCCCAGAGATCAGCGGAATGGAGAGGCGCCAGAGGAGCCTTTGCCTTTATATATATAAATAAAGTGACGCGCGCGCGTGTCTGCTATGGGCGATTTTTTTTTTATTTTTATTTTGTCTTGTCTCGCTGCAGTGTATTGACAAGTGCGCATCAAAAGAGTCCAAGTGTGTAAAGTAGCTAAGGGTGTGCGTCTTTGTATTTTTGACCTCTTAACCGAAAATTATATTAATGTTGCACTCAATAAGTCACATTCCCACTCTTGTATCTCAAAGAGCTGTTTCTATTGAGATGAGAGGGCTCCAGATGATGTTGGATATGTTGCATATCTCTAGGCGCAGTCGCCTTTGTTGGTCTTGGTAAAACAATCATTAAGGCGCGTTATGTCGAACAAAATATTACATATGCTATATATAGGCCATAGTTGGGTTGTATAGAAGACAGTGAAGAAAAAAAATTGGGGCAAGAAATGCCTACGAGTTGGCCCACAACCAACTATAAAACACCAATTGTGACTACTTTTCCCTCCCACAGTGAAGGCTATTGTCCAACACGCAGCTCTAAATTGCAGCCTGGGGACCATACGAGCAGCGCGTTCTTATAAAGATCCGGCCCAGAACCCCCCTCCATATGCGCTGCCAGTTTATTACAAATCGGCATGTGACCTGTGGCTATGGATGATATGCTCATTGATGACTATCTGTTAAAGTGGAATCCTTACTGTGCTATAATTAGCCCGCACTTTATGTATAATATATGCACGCGTCTTTCAGCACAATTCCTCTCGAATTGAAGCTAAGACAACGCTATAGAGTCCTCACACAAAACAGAGAAAAGCACTGAAACAAGCCCAGCGTCTGGGCGCATCCTGCGATGCAAAGGCATAGGCTATACAGCCCAATACAAACCTGGGCCGCGACGTGGCCCCGTATATGTAGTATACGTACCCGAGTTTGAGAGAGAGAGAGAGACAACGCCTAAAAAAAGTTGCAGTCAATCACCACGACAATCTGCTGCGAGTTGGAATTTGCCCTAGTGTTCCGTCTTGCCGAGGACTAAGGAGCCAGTTGTATGTGGGCATGCCTCAGTTGGAAGCTGGAAACCCTCAAGGTATACCTATTATCTTAGCTTTGTTGACAGGACCCTTGGGCTTTGTACAAATATTTCCAGATCAACAATATACGACTGCCTACAGTGCTACGCGTTATAAAAGCCCCCCCTGGTTCCCTTTCATTGTTTGTGTTCCCTGTAGCGATGGAGATGTTCCTAATTGCAGAAGGATGCACTTCAAAAAAGCCTAGATTATATGAGCCTTCTATATGGGTGATCTATGTGAGAGAATAAGAGCGCTGGCTCTTAGATATATGCCAGGCTTATGTAGTCCCAACATTCTCCGGGGGACGCGTTACTCCGAACAATTGCTGATTGCCAGTATGCTCTCTGATTTAGTATGATGATCCGCGAGTTTGAAAAACTTCGCGTACAGCTAGGTTGAGCTCGAGAGAAACTCGAAGGGAGGGGGTTCTCACACTAAGCTAATCACCTAAAGGCTTCTATGGACCTCTATAAATATAATTAAGATTAAGGCCCATATGTATAACACCGATGCTAGTGGCCGTGTACTGCTCCCCAACAGAGCCTGGCTCGACCACCACCAGAATGAGTTTCAATACGTCTATGGAGGCATCCCTAAGCACATCTATAAGAACATCGCAAAGTATTGGAATAACCGTCATATAATCTTCAGTCGGTATGACGAAGGGATCTTCATGACAGAAGAGCTATGGTACTCAGTTACTCCGGAGTCATTGGCTATCTTTACGGCCAAATTCATCAAGGCATGTGACCCTTCCATCAAATCTGTACTGGATGTGTTTTGCGGAGGTGGAGGTAATGTGATTCAATTTGCTCGTTTCTTTGAAGAATCGCATGGCGTCGAATACAATGAGATGAACCTGTATTGTGCAGAGAAGAACTGTGAAGTCTATGGTGTGTTGGACAAATGTCGATTGAAGTACGGAAGTTGGACAGACCTCGTGGGATCCAAGTATTATCACAGTTTAAAGGGTAAGATTGATTGTATCTTTTCATCCCCTCCATGGGGTGGGCCATCATATAAACAGCACCAGGAGTACAACCTTGAGACGGATCTACAACCAGTACCACTACAGGAATTATTAGAGTCCTTTTTTGCCATTACTCATAACGTTGTTCTGTTCCTGCCAAAGAACTCCAGCTGGGATCAACTCTCGGAAGTGACACGTGATTTGCTAGGAGATGATGCAAAGTGTCGTGTCATGTTCATCTCCGATCAGGACAGATGTAAGGGTATTTTAGTCTTTTGGGGTGAAAAATTCCAAAACAACAAGTACGACTTTGATCAGGAACTAGAAGAGATGTCATACTACTACATGTCCGAAAGTATGAGAGAACAAGGCGGTCAATTGACACAGGCAAACACACATTCAGAATTGCAAAGGTTTAAATCACTCACTGGGCGGTATCCAGACCGCGCTGATGATGATAAACGTGTGCAGAGATACGTCAAGAGTAATTATGACGTTGATTTCTATGATGAGGTGAAACACGACCCAAGTGAAAAACCAGCTGCATGGCTTGATCCAACTGCTCAGAGATGGTACGCTCTTGATGAAACAACTAATCAGTCGTATTATGTCACCGAGGGCCCAGAACCACCGGAAGGATTCGAACTACTAGACAATGAGGAAGATGATCATAACGACAGTGAAGACACAGTGTATTCACATACGGCGTCCAGTCTTGATGATGACACCAAGCCATCCACGCGACAATCTGAGGTGTCACAACCCGCTGAAGAGTCATCTGATAGCGATGCTCCCCCGGAAGAAACTTCCTCCAAAAAACAGGGGTAACCCGATCACTATGAATAAGAAGTTATAGCGCATCTATCTGTTAAGCAGATGATACACAGACTTGACACAGTCCAGCCATCATCGCCATTTCATCTCTGCTATATAAGAGGCTCCTCCTTCATGCTTCAGACTACTAACTTTGTTACTGGAAACTATGCATATTTGGTACTATCACTGAGATTTGTTCATGTATACTATCATCTAAGTCCTGACCCAAACTATCATATAACATCCTAGTATGGTCCTTGTAAGTTAAATCTTTGGTGGCCCCAGGTGTGTGTTAAGCGACATGTCCAAGTTGATATCCTTTAAAGGCTCAGATCTCACAGACTCTCTTCTGAACTCGCTGGCAGAAATGGTGTGGATCAAACTCTCACGCACTCTTTTAGTACTCTGGAGCGCTCTAATGATTCTCTCCTTGTTTTTCAGATCGCTCTTCAGCTGTAAGATTTCATCCTCCTGTTCTTTCAAGATGATATCCACTTCAGAATCGTTATCCACAGCCTTCGTTGGCGAGAACATCAGGTCAGGGTCAGGTGCCACTACGGCCTTCCTTCCAATCTCCAGCTTAAGCTGGTGCTCCAAATGGTTGATGTAGGACCGGTACTCGTCAACCTGAGAATACGTCGACTTAAACAGCTCTTCCACTTGTCCAATGAGGTTGACAGATCCATCATCAGATTCAGCTGTCTTTGCCAATATCTGATTGACAACCTCATTCTTCAACACAACCTTCTGTGCGTTTTTCTCGTCCAACATTCGGTTCATGTGTTCAAGCCGCTCTGTCAAGATTCTATTCTCAGCATTGAGCTGCTCGATCTGCTCCATCACATCCTCTGCAGCGGCCGAGGAGTTGGATTCTAGTGACTGCATCGTGAACACAGATTTTCTATTCTTCATACCATCGATCTCCCGCTGTTGGCTCTGTACTTGTTGCTTCAATTTCTCAATAATTCTGTCTTTTTCGGACACTGTGTCCACCTCATGCTTACGCACTGTCAGATTAATGTTCTTAGCACGAGCAGCAAACCTCACGGTGTTGGCTGTCTCAGCCAAGGCAGAATTGCTTGTGTGTATCGTACAGAGAATTGCAACCACTGATTCCCCAGACAAAGCCGGCTGTAAGATTCTGGTAAGCTTGGAGTCTCTGTAGTTGATATGGCCAGCACTCGTCGATGATGAGGACAGCTTAACGATGACACTTCCCAAGGCCAAGAGCGATTTATTGATGAATGAACCTTCTTTTCTTCTCTCCTGTTTCCCAGTAGCTCTTTCCGAACCGGCCAAATCACACAGAGATAACGTACTGAATGTCTCGATACCAGTCACGGTATTGGTGGTGGCAATTCTGATTAGCACGATAGCGTGTGACCGGGAAGATCTGCTGTTGAAGTCTGTCTCCCCTGTTCTTCTGTTCAGGTTACCCCGGTTGATCAGGCTAATCACATCTCCTTCATTCTTTACAGTCTCCTCCACCAGGCCAATGACTTTAACGCCATAGTTTGGAACGTCTCTAATCTTGAGTTCAGCAGCAGCAGAAACACTCTTCAGCTGCTCAATGTTCAAAAGATCGTAAATTCTCTCGTTGTAGATCTCCAAATATGACACTTTCAAGTCGTGCTTGAAAATATTCTTATCCAAACCGTTAATTCTCATAAAGATCTCACTGATCGACAATGGAATCACGCCAGGCTCTTCATCCGTACCTGTCATCGAGTATGTCTTGCCAGAACCCGTCATACCATACGCAAAGACAGTGGCATTGTAACCGTCCATTAATGACTCAACCAAATTCTTCACACATTTCTCATACACCTCCTGGTTCGTGCTCGTAGGCTGAAACACATGGTCGAATTTGAACTCGCCAACTTCGTTGTGCTGGATACATCCATCGCTCAAGTACCATGGGTCCTTAAGGAACGTCTCTGATGGCTTGACTCTTATGGCAACGGATATCGTCCCTGTATAAGGTTGTGACGACGTACCCATGAAGGAAGGCGTCGACGGTCTAGAGGACGACGAATAACTGAGAGAGCTTGCTGGTCTCTCCCTCACCGGGGTAAAGGTCGGTCTCTCTCCAAAACGTGAGCCGCCGTGCCCTCTAGCCACACTCGACGGTGTTTGAGCTCTGGACAAAAGGCCAGAGGAAGGCCTCATTGACGGCGTTGAAGGTGCGCCTCGCCTAGGTGTTTGGCTTCGTGAGTACATCCGGGATAGATATAGTATCGTTTTCTTCAAGTTGTAGCGGCCCGCCGATTTCTATGGTCTTTTTCAGCTCTGCCTAAAAATCAGCACCAATGCCACTTTGTGTGTGATGGCCAAAATAAGGCAGAAATGTAAACAACGTTTATCGCGCAGACTGTGATTTTATTCTCGGTAGTGTTGCCCCAGCAACTGCACCTAATCTTCGCTACTCATTTACTGTGTAAGCGATTTGAATGTACAATTTTCATCTACTCGAGGTGCTTCCACTTGAAATATCAAGTCTCAACTCAGTCTCTATCATACGAGGACACGATCGATAGCAAGATTAATTGTACATGGGCATAGGTTTAAAAATGAAAATGAAGAGTGTATAGTGGAAGCCCTGAGATGGCACCGACAAACGGCAGCTATACAAAAAAGAGACCGGCCACCAGGAAGTGGAGGGGGCAAAAAAAAGAGTGGCCAAGGAGAAATGAAAATAACGAGTTATGCTAGATGGAATTTGTTCAAATCCTCATGACTTTTGAGTGAATTCTTTAGCAAATTGGCGGGCAAAGATGATTCCCTTAGACAGCAGTGGCCAAGCCAACAGCGTTGTGACCAACATCGTAGATGGAGTAGTACTTACGCAAGAATGCGTCACCGATAATAGCCATTGGGCCGATTGGAGCTGGGAAGTCCATTGGGGTGAAGGCAGAGATACAAGAACCGGAAACCTCCAAGGTGTAGTCGTATGGACCAATGGTGAAGTTGTAACCAGCAAAGTTGAAGGTCAAGTCAGGTAAGCTGTCTCTGGTGTCACACTCGATAGAGTACTGACCGGACCAGCCCTTCTTGGCACCAATCTCGGCGTTCAAGATCTCAGCCAAGCCGGATGGCAATGCAATCAAAGAGGTACCAGTGTCAATGGCGGCACCGGTGCCCTCCAAGGAGGCCCACTCGTCACCCAAGCCGATTCCCTCGAAGGAAACCTCCCAGTAGGCTTTACGACGGACTGGCAACCAGGTGATGTCGCCCTTGAACTTGTCCTCCTCATAACCACCAAAAGTGGCGACACCACCGTCCTCGCTCACGTCGGCGTTACCCAAGTAGAAGGCAAATTGTGGCTTGTCCAACAAACCGGAGTTGATGGCGTTGTACACCGGTGGAACAATCTTGTTGACGGAGATGGTATCGTAAGCCAAACCCAAGATACCGTCAAATTTACCAAAGGCAAAGGCCAAACCTGGCTCAGAGGTGGCCTCAGCAAACTCCTGCTTTGGAATGATCAAGTCACCCAACTGCAAGGTGTCCTGTGAGACGTAACCTTCCATGGAACCAGAGCCGTATCTGATAGAAAACTCAGAACCGTTGGCCTTGTAAGTGGAGGAGGAGTCGTGGTCGTACTTGGTGTGCAAGTAGCAAGCCAAGGAGGTACAGTCAGCGGATGGAATCCACAAGTTGGAGGAGCCAGTGTCCAAGATAACCTTGAAAGTCTGAGCCGGAGTACCCAAGCCAATCTCCGTAAAGTATTGGGCATTCAAGTAGTTGGTCAATGGGGTGTCGTGACCGCCCTCAATGATAGGAACCTGAGCATCTGGGTATGCCTTGGAGAACAGGTGAGTGTATCTATTGGCGAACTGCTTGAGGTACTCGTCAAAAGTGATGTCCTTCAACTGGTCATCCATAGAACGCTTCTGAATCTTAGCAGAATGGACCTTGGCCTCGGCTGTCTCCGAAAGAGCGACAATAGCGACGGCAATTTGGGACAGAACGGAGAACTTCATGATAGTCGTACGTTTGTGGTGTGTATCCTTAGATTCTCAAGGAAAGGAGCGAATGAGGGTTGGAAATAGGGAAAGTAGTGTATTACGCTCAATGGTGGGAACCCTGTTCTTAAGCGAGCTCTGGTAAAAGCAGTTTTTGTAGGTTGTGGAGCTTGAGATAGATAGAAAGAAATGGCTGGTTTAGGGGGCTATGATGTTTGTGCGGGGGAGGCAGGTGATAAAGCCCAAGGTGGCAAAAGCGCGAAACTTGCTGTTCCCTACGGTACGGCCACGAGTGAATAATACTGATCAAAACAGCTCGATTTATACACAATTGGTTCCTATTCCTACTTCTCATACATTTATAATAGCTCTTTCATTGAAGCATCCTTTCCTGGGTGTCAATAGGTGTCCAATTGTGCCTGTTTCTAGCAATTCAGCATTATAGGAGGAGACTGGTGTCTATTTTGGGCTGTGATCGGTGTCAGATACCCTTTCCGTCGTTATTACCGCAATTCGTTCAACCCGCGAATTCATTTAATGGTAAAGGCAGACTCGTGGCTATTGAAATGATCAAGATGACAAGTAGGAATAAGATTAATCTTGGGACATCAGAACAGAGACAAATCTGAGTTAGCTATAGCCTAATCATATCAGGCAAAGATATGACATTCAAAATTGTTTCTTTAAAATGATGATTGATATATATATTGTAACGATTCATGAAAACAGAAAGAAATGCACTGCAGTTGGTCTCAAGCATGATGGTGGATCATCAGCTTAGTCCACAATTGTTGCGAAAGAAATATAATAAAATATTGCTGGCTTCAATAGATCAAAAGTTGACCCTGTTGTTCGGAGCCGTCTTAACCATCTTCACCTTGATCTCTTCAATGACCTCAGCTGGTGGCTCTTCGGTGATACTGCCACTTCTGGAGAGCATACCAACGGAACCCTCGCTCGAAGTGGATGAGGTTCTTCTCTTTGTCTTGTGTGGTACAAAGACTTCATTACCATCGATGGTCTGGATGTACTTACCAGTGCTTGGTAAGGAGTGGGAATAAGTGTGGCCCTTGGTGCCATTGATCATACCAAGGTACTTATCAAAGATTCCGGACATTGTAATTATGGGTAGTAGGCAGTGATATCAGTTCTTCTTGTGTTTTGTAAACAGTTCAGTTATCAGCAGATGATCTGGATGTAGTGAAAAGTTTGTAGAAGGGAAATACTGAGATGACCATGTCTTTATATACCGACTCAACTGCTATTACACATCCTACTAATCATTACTGAGCCACGAGGGGAACACAGGCATAAGAGGGGGCGGCAGTGGCCCTTATCGAATACTCCAGAGCCAAAAATCACGCGCTGCAGGTTTGTATTACTCAGTTGAGTTGAGCAAGGTCAAAATCATGGCTTATCTGCAGTGAGGGGCCCAAATTGTTCCTAGAAGCTGTAAGATGAGATAAGCTGGTTCTGGGCCCTCTAGTTTTGTCCCTGGACTGAAGCAAGACAAGCAATTTTGGTCTTGTTGTGAATCAGCAACTGTGGTGTTCTGTGCTACATTCTTGGACCTTGGTACTCAATTGATTATACTAACTAAATAGCGTCCAATATCATACAAGATGAAGTCATTCCAAATTCCCTCAGCCGCAAAAGTTGTGTCAGCCCTTAGGGAATCGCCTCATGCCCATGGGTTCCCCCTCCCCCTCATCTCGAAAAATCCGGGGAAACACATCACACGCACGCGCGTCACGCGTCACACTTTTTGGGAGAGCCACGGAAATCAGAATGTTTAGTCAGACAGGCATCAGACTGAGTCAATTGTGGATTGTAATTTCAAATTTGTGAAATCGTGGGTATGTGTGGTCCGTCAATATTTCAATACTTGCAACTTCAGCCTGTTTCGGTAGCATTAGAGACAGTCATGGGATTTACGGTTTATGTTCATAGATGAGAAATTCATGACAACGAGCTAGACACATATAGGTAGCAACTCACCACTACTTCGAGATGGCAGATCATTCAACTCCGGACACATATATACCATCTAGCCCCAGATGATAAGCCTCCCAGCTGATAAGATATCTTTAGACCTAATTCTAGAAGGCATCGCAGAGAGACACATCTCCTGGCCCGAGGAAGCTAAGAATACTACGATAACAACACATAGGTAACATGTTCAATTGATATTGGCATGGTTTCCAACCTCTTGTGATAGCATATTCTTATGGTCTGCTGGGTTAGCAGCTGATTCGTATAGTGTAATCACAGGGTCTTTGCTCAATGGGTTAGTAAACAGACCTCTCAATTCCAAGTAGTAGATCTTTGTGGTCTCGTCTTCGTCTTCTGACCAATTGTCCTCAATGAATATCGTAAGGTGAGTGGATCCTTGAAATGCTGCCCTTGGTAAGTGGTGTTCCACGAGTGTGTCTTCATTGGTACTAGTTACTTCGTCATCCATTGGCCCCAGCTGTGGTTGCTCCAACACATGCGTTGGCTTCGTGTCATTGACGTTATCAAAGTCTAGATTGTTCCTATTCTTGAACAGCTTGACAGATTTGGGGCAGTGATCTGCATCTCCACTAGTCCTCAGTATAAGAGAGTAAAGCTTAACGTTACCGGTGAATGGAATATTGATAATCATCTGAGAGTCTGCATCGGACTCCACAGAGAACTCTAAAGACAGTCTGTCTTCATACTCCTTAAACAATTTCTGTAATTGGTCATTGGGTTGTTGACAATTCAATCCTGTAAGTTTAAAGAAGTCCACGTATGGTCGAAGGTTCTGAGTCTCTGATGTTGGAATTGGTGCAATGTGTGAGTGTCCGTCATTCCCATTTCCATGTGAGTGTGCATTTGAATGACTTTGTGAATGGAAATGTTCGTTTTCGCAGGACATCCTGTAATCTTTTTGATTGAAATGAGTCGGTACGAAAGTAATGGAGATGAGACGAAGTAAATATTCCAAAAGGGTGCGCGCTTGGATTGATCTCGCTGAGTCAGAGACTAAGTAAAGCCCGGTAAACGGCATGGCTAATTTGTCCACTATATGCGAATGTTTAAGGCCATATTTTTGGTGACCTTGTGTGTTAGAGAGACATTGAGAGAGCTATTTCTGATAACTCCCTTCACATCTCAACTCTATCGCATCTATAAACGGTCTCCCACCTTTCACAATATATATGCGTCTAATTGTAGCGCGCGATCTCGGAAAGTCCAGCCAAAAACATCAACCAACAAACATACATCTATCTCTTATCTCCTTTTCCACATACCCATAAATCTAGAACCAGAGACCAGCAAAGATGGTCCACACCGCACAGTTCCTTGATTCTAGAGGTACAGAAATCTCGTCAGTGCTTGCTGGTGGCTATGCACACCCGTTGGCCCGCGAGTGGCAGCACGAGAGACAGTTGACAAAGAACATGTTCATCTATCCACTATTTGTCTCTGACGACCCAGAGGAGGAGACAGTCATCGAGTCTTTACCTAAGCAGAAGAGATTCGGTATTAACAAGCTCGTGCCATTCGTTGAGGCACTCGTGGCGAAGGGCCTCAGAGCGGTGATACTCTTTGGTGTGCCTCTGAAGGAGGGCTCCAAGGATCCAGTGGGTACTTCCGCTGACGACCCAGAGGGGCCAGTGATCCTCGCTACGAAGACACTCAAGAGCAAATTCCCAGACCTCTTCATCATGGCCGACGTGTGTCTGTGTGAGTACACCTCACACGGTCATTGTGGTGTGCTGTTTGAGGATGGGACCATTAACAGAGCTGAGTCCGTTAGAAGAATCGCTGCTGTTGCTGTGAACTACGCCAAGGCAGGTGTCGACTGCGTTGCTCCGTCAGACATGATTGATGGGCGCATCCGTGAGATCAAGCTCGGTCTTATCGAGGCGGAGGTGGCCCATAGGTGCTTTGTGATGTCATATTCCGCCAAGTTCAGTGGTAACCTGTATGGTCCATTCAGAGACGCGGCATGCTCTGCCCCAGGCCAAGGTGACAGAAGAAGATACCAGCTACCATCTGGTGGTAGAGGTCTCGCTAGAAGAGCCCTTAGAAGAGACCTGGATGAGGGCACTGATGGTATCATTGTGAAGCCATCGACTTTCTATCTGGACGTCATGGCTGACGCTGCTGATATCTGTAAAGACTACCCGATCTGCGCCTACCACGTCTCGGGTGAGTACGCTATGCTCTACGCTGCTGCTGAGAAGGGTATCTGTGACTTGAAAACCATTGCATTCGAGTCTCATCACGGTTTTGTTAGAGCTGGTGCCAGACTGATCATCAGTTACTTCACTCCTGAGTTCTTGGACTGGTTGAGCGAATAATCAGCTCTCCAGAGCACGATACTCTTCATTTTTATTCTCTGTACATAGCACATCTCTTATTCATGCATCTTACACTGTTGTTATGCTAATAGTGCTGTCTTACCGGTCTTTGTCTTCTCCTCCTTGGTAGCGGCTGGTACCACTAGCTTCGGGACCTCTGGCAAACCTTCCACAGTCGGCATCTTCTTCTTGATATCCTCTGTATTTGTCTCCTTTCCCAACATGGACTCTTCTAATGCTCGTAGCTCCTCATCGATCTCGTCTTCGTAATCAACACCGACAACGGCACCAGCCAACGTCTCTTCAATCTCCTGTTGGTATAGCCTGTTCTCGTGCACTTCATCCACTAGTCTCTCAACATCCTCCACTTTCATCTCATTATTTAGCTTCTTCAGAATGCCATTGCTGGTTTCCAATCCCTTTAAGAAGTCCTTTTCGATAAGCTTGAACTCAATGTTATGAATCATGTTTTCCAAGTTGAATGAATGAGCAGATGCATCCTCTATAAGTTTCTCTTGGTACTTCACTTTCTTCAGTAGTGTCTTGGCATTATTTATGTCCTTTTCCTGGAGATATACATTGATCTGTTCACGCTCATTCCTCACAAGCAAACCCATTCGCCTTTGGTACTTCACCAATTTGTCCTTCTGCAGCTTCACTTGAAGTATCGCTTTGTCTTGAGGAGTCAGCTTCCCTGTGGACGAAGAATTTCCCATATTGCTAATAATCACGGCAATCCCCTAGCTTAACAGATCTAGAAGTAAGCAAAAACAGAAATACTGTACTGTACATATCATGAACGTATCGTATCGTATCGCGCGCTACACGCAACGAATCTGGCAGTAGAATTGACATCGTAAGACGCAAGTAGCCAAATATTGGACCGCCAGTCACCAATAACTGTACCGAAATCATCCATCGCATACTTCCAGAACCTCTCAATCTCATTAACTACATTTTAGCTCACAATTATGCTTCAGTCGCAGTTTTCCGCCCAAATTTGGCTTTTGAATCGCCTGCTTCTGTACTTAGCTCTTCAGACAAATTACCAGAAAACAAAACCTTGTAAAATCCGATATAGTGTAACGGCTAGCACGGTTCGCTTTCACCGAGCAGACCCGGGTTCGACTCCCGGTATCGGAGCTTATCTTTTTTTTTGGGGGGGTTTTCACGCATCACGTGCATTGTAGTGGTCCAACCAGACTTGTCTCATGTCACATGTGATTTAATGAACACTTTCTCCAAGATTGGGACTCTATTGTTGCTGAAGTACTACATTTCTCCCAGTTTTCTTCTATTTTACTTCCTTCTTTCTTTCTCATTAGTCATCACTGAGAATTCTTACCACCATGTCCGAGAAGCTCCAGCAAGCACAAGATATCTTCAACCAGCTTTGCTCCGAGGTTGACATCACCCAACCAAGCTTCCAGAGTGCGTTAGATCTTTTCACATGCTCTTGTCTTGTCTCTCTCTTTGACTAACAATTCAATCACAGTCGCACTCGTCTCGATCTGCTTCAACCCAATCTTCTGGAATGTTGTCGCCAGGCTCGGTAAGTTCAGCCACTTCGCCCACGATCCAACAATCAAGAGCCGCCAACTAACCAAATTACCCCACAGAGTACAACACCCATTTTTTAACCAAGATCGCCGGCGGTGCAAAGAGAGGTTGCTATCTTTTGGCTCTCACGATCTTCTCGCTCGGTATCTACAGAGACTTCCTGTATGAAAAGGCCCTCAGCGAACAGATCACCTCGGAGATCTTAACGGGTCCATTGTTTAAAATCACAGGTGCAATCTCCTTTGGACTAGGGAACATCTTTGTCTTGAGCTCTATGTGGGCTTTGGGTGTTACTGGTACCTATTTGGGAGACTACTTCGGTATCTTGATGACTCACAGAGTCACTGGGTTCCCATTCAATGTGTTGAACAACCCAATGTATGTGGGGTCTACTCTGTGCTTCCTCGGTACCGCACTTTACTTCGGTAAGCCAGCTGGTCTGTTCGCTACATTGATCGTTCACCTTCTCTATTCCATTGCACTCAAGTTTGAAGAGTATGTTATGTCAAGATTTCCAGTTCAACAGGATACTAACACCCAAGTAGGCCATTCACCGGTGAGATCTATGCTAAGAAGGCTAGAGAAGATGCAAAGAAGGCTAAGTGATTAAGCAGTGGTGTTAACCTTCAGTTGGAACAAGCCGCACGTACTGAGTATTCAGATACACATTCCGACTCGATATTTGGTACTCTAACTGTAGGATTGAGATCGTATTTTATGCTACATGGACTACTGCATGCATGAATGTCTTGCGTCGAAGTCCAGTTAGACAAGCGATCTAAGAGGTAGCTTGTAACTTTGTCATGTATCGACAGCCAGTATTAAACCTTGGCAGTATTGGAGTGAAGCCAGATTGCAGTGATCAACAGTCCTCAAGACCAGGCTCAATAGGGGGCCGGACAGGTCGACTCGTCAAAGCAATTTCACTGGCTCATCAAATCTTTGCAAGAGTAATACCCATTGACCTCTAGCTATTAGTGAGGTGTTGACACACTATTCCAAACGGAGTCTATCTTACTTGAAATGGATAGATCTTAGAATTATAGATAGATCTCTCTATCGCAAGTGGTCCATGAAATATTATCATGACTTGGACAAAGATATAACATGAGGGATTGTAGTAGTATTTTTGAGTGCACCGGTATCGACTTCTTGCAGAGAAAATGCCTGATGTGTGAATTGAAGTACTACTAAAAAATTATGCCTCCTATGGGAATTGAACCCATGATCCCCGCATTACGAGTGCGATGCCTTACCACTTGGCCAAGCAGGCGCTGATATTGCACGCTTGGGCAGGTGCGTGCACCAGAACCTGAAATTTGAAAATCGGGCTATGTCCCTCAATAAAAAAAATTAAAGGGTATTTTAAGCATTTAATGGCCAATAAAGTTGGAAAGATCAGTAAAATAGTACCCTAGCTGGTGTCTCATCGCATCTACTACCAATTACCATGTACCCTAACCACGTACTGTCTCATGAACGCCGAGTTCAAGCATTGAAGCGTCACAACTTCTGCTCATCTACGATGTGAATACAACAAATCGACAGACAGTCTATTACATTATTAAAACAGTGAGTACGGAATAACGACAGCTATTGAAGAATCAATGAACGCCAACAACAGACAACTCAAGCGTCCACACACGTCGTATGTGCACAGGAACGGTGAGAGTCTCATTGACTCCATTGGGTCCCAGGATAAAGGGGACCTTCAGTTCAACAACATTAGATGACCACCAACATTTGCGGGCAGGTTTTCTCCAGAACAAGAGCAACTTGGAAGATGTGCCAGCACTCTTTCTTGTGTTTGATCTGTTCCTTGACACGGAGCGGGAAGCGGATCTGGCTGCGCTGTTGGCGAGTTCAGCGAGCCTTGATCTTCTCGACTGTTTTGGTGTCAGATTTTGACTCTGATTGGATGTAACTGGGTTCAACATCGGTGATTCTGGCTCGGATGGTGGTGCGTTCGGGTCTTTCAAGTCCACTAGTGCCAATGATGTCAAAACGGTCTTTCCAGGCTCCTGGGATCTGTGGCCCCAGTTAGACTCAACGTCGAATCCAGAGGAGCACAACATATCCAACAAGTGTTCCTCTGCTGGGCCCAACTTCTTACCAGGTTCGTATCCGAGTCCTTCAAACACCTTCACACGGCTCGTCAAGTAGCTGCCAGCAGCCTGCTTGATAGCTCTAATCCCCTGTGGGCCAATACCCTTGTGCGGAGGAACCACATAGTAGTCAATGTCTTCTCTCAAGACGATAATGGATGGCTTTTCACTCAACACTTCAACGTCAGGAGTCTGATAGGCGTCGTACACTTGGGTCTTGGAGCCCACTGGTAACTTCTCAGCAGCTCTTGAGAAGCTCTCAATGATGTACTCAAAGCACTGTGGGTCGAAATTAACGTAGACAACGTCGTCCTCCGTCAATGTGGTGATTGTGTTACCGTTAGCATCGACAAAGACACCATTAGGGAAGAGACAGAGCAGTATGCTCTCTGGTAGATTCATCAGCTCATCTCTCGTTATGTGAAACATCGTGCCACGGATGTTGAGGTTGATAATCGAGCTCATGTCAACGTCGCCATCCCCCAATTGAGGGTCAGCGACACCAATGTGGGTCTCCTCCACCTGTGTAAGAATGTTGGCGTGCGACATGGCACTTGTGTTGATTCCGTGATGTGGGAGAACTGAGCTTCTTGGTGTAGTACCCTGACAAGGAGCAGTAAAGCCGGTAGCAAGTGTGTGAACAAGAAGAAGAATAAGTTCGCAAGAACAGACGGTCACCAGCAGGCAAGTTCTTCTAGCGGCAAATGCCTCGGGGTATGTCTCGGTGAAAAGGGAGGGAGAGGGCAAGGAAAGAGGATGTATAAATGTGGCAGACCGTGTCCCCTCCAGGATGTGGTCTTCAATTAATGAACGGAACAACTGAAGAAACAGAGAAATCTGAAGCCCTAGTTGATGAACTCTCCTGAAGTTGTTTTTGTTTGTGGCGGTTTAAACTCTGGCCGAAAGCAGCGGTACCGCGCTCGCCCTCTGGCTGGCGTCTGGCCGCTCGCGTCCAAAATTCAAATGGCCGAGGCTACACAGTACAGACCACTAATGAATGGGACAGTGCAAATTTTACGAAATGGGAGCAGCAGCCTCACAAACGAGTTCGCGGCTTACTGGTAAGCGCACAATGTAGGCGCGAATGCAACAGCCAATCACTGCACGGTATCACCTGGGCAACTATCGGTAAGGAAGAGTGAGGAGAGGTCGACAATTAGAGGTGGCTGCTAGACGGTGGTTCATATACAAGGTTGCTGTAAGGTATTATCCATGCTGGATGTTAACATTCTCACTTCCGGGCCCTGTGTAGTCATATCTCGGATTTATTCCGCTGCTATTCAACATTTTATATGTGTAGACAACAAGTAGAAAGGTAACCCCCCCCCTGGCGCGCCCGCCACACTACATCAGATAATTGGGTTGGGGAAAAGCAAGGCAAACCAGATATCTTTGTTTAAAATCCAGTAAATATCATTGCAAAGAGATCTACTGAAGAGCTTTAAGCACCATCTGCTAGCGTTGTGCACTGTCTTGCTCACCAGCGCCTTTTTGCACTCTTTTGCGAGCGCATTTTCCCACTTTGCCCCCGTTGTTTGTTTCCCACACGTGTTGAGTCAATCGGTACGTGGGGATCTTTACACAACGCTTTAAAGCTTTGCTGGGGCCTTTTGAAACAACACGACTGCTGTGAACCACCGTATTTAGGAGTCTCTCGGGCCTATAAATCTTTTTTTTTGAAGGCACTTTTTGGTGCCATCTTTTGGTGCCAAGTCGTTTGACACATTTGACACATCTTGCAATCCAAGGTTCGCCTCCTTTAAGTATACCTGCCTGCAAACACAAGGGAATCTACACACACCACGCAATGTCCATGGTACAACCAGGGTCCAGAAAGAGACCAAGATCGTCCTTTGGCGACTGGAGCTCCATCCTACGCAACAATTTTGGTTCCTCTGACGACCGTATCGTGGCGCAGGACACATCGTCGTCGAATGCGGCCACTGCAGTTGCTGCATCAACGTCCGTGACACAGTTGGATTCCAGTGTTATTATCCTGGATTCTGATGATGAGAACTACGGCTTGAACACCGTCCATGCTGACCGCGCTTTCTCTGATGGGAACGAGTCGATTGTGTTCATCAAAGAGCAGCAGTTAAGAGAAGCTGATAACGGTGAAAGCGGCGCTACAGAAGACTATTTTGCCCAGCAGTTGAAGTTTGAGAGCGATGGTGAGGAAACGGCGAACGAGCGTGGGGATATCAAGTTTAATCCTCACTTCTTTGACAGATCGTCAAATATCAACGATAATTTCAACTTGAACCAAGAGCTCAGTGGTCATTTGGCCAGCAGAGTCTTGAGCTCAACATTCCAACCGCAGCAGATCCAGCTGGGTATGCACATTGGCTTGAAAAAGAGAAGAACGAATTCTCTACCACAGCTCCCATTATCACAGATCTCATACAGAAGAGTCTCTGAACTATCAAAGATTGGCGAGGTCAGACCAAGCTTAGTGCTTCCAAGCAAATACCACCATGCGCACTCTGTGTCATCTGGGTCTTCATCGCACAGCTCTGCCTCGTCAATATCAAGCAATTACGCCCATGGTAATGCTTCGTCTACATCTCCCCTCTCACCGGTGCCTGCGCTGAATTCTAGAGACAAAATTACCGATGAAAATGGGTATTACATTGCAGAGCCTGGTGAGTTCTTTGCCAATGGCCGCTTCAAGATCTTGGGGATCTTGGGTCAGGGCACATTCGGTAAGGTCATCAAGGCCATTGACTTAACGACGAATGAGACTGTGGCGATTAAGATCATCAGAGCTATCCCAAAGTACAGAGAGGCTTCGAAGATTGAGCTGCGTGTCCTTATGACTTTGAAGAACGCAGACCCAGAGAACTTGAACAATTGCATCCACTTGAGAGAGGTATTGGACTATGAGAACCACATCTGTATCATCACGGATCTTTTAGACATCTCGCTGTATGAGTTTTTGCAAAAGAACAAGTTCAAGCCATTCCCAGGCTCTCAGATCCAGGCAATTACAAGACAACTCATCAGATCGGTGGCGTTTTTGCATGATCTGAAGTTGATCCATACGGATTTGAAGCCGGAGAACATCTTATTAACGTCTGCGGATTTCCTCAAATTCAAAAGATCGAAAGTCTTGAAGAACCCTCTGATCAACATCATTGATTTCGGTAGTGCCATTTTCAACGATGAGTATCACAGTGAACTTGTCTCTACGAGACACTACAGAGCACCAGAAATTGTCTTGGGCACTGGCTGGTCTTTCCCATGTGATATGTGGTCCTTGGGCTGCATCCTCGTGGAGCTTGTGACTGGAGAGGCCCTGTTCAACACACATGAAAACTTGGAGCACTTGGCGATCATGGAGAAAGTCCTAGATGACAAGATCCCTAACTCGATGATCAAGCGGATTGAAAGCTCAACGGCAAAGAGTTTCTTTGTCAAGAACGGACACAACTATGACCTGGCATACCCTGGTCCTACCACAACGGAGAAGTCTATTGATTTTGTCAAGAGAATCAAGAGACTTGATGACTGGGTATGTTCTAAGTTGAAGCTGAAGATCAAGATCAACATGTATGACTCTCTGCAGAAGAGCTGGGACAAGAACAAGTCCAAGACCAAGGACTTGAACTATGAAACGTTCCAGTTCTGGTACTTCTTCATTGACTTGGTGAGAAGACTCTTGAAGTACGATCCAAGCAAGAGAATTTCTGCCATTGATGCTCTAAATCATCCATGGTGGGATTTTGGAGTT
This sequence comes from Petasospora taoyuanica, assembly GCA_030567055.1. Lineage (NCBI taxonomy): Eukaryota > Fungi > Ascomycota > Saccharomycetes > Phaffomycetales > Wickerhamomycetaceae > Petasospora > Petasospora taoyuanica. The sequence continues at coordinate 762,053 of JAKUBZ010000002.1, forward strand.
CTTGACGAGGCTACGAGTTCTTTGATCTGATGTGCTTCTTGGTACGCTCTCTGATGGTATGGAACGGATATACATGCCACAGTCGGATGAATTTTTTTTTTCTTATGACGTGATGATGGGTTACACTTATATTTCTTTTGCTTCTACTACTTCTTTACTTTCGCTTCTATACTTTACACATTTTTTTGGTTAATGATCTTTATGTTGCTTTTGGAAAAAACACACACACACGTGGTGCTGATCTGTGGATTCAGGCCATGATTCGGTGCAGGGTTGCACGATATCTGAAGGGTTTTTCTCGCATTTATACATGTTTTGTGTTGGATAAACACAGGTTTAGGATTAAAACTCGTGTAGTTTTTGATCATCCAAGAGCTTACAGAGGGCTAAAATTATTGCGCCGTTTCTCCAATCCCCCCAAAAGTGCGCACTGCGTAGTGGCGGTAGTGGCGCGACATGGTCGTACATCTAAATTTATATAAGAAGAGATCTTTACTCACTGATACGATCTTCAACACATTAAGTACAAATAGTATAAAACAATGTCTGGAGCTCCTGGTATGTTGTTACTTCCTCACTTTTTTGCATCCATCACTCAGCCATGCTAACTGTCCAAGGAAACTCATTTGCCAACTACTCGCCCACACCTCCGGAGCGTGGTTCTTTCCCATTGGATCACGATCATGAGTGCTCCAGTATAATGTCTGAATACCTCAACTGTTTGAAACTCGTGCAGGGCAACAACGCCCTGAACTGCCGTCTCCTGGCGAAGAAGTACCTCGGCTGCAGAATGGACAACCAACTCATGGACAGAGACGAGTGGAAAAACTTAGGTCTCCCTGATGATCAGAGACAAAGGACTTTGGACAGTTCGGTAAGCAGTGATTCGAGTACTCCAATAGCACCGGTATCACTGCCATCTCCGAATGACAAAACATGACCTTGGACTCTCCGAATATACCACTTGTACATACAAACTATCACCAACTATCATGATACACTAACAAGCTGACTACCCCATAGAACATAACCCATATCGATTTGTATAAAAGAAACAAAAAACAAAAAAAAAAACCCAACCCACCCGTATATCGAAAAAGAAGTATAATGGCCTTTCGTAAAGCAGTCATAGAAAAAGTAAGAGGTATCACATAGTTAAGGCATGTACAAGGAAACCAGAAGCAAAAAGAAAAACAAAATCAGGAGAAAAGCCATTTCCATGTACCATGTGCAGCCCTCGAGGCATTGCTGAAAGAGGACCCGTCGTCGTTCTTTGAAGTCTTCACGCCTTTCTTGTCCTCCTCCCATGGAAAGTGTATGCTCTCACGTAAAGAGGCCAAAGAATGAGAAGCATACTGTGAAAAAATGTCTGATGATAATGCAGACTGTCTCATCGCAGAGTCCCAGGCCTTGGAGAAGCCATCTGTAGAAAGAAGCGCCTTCTTAGACTCATTGAAAAGCACCTCGGTATGATAGTGGAGTATCGAGATCGCTTTCTTAGCGCTGGCCCGGCTAGATGATGAGGTCTTCTTTACTGTTTGTCCCACTTTCAACCAAACCGGGTCATGCGCCACCTTGGATGCACCATCGATAGCAGACTGGGTCCATTGCAACACATTCTGGCTCGTCACTTTAGCCAATCTCTCTGAAGAGTCACGAAGATCTTGTAAAAGCTCCCATCGGGTCTTATCCAGTAGTGGCACTTTATCACTGATAACGTAGCCCCACACTGAAGTGGCAGCACCGGATGACTTCTTTAAAAGGTGGTCCACGGCGAAATCTGCCTGGTGGTACAACCCGTTCTTAGCATTGCTCCATGTCAGATCGTCCTGGATACTGGCAGCAGATTGCGCAGCCTTCTCTGTCCACTGCTTGAATGTCTTTGATGTTTTCTTGTACTGTGCATTGGAGAAAGCCCTAGCACCATCAAACCAGTATTTCCCAGAGTGCAGCACAGAGCCAGACATCTCTTCAACTCTTTGTGGTACAGATGAGACAAGTTCACTCTTCTTCATCTCACACAGAGAGCTGTGGATCCCTTTTGAAGCCCTATCTGAGGCGTCGTTAGCCTTCTCCCAGAGCGTCTCACCAACAGTCTTGGCCTCCGAGATGAAGTTCGAATATAACTGCTTGGCAAGCCCCCACGATGGGATCATACTTGGCTCCAATGTCTCGTAGACGGTCTCCACGGAGGTCGTTGTCTCGGGAATGAAGGATGTCTCGGTCTTTGTGGCATAACGGATGATGGTCACTGGGTTGTAGTGTGCCTCATTGGCAGTATCACCACCGGTCTTGTGAGTCGCATCAATACTGCTGGAGCCCAAAGCCACAGGATTCGGACCAAAGAGTATCTTGGACGAAGGTAAAGATAAATCGAACAACTGAATCGATCTGTCCAGCATCAAGAGCCCCAACACCGCATACACAATGTATGACTTGATCCCGTTGATGTTGATCCCCTTGGTATTTCTCCTCTCCGGTTGTGGAGCAGTGCCTCCGACACTGATCTGTTCTCTTTTCTTCTGCTCCTGTGCCTTCATTTGAGCCTTCTGGCCCTCAGACAAAGGGTCTGGGAAGTGGTAAGATCTCTCCAATGGCTCACAACCCCTGATCGTGGCAGTGGAGTTCTCCTGCGAGCCACTGGCATTAGAAGGTTCCAGCGTGGAGTGTGACGTCTCTCTGGTGTCACGTCTTCTGGATGAAAGATAACGGAACGCAGGATACTCAGAGTCTGTCTCAGAAACAATTCCTGACTCACTCACGCACTCGACCTGATCGCCATCCAGCGAGGAGGAGTAGTTCGATCTTAGATCATGGTCCGTCGACTCGTCATTGTCGTCCGTGAATATCATCGACCAGTTGTTCTGCAACTCGTAGTTGAGCTGCGACTCAGACAGCGTATCACCGCCTCTGCCCTCGTCCTGGTGGCGGGCCTCAGTGGCATCACTGTCACTGGCACTAGCCATTGAGGAAGCAGGGGTCATTTATGCGCGCGCGGGGTGGCAAAGACTCTTCAATCGGGTAACTCAGACGGTAAAGCGCCCAAATCAGTTGTGTCTGTTCTGTGTCTCTTGCAACACTAACAATCAGCGGATACTGGAAATTTCTGTATGCACTAAAGAAGCAGTTGCGACGGTTCCTGGGCGTCTATGTGGGGAGCAATAGTTCATTGCAGCTGCCATTTTTGTGCCAAACTGATACAGGCGATAAGCCGCGCGGTCGGAATTGGGCTGCTCATTTCCGGGGTCGCGCTACACAATTTTAATGCTGTGTGTATAAGAAGCATTATATCTATTTCGATTAAACATCTAAAGCTTGCCCTCTGACTGCTCCTGTAGCAGCTTCACCTTGTGGTGAATGTCTGCTACTGTGTTTGCGAGCTCCATGAACAGATTGTACTCTTCGTGCAGTGTGCTGACGACCAAGTTCATGCCGCTAACGTTACTGATGGAGTCTTTCTCCACACCTTCAACTGCAGCGTCGATCTCCGAGAGTACCTGGGTATACTCCACAAGCTTCTTCTTGTAGTGCTCAACCTTCTTGGTGAAGTACTGGTCGATCTCCACTGATGAGATCTTACTGCCCACAGTTAGCAGTCTTTGTAGTATAGTGAAAAAGTTCTCGGAATCCGTCAATGCCTCATCTGTGTTAGCTCTAATGTCCTGCAAGATCTTTAAGTCGTTATCCAATGCTTGATTCGTATGCGAGTACTTGTTCTGGAGGTATTCAATGTCCCTTGGGATACTCTCAATCACTTCAGAGTGCTCATCATGTTCAGCCTTCAGCTGCTCAGATATCTGAACCTGATTTTGGATGTATTTATCCAGCTGCTCGATCTCGTTACGGAAAGCCTCAGGAAGGTCACCAATCGTAGTAAGTGGTGTGATCTGTGGTAATTGCTGTTGTAATTGCTGTTGTTGTTGCTGTTGTTGCATGAATGATGGCTGTTGTGTCTGGTTACTACCGAACAATCCACCTCCTGTAGAGGCACCTGTGTTGGAAGCACCACCAAACAAAGTACCGGAAGTTGTGCTAGCAGTGTTGGAGCCAAAAAGACCACCAGATGGAGTGGCAGGCTTAGCACCAAAAAGACCGCCAGTAGGAGCAGTATTGCTAGGGCCACTGAATAGACCACCTCCAGTAGCGGGCGATGGTTTAGCACCAAAGAGACCGCCAGTAGGAGCACTGTTGCTGCTGGCCCCAAAAGCACCGCCTCCTGCTGTAGCGGCAGGTGTGGCATTGTTCTGTGTGTTTCCAAAGAGTCCGCCAGAAGCAGGGGTAGTAGACTGTGTGTTGCCAAAGAGACCTCCACCTGTTGTGTTGTTGGCATTTGCAGCCCCGAACCCAGTGGACTGTGTGTTGTTTGTGTTGGTTCCAAAGAGACTTCCACTAGACGCTGGAGAAGAAGTGTTGTTTTGGCCAAAGAGACCACCTCCTGTGGTACCAGTAGAAGAAGTAGTGCTTCCAAACCCGCCAGTAGCAGCTGGCTTAGCACCAAACAAGCCCCCCGAAGCGTTATTATTGTTCTGCTGTTGAGCACCAAAGAGCCCACCAGATGTGTTGTTGTTTGCAGCACCAAACCCAGTCGATTGCTGGTTGTTGTTGTTGTTATTGTTATTAGCACCAAAGAGACCTCCAGAGGTGTTGTTGTTATTCGTAGCACCAAAGCCAGTGGATTGCGTGGTGTTGGAAGCGCCACCAAAAAGCCCACCACCAGTGTTTGCAGTTGTGTTATTATTCGAAGCACCAAACATTCCACCTGTTGGAGCAGCAGAGGAGGCACCGCCAAAGAGACCTCCTCCCGTTGATGCAGCGTTGTTGTTTGTAGAGCCAAAGGCAGATCCACCAGTGGACGAAGAGCCACCACCGAAAAGACCACCTGTAGAAGATGATCTCCCGAAGCCACCACCAGAGCCACCAAACATTACTCTATATTCCTGTAAAGAATAGCAATTATTCCCAATTGAGATCGAGATCGAGATCCATCTCACTAATTGTTGTTCGAGCTGCGAGGTTTGTTTACATAGTTTCTCACTCAATTTTTCTCTAGTGCTGTTTTTTACCCTGGAGCGCGTACGCCTGAGCATGAAGACAGCATCATCATTAAGATAGAAGAAATGATGTTAAATTATACGAAGAATCACATTAAAGAATAAATGGGTATCCCTGAGCTTTCCTAAATCCTAAGAGCACAATGGGCCATGGTTGAGAGATTCACTTCCAATGAAGAGTGCGATGCTCTTTATCTAACAGTTGGAACATACTTCCATTTGTGTCTCAAGTCAGTTCCGCACATTCTTACCCCAGGCCCAAGGCACTAAGTTCAATGCCAAGATGATCACTTGAACGTTTTGACTAGAAAGTCAGTCAAAGATCGCAGAGATCTCCCAGTAACCATCTCCGCTACTGGTCCTAGAGGCGAAAGTGAGAACAAGAGGTACATCGCCAAAAATGGGAAGATCAACCTTGATGGATGCAGCTTTTCATCCTACAGAAGGTTGTCTAACTTGGAATTCACCCAGTTCAGATAGCAGAACCCCATCAATACGGACTATATGAAGAATCTAATTCTATAAGCGAAGCTCAATGGGCTATCACTTCATTACAAGACAGAGGTATTCTGTCAGTTCAGCGAGCATGTGAAGAGGGAGGGATTTTGTCATGTGGGGGAAATCTCGGTACAAAGGCAAGCATGAAATCAGTATTATCAGGTAGATATGTATCAATTACACCAATACCATGGCGTAAGTTTGTTCCATGGGACACCGATCTGCTTTGCCCGCCCGCTTCAAAGGCATGACCATCCACTATGAAGTTAGACCCGGCTCAATTCCCATCAGTACATCAACTGATCCTTGTACCCCCCCCCCTTCTGAGTAGCAATCTTACTCTATCCCGCTACAGATAGTACCTGAAGCTTCACGATTTACTGTCTGAGAGATCTGCTGAAACTTGTACTAAGTTCTTTACTAAATCCGGGGTCAAGAATGCTGTGGAGATCATGAAGGGAGATTGATGGCCGCTACGATGCCATTCCAGGCGACTTCCTCGTCAATTCAACTGCTACGAGCTACTCGAGCTTATATACATGTGATATGGATGATGAATTTGGTTCAATTAAGCGTTCCTTTCATAGCAAATACATTTTAAATAACTAAATATGTAAAGCATGTTCACGCTGCTGCATGCGTGTACACTTCAGCACGCGGCAGTACAATACAGCATTGGTTCACCCACAAAGCACTTAACTGTGAAGGAGGGCGACCGCGCGCGCTCGACGTCGATAAAAACACCAAACCCACAAGAAGCTTGTGCCAGCCTTGGGGGGAAATTCCAATTGGTCGATATAACAAGAGAAAAAATTACAGAGCATTACTAAGAAGTTACGTTCTTTCTTGTCTTTCTTTTTGTTCCCTCTCCATTGGTCCATTTGCTTCGCTATCCGCCGGTATTTCTATTGTCTTGTCTTCCACGCGCCGTTATCGCCTGTTTGCCTTGCCGCCCACTGAACGTTGCACGTCACCATCAACAAACAAAAACCGACACCGACGTCTTTTCAGAAGAGTCTGTTGTTGTCTTTGAGAAGTGAAACTGTCTTACAAATTGTACGAAGCATACATTTCACGAGTCATTACGTTACCATTTGATTCCCTATTAACATTTGATTGAGCCATGGGTATTCCAAAATTCTTCAGGTTTATCTCTGAGAGATGGCCTATGATCTCACAATTGATCGACGGGAGCCAGATCCCAGAGTTTGATACTCTCTATCTGGATATGAACTCCATCTTGCATACGTGCACGCGCCCAAAGGACGAGGATACCATTAAGAGACTCACGGAAGAGGAGGTGTTTAGTGCCATCTTCGCCTACATCGACCACCTCTTTGACACCATCAAGCCTAAGAAGGTGTTCTACATGGCCATCGATGGTGTTGCTCCAAGAGCTAAGATGAATCAGCAGAGATCCAGAAGATTCAGAACTGCTGTGGACGCTGAGAAGATGATGAAAAAGGCCCTCGAAGAAGGCCAAGATCTTCCAGAGGAAGAACCATTTGACTCAAACTCCATCACACCTGGTACAGAGTTCATGCACAAGCTAACGAGGTACCTTAAGTATTTTATCCACAAGAAGGTCTCTACCGATTCGAAATGGCAGGACTGTGAAATCATCCTCTCTGGTCACGAAGTGCCGGGCGAAGGTGAACATAAGATCATGGAGTTCATTAGAAATAAGAAGGCCCTGCCCGACTATGACCCAAACATTCGCCACTGCATCTACGGTCTGGATGCCGACTTGATCATGCTTGGTCTTGTCAGTCACGACCCACACTTTGCATTGCTCAGAGAAGAGGTGACGTTCGGCAGAAGATCAACCCAACCGAAGTCCGTTGAGGAGCAGAAGTTCTACTTGCTGCATATTAGTTTGGTAAGAGAATACTTGGAGCTGGAGTTTTCTGAATTGAAAGAGCAGATGTCTTTCGAGTACAATTTTGAGAGAGTGTTGGACGATCTTATCCTCATTCTGTACGTCATTGGTAACGATTTCTTGCCAAACTTGCCAGACTTGCATTTGAATAAGGGTGCCTTCCCACTCTTGCTCGAGACTTTCAAGGAGGCCCTAAGAGGTGTTGATGGTTACATCAACGAATATGGTACCATCAATCTCCAGAGATTGGGTTTCTGGTTGGATATCTTGTCCAAGTTTGAGTTGGAGAACTTTGAGCAAGGTGAAATCGACCTTGAGTGGTTCAACAAGCAGTTGGAGAACATTTCGCTATCTGGTGAAAAGAAAAGAGAGAGAATTGGTAAGCTCGCTCTGCTTAAGCAGCAAAGAAAGCTTGTTGGTGTCATCAAACCATGGTTGATTAAGGTCTACTCAAATAGACTCCCAATTAGCATCGATGTTGACCACATCCCTACTTTGCAAGTCCCTACCGAGAACGTGGAGGGCAACCTTGATTTCCTCAAGGAGTTTGCCTACGACGCTGACCTTGTCGTTACTCACTCAAAGAGCACCGGCTTGTACTCTGTCAGAGTTGACATCGATGGTATCGACCTCAATGAGAGCGAAGAGGACTGGAATGACAGAGTTGCGAACATCCGTCGTGTGGTTAAAAAATACGAGGCTGCCATCATCCTTGACGCTGAAGGTGAAGGTGCCGTTGAGACCAAGAAGCAGATCTACAATGAGAAGTTTGAAAACTGGAAGGACCAGTACTACAAGGACAAGCTGGGATTCAGCATCCATGACGAGGCTCAGCTCAAAGAGATTACCGAGAACTATATTGAAGGTCTTCAATGGGTCTTGTACTATTACTACAAGGGTGTCCAGTCGTGGCCATGGTACTACAGATTCCATTATGCTCCAAGAATTTCTGACATCAAGAAGGGTTTGGGTGTGATCATCAACCTCGAGAAGGGTCAGCCATTTAAGCCTTTTGAGCAGTTGATGGCCGTGCTACCAGCTAGGTCTGCCAAGTTGGTCCCAGCTCCATACAGACCATTGATGACTGAAGAGCACTCTGCCATCAGAGACTTCTACCCTAACGATGTTGAGACCGATCTGAACGGTAAGACCGCCGACTGGGAGGCCGTTGTTAAGATTTCCTTTGTTGACCAGAAAAGACTGCAAGAGGCACTGAAGCCATTGGACAACCAGTTGACGTCGGAGGAGAAGTACAGAAATTCTTTTGGCCGTGACCTTTTGTTCACTTTTAACCCACAGATCGGTGAGGTGTACAAGTCTCCGTTACCTGGTGTCTTCGGTGACCTGGAAGCCAACCACTGTTTTGAGACCGTTTACAACTTGGAGATCGTCGATGACTCTAGGCTTGTCCAGGGTCTCAAGCCTGGTGTTACGCTTGGTGCTGATGCCCCAGCCGGTTTCCCAACTTTGAAGACCATTCCGTTTAACTTTGAGCTCAAACACGCTGGTTTGTTGATCTTCAACTTCCCATCTAAGTCCACCTCTATCGTCTTGTCTCCAGAGGACTCGTACGAGGGCATGGAGATTGAACAGTTCGCCAAGAGGTTCGTCAACAAGATTGTGTGGACCCGTTTCCCATACTTGAGAGAGTGTAAGGTTGTCCGTGTTTCTGACGGCCAGACCGAGTACTTCCCAGTGAAGGCTGAGCGTGGTTACAAGGTTGGTTCCAGAGGCATTAGTCCGGAAGATAATAAGTCCTTCAAGTCTACGGTATCTGGTTTGCAGAAGAACTACGCTTTGAGAAAGGGCATTGAGCTCAAGAATGTGCGTGCTATTGTTACAGTGAAGGCTGTCACTGGGTTGAGGCGTACATCAAACGGTGCCTTTGTGAAGGACTACACTAGCGATGAGGAGATCTATCCCCTGCAGCTTGTTGTTGATGACGTGAAAAACAAGGATGAGAGATACTTCGAGAGACCACCTCTTCCAATCAACGAGGAGTTCCCAATGAACTCCAAGGTGATCTTCTTGGGTGACTATGCCTACGGTGGCCAAGCTGAGGTCAGCGGTTATGCCACGACATCTCGTTTGAACTTGTCTGTAACAAAGATGTCCACCAAGACTGAGCCTCATATTGGTTTGATCTGTGCCCAGAAGGAAGTCCGTGAGAACAAGTACTTCCCATCATACGAAGTTGCAAGAAACTTGAGGATCCACCCATTGTTCTTGTCCAAGATTACATCCTCGTTCTCTGTCACGAACAGTAAGGGCCAGCGTGTGAACGTTGGCCTGGATCTGAAGTTCGACTCCAGAAGAGAGAAGGTCATTGGTTTCACCAGAAAGAACGATAAGTGGGAGTTCAGTATGCTCGCTTTGAGTCTATTACAGGACTATAGAAAGAGATTCAGCCAGTTCTTCAACTCGTTGGCGAACAAGGGAGGTGACATGCCAAGCATCACCGACATTCTTTCTGGCCTTGACTCTAAGGCCGCTGATTCTCAGCTCGCTGAGGTTTTGTCCTGGTTGAAACAGGTAAAGACCCATCTCGTGAGAAGCTCCTTGGAGTCCGACCACATGTCCAAAAAGAGTATCAAGGAGATTGAGGACCAGATCGAAGTTTTTGCCGCTCAGCCAGATAAGCAGGATGTGAAGAAGCTCGCAGGTGTTCCAAGAGACGCCGTTTTGGATCCAAGTGTCTCCTTCAACAAGCTGAAGGCCCAGTCTTTCAAGCTTGGTGACAGGGTTGTGTACATCCACGACTCTGGTAAGGTTCCATTGTTCTCCAAGGGTACCGTTGTTGGTTACCACAGTGTCGGTGCTCATGTTACTTTACAAATCCTATTTGACAAGCCGCTCATTGGTGGTAACAAACTAGATGGTAAGTTGAGAACGAATCGTGGATTGGATGTTGATTCTTCTCTGGTGTTGAACGTTACCAATAAGCAGTTCATCTTCCACTCCAAGGCTTCTGCCCAGAAGAAGGCCACCAAGTCCAACACCTTGAGACCTGTTCCGGTTGCTTCAGCTGCTGCTCCTAGCACTGCTCCTGTCAAGTCTACGACCTCTAAAACTCCCGCTGCTGCTAAGACGAACGCTACTTCACCAAAGCCTGTTGTCGAGAAGAAGTTTGCGCCAAAGTCCGAGAAGCCAAACGAGCTTTTGACGCTGTTGAAGCGTGACAAGAATGACGAAAAGCAGGACAGTGAGGTGAAGAAGTCCGAGGAGCCAGAGACTAGCGAAATTAACGAGCATGACTTGGCCAAAGCCTACAAGCTGAAGACTCTCCAGGCTTCGATTATTGGCAACATACATGGCTCGAGTCCAGCACCTCAGCAACAGCCAATGATGTTCCAGGGCCCACCAATGGGTATGTACCCATTCCCGCCGCCTCCTGGGTTCTCAATCATGCCTATGCCATTCCCACCACCGGGTATTGGCCAAGTGCCACCGAATGCATCTGCGCCATCTCAAGCTCCAGAGGCTGAGCGCAGCAGTGATAAAATGCTGAGTGCCACCAGAGGTAGAGGTAGAGGAGGCAACAGAGGCAACAGAGGCAGTAGAGGCAACAGAGGCAACAGAGGAAGAGGTCAACCAAAGTCTAACAGCAAGCCTGTTGAGAATTAATCTCGCAAGACAGAATGGATAGTGTACTTTATTTTACGTGTAGGCTAAGTTTACAAGACGTGCTTATAAAAAAAAGGTGCACAAGACTGATCATGGTCTCAATCTCTTTGGGTCCCTTGGGAAGAGGGAGGCTCTTCTGATATTCTTTAAGTCCAAGAAGAACATGACGACTCTCTCGAGACCGATACCACCACCGGCATGCGGAGGACAGCCGTAGGTGAAGGCATCGACGTAATCCTTGAGGCCCGGGTCGGATGGGTTGAGCTCATGGTGCTTCATGCGCTCGGACAACAGTTCTGGGTCGTGGATACGCTGGGCACCAGAAAGGATCTCCTCACCACGCATGAAGAAGTCGTACGAGTTTGAGTAGCGAGGGTCCTCAGAATCAGGCATGGTGTAGAACGGTCTGATAGCAAGTGGGAACTTGTCGAGGATGTAGAAGTCAGTGTCGTACTGCTCCCTAACGAGCTTTCCCAACAGCTTCTCGTCCTCCGTCGAGAGGTCGTCGAACTCGCCGATATCAGTCTTCCCACCCTTGGTACGCAGAAGATTGATACCATCCTTGAAGTGGAGGCGCACCATCTTGCCGTCCTTTGGCAACTTGAACTCCTCCACTGGGTACTGCTTTCTAACAATGGCAATCTCTCTGGCGTATCTCACCTTGAGCTCGGTGAAGATGAACACAAAGAGCTCCTCCAGATGGTCCAAAACCTCATGGTAGTGCTCCTCGAAGGCCATCTCCAGGTCCAAGCCGACGAATTCGGTCATGTGTCTGTGTGTGTTGGAATTCTCGGCTCTGAATACTGGAGCGACCTCGAACACACGCTCAAAGTCGGCAGCAATCAGCTGCTGCTTGTACAGCTGTGGAGACTGCGCCAAGTATGCCTTGTTCTTGAAGTAAGTCACTTCGAAGACGTTGGCACCACCCTCAGATGGTGCACCAAGGAGCTTAGGAGTGTGGATCTCGGTGAACCTTTTCTTCACCAAGAACTCCTTGAACAAGCTGGTGACACCAGCCTGGATCTTGAAGATGGCCTGGTTGGTGACGGTTCTTAGGTCAATGACACGGGCCTCCAGACGGGTATCCAGATTGACCACTGGTAAACCAGCAGCCTCGGCCTCGGCATCGGATCTCGAGGCATCCTCAAGCAAGATTGGCAATTGCTGTGGAGTCTCGGCGATGGTGTGGATCTGAGTGACCTGGATCTCAGCATCCTGGATGGTACACGAGTTGATTGGCTCTGCAACCTTCTTGACAAACCCGTGGACAACGACAATGGACTCGAGGGAGATACCAGCGGTCCACTTGACCATCTGCTTGGACACGGACTCACCGTTGGCCTTGATCAAGGCCTGGATCAGGTGGGACTGCTGTCTCAAGGTCACGAAGCACATAGAGGCACCTTGGACACGCGAGTTGTGCACACGGGCACGGATCACGACTTCCTCGCCGTCGTTTGCAGCGGAGATGTCCTCCAACTGCGCACGCTTAACACCGGTTCTGTCCGAGTCCTTGGACTGGATCAATGGGAGCTTGCCGTAGTTGTCCTTGGCCGGGTCGTTGGCCTCACGAGCAGCCTTCTCGGCCTTCTCTTTTTCGAGCTGGGCAGCACGCTCGGCTTTCTTACGCTCTTTTTCTTTCTCCTTCTCAAGCTTCTTCAAAGCCTTCTTGGACAATGGCAGTCCATCTGGGCCAAGGATGACGTCTTCTGGGGCAGCGTCAGTGGCGGCTGGGGCACCGGTCTCTGGCTGGGCGTTGATGTCGATCTTCTCGACCTGCTCTGCAATCTCGTCGAACATCTTTACTAATTGGACAAGGGAAAGAAGAAAGTATCTTTACGGAGAAGATGATGAAGAAGAAGTGACGTCGACTCATAGAAAAGAATGAATTTTTCGCGAACTTGTTCTGTGTTTAGAGGCACGTACGTAAATGGCAGATAGATGATATATGTATGTACAACTTATAAAGAGTCCCCATTTGATTGTGTATCTTAATTTGTATTGAATAATACATTGCACTGTTGGAATGTCTCTATCAGCGTACCTTGCGAAGAACTACATGTCCTCGGATAAGGACAAGAAGAAGAAGAAGAAGAAAGAAGATGGTAAGAAGAAGTCGTTGGTCGTTGATGACGAATTAGTGGTGGAAGAGAAGAAGAAGATGAAAAAGAAGAGGAAAGAATTTGCCGACAATATGACTTCTGCTGATCCATCATCATTGGTTATACCGGCAATACAACCAAAGGGATGGAAGGTTGTCGGAACTGAAGAAGTGGTTGAGATAGAAGAAGCACCAAGAATGGCATCCGGTGCTAAAGCCGGTCTACAAACAGGGGCAGAAGTAGCGGCCCAAATCAAGGCTAAAGAAGACAAAGAAAGGGAGATTATACAGCGAATGCAATCTGAAGATGCTGGGCTAAGCTCTGAGACTGTTTATAGAGATTCTGAGGGACGCAAGATGGATATGAAGGCACGATTGGAGGAGAGAAAGAGACGACGTGAAGAAGAAGAAGCCGAGAAGGAGAGGAAAAAAAGAGATATGAATATGGGTCTTGTGCAGAAGTTGGAGATGATGAAAGAAAGGAAGAAACTACAAAAGGCTTCTGAATCTGGACTTGCCAAATACGCAAATGACAAAGACAGAAATGATGCATTAAAGTCCCGCGATTTAGAGGACGATCCATTGTTGTCATTCAAGCCAGATAAGGCCAAAAGGCACGTCTCTCTCACTGGAAGAAAGCTATACAAGGGTTCCTTTCCAGAGAACAGGTTTGGTATTGTTCCTGGTTACAGATGGGATGGAGTAGATAGGTCTAATGGGTTTGAGAGGGCGTATTTCAAGAAGCAGTTGGAGGTTCAGAGGGCAAAGATGCTGTCATATACGATGCAGGAAGACTACTGACCTATGATATTCTGGTAAATGTAACGATTGATGACGATGGAATGTGTGTGTTTTTTTTGTCGGTATTGTAGAAGTGAAGTTTAAGTACAAACGCCCCACTAAAACACCTGGCTTATTTGCCATCACCGAGACATTATCCGTAAGAAGAAAATAAATAAAAAAAAAAAATAACACTGAACGAAAATCGCAGGGGGGAGGAAGGAAGTTCGTTGTTCGGTTCGCCACGTTAAAGCGTCAATCCGAACGACAACTTCAACTTAAACACAGCACAGCTGTTGGACCGAGACGCTAAAACGTGAAACGATGGACGGCGACGGTATTCCGCAGTCTGTGGACGAAGTGGTTGCTCTAACGGACTACCGTCCTGCGAAGCCCAACCAATTGGAGTTGGTGGCTGGGGAAACAGTGTATGTGCTCTTCAAGGATACAAGCGGATGGTGGGATGGATGTGTTTCTAGACAAGCTGAACAGGGCAATTCGTCGAGGACAACGTACGTCAGGGGCTGGTTCCCCTCGAACTACACAAAATCAAGACAGCAGATTGCACTGGATGAGCTGCACAGGATGCCAACGGGGAGAAACATGACGTCGCTACTTAGACAGAATCTGGGAGAGGAACCAAGGCCGCCACGCAAGGACTCGAGCGTGTCGTTCCACAGTCACACGAGTCAGCACACACAGGGCAGCCAAACGCACCAGTCATTGCAGTCCCAGTCCCAACAGGGGAAGGACAACTTTGTTGTGCCTCAACAATGGGTGACCCCACAGGAGGCAGAGGCGATGTACAGCGCTTCTGGGTCCGTCAAAGTTCCTGTGTGGATACCACAGGTACTCGCAAACGGTACAGTGGTGTACTACAACTCAGAGCTGAATGCCCATTGCAGAGAACTGCCGTATTTCCAAACACCTGATGTGGATGAGACTTCAACAATTGCAGTGTCGAACAGAGCGTCTTCCCTTGCGCTGCCACCAGCTCAACAACAACAACTGATGGGTTCTGACACAGATGGCGTTTCCCCCTTTAACACACATGGAAGACCATCAACAGCCACGAATTTCACAATGACAGAAACAACAACGCCGCCTTCAGGTTTTACTCCTCGTGGCGGTGCATCACGTTCGTCGATTCGTTCAGGTGGCACACATTCGACCACAGTACATCCATGGAACAGCTCGCTGTACTGTGTGCCAGATCTGTTCTACTACGACCCAACGGATATCACGACATGGCCTGCGCTTCGTGATGCATTCTGTTACTTCTTGACGTTATCGGTGGACGCATTGACTAAGAAAGTGGGGCCTCTGTTTTACACGTACTACAATATCGCTTCGAGACTCGGTGTGTTGATTAACTTGGCATCTCGTTTGGCACAGCACGACTTGCAGAAAAGTGGGTATCAGAACCGTGTGCAGCGTCGTCTGAAGAAGATGTCTACTTCCATTGCACAAGTGGGGATCAACGGTAACTTACACTTGACCGAAGGGTCTAATGACTTCAATGTCTCGGAGAGAAACTTTAGTACGTCGACACAAGACACGCTCAAGCCAGGTGAAACTGATGTGGGAGTCTTGGATGAAGAACTCAACTCTCAGATGAGTTACCTTCAGCGTGCCACCACTGAGATTGAGTCTCTAAAGCGTAACGCTATCAGTTGCGTCAAGGTGTTTGTCCAGATCTCCTCGACTCAGTTCAATGACCAGGCATTACTGCCACAGGTATACCCGCGCTTCCTTACTGGGTTCTTCTCTGGTGGTAACTGGCGTAATCCATTCGTTCCAGAGCCAAATGATCCATTCAGTGGTAAAGAGGTTGTCAAATCCCTGCATCAAAGGCGTGTTCAAGCCACTATATTAAACAAGGAGACAAGTGATCTATTGGAACGTAAGAAGGACCAATTGATTTTGACTTTAAACGATGTGTTGACCTCTCTAAGATCAAGAGAAAACAGTCAAGCGAGAAACATTGAAGTGTTGAGTAAAGTGCACAAGTCCCTTTCCCTATCTGCCAAATTCATTGATGTTCTGGAAGGCCTTGATTTCTCTGTATTCTTGAAACAGACGTTGATGTTCAATTCTGATGATGGTGATGAGCAAAACTCTGACTTGGAAGATTTGTTTGACCCAACGAAGATGATCTATCCGATCCTCACCGAGTTCTTCGAATCCAAGCAAGATATTCGTGATATATTTGTCACTATCATCATGGAGGCACAGTCTTTGACCCTTATTGACCCAACGGTGTTCAAGTCCATCAAGGAGGATGCTCTGGATGGTGGTAAACCAGCTACTTCTGAGCCTGAAAAGACTGCAAAGCAACTGGAGATAGACTTGCAGAAGCTGGACTTGGAAGGAGATGACGGCATATCTGTAGATGTTGACCGTAATTTGGTGTATGCTATCCTACGTTCTCATGAATGTCTTGAGGTGAGTCTTGCACTTGTCTCTCAGCTGATCTCTGAACGTGAAGCCTATTTGAACTACGCCACACGTGTGATGAACCCAGATGGATTGTTTGACCTTATGGAGTCACATCCACATGCTGCATCGAGAGAAGACTCTGCACTCACTACCGACGAGTATGCACTGCCTGCTTCTGCTCGTGGCAGATACAATAGGTATGGCCAGTCCGAAGGGCTCGATGTCCCATGGTACTTATCTACTGAGGAGTATGAGCTGATCTTCACTGCCACTGATGCTGTTAAAGGTGGTACGAGAGAGGCATTGATCCAGAGATTGACACATCACGACTTGTTGGATGCTTACTTTAACGTTGCATTCTTGACCACTTTCAGATCAATGTTTACCACCACTGCATTAGTGAATGCATTGATTCGCAGATTCAAGACGGATCCACCAGAAAACCTCAGCTATGAAGAGTACTCCGATTGGGTTGCTAAAAAGGCATACCCTGTGAAGCTGCGTGTGGTGAATATCATGAAATCCCTATTGCAAAAGCATTGGAGTGTTGCATACAATGAACCAGGTCTCTTCAAGCTATGGAATGAGTTTATTGATGAGTTGGTGGGACAGAGCTTCCCAGGAAGTGAACAGTTGAAGAAAGAGTTTGACAAGAAAGTCACATTGGAGCCTACGGTGTTTAAGGACTCTAAGCAACAGATTGAGATTCATGATGAAGAGGATAACTTACCTATTTCTGCAAAGACTAGAAAGCACAAGTTGTTGGATATGGACCCAGAGGATATTGCCAACCAAATCACACTGAAGGAGTCCAAGCTTTACAACTTGATTACGCAATCCGAGTGTTTAGCCAAGGCATGGGGTTCCAAGTACGGTCCATTGGGCGGTTATCCTTACTTGCAGAGATTCATTGCTCATTCTAATGACTTGACGAACTGGGTGTCTACACAGATCTTGTTGCACGGTGATGTAAAGAAGCGTGTTGCTGTGATCAAGTTCTTCGTCACTGTTGCCGAGAAGTGTCGTTTGCTTAACAACTTCTCCTCAATGACTGCTATCTTATCTGCTCTTTATTCTTCTCCTATCCACAGATTGAACAAGACGTGGAAGCTAGTTCCTGAGCATACGATGGTCTCGATGAACTCGATGAACGCTTTGATGAACTCGTCAAGAAACTTTGCAGAGTACAGAGAACACCTCCGTTTCATCTCTGATAGATCTTGTGTTCCATTCCTTGGTGTCTTTCTCTCGGATTTGACCTTCATTCAGAACGGTAACTCCGATGTTCTACATGGTGACCCCAAGCTTGTGAACTTTGCGAAGCGTTCCAAGACTGTGGAGATTTTGAGAGAGTTGTCGAGATACCAGCACATGAAGTACAACGTGAAGAGGAATGACGACATTCAGGAGTTCATGCGCTTCACACTGAAAAATCTACAGGGCATTGAGGAGCAGTATACGCGTTCGTTGGCCATTGAACCAAGAGTGAAGGTGGCCCAGCAGATCCAGCAACAACAACAACAACAACAACAACAGCAGCAACAGCGCCACTACAGCTACAGACCGAAGCAGCGCTCGAAGCCGAAACTTGTGTTTCCCAACTATGACGTTTAATGCCTTACAATAAAAGACGATGTTTTATTTAGTACGATCCCAATAGCCCTCGAGATTCAGGGGGGGGTGCTCAGTCTCAAGGCACTCGCGAAATGTTGATCCATATATAGGTGGGCTTGGGATGGAAGGCTAATAATCTCCATCACCGATTCACCACCCCTTATTCTTCCTAGATATCGGATTTTAAAAGGGACGTACTCTCGGTGTTTGGCACTGAAAGCAGGCTGCAATGCTCAACCGTCTCCAAAACTGGAAGGAGGAGATCCAACGTAACTTGGAGGTTGAAGCCTCCAATGACGCGCAGAACAACGAAACTGCCGGCACTGCCACTATAGGGCTAAGTGAAGCTGAGGAGTCATTGCCGGAGAACATCAAGGCGAAATTGGTCAAGTTTGCCAAGTACGAGGCCAAGTACCCGCACCTTTTGGAGGCCTACAAGAAGGAGAAGATTCGTAATGACGAGGTCCGCATGGCAGTGCAGAAGTTTGAGAAAGTGCTCCAGGAACGTACACCATGCTTGGGGATCGCAGAACCGGATGCGCTTGGAGAATACTTGAGCTCGTTGGAGATGAAAACCACAATTGTCTCAGAGGAACTCGTGCGTATGCGTAAGGACCTGGAGACGCAAAGGAAAGAAACCGCGGAGTTGAAAGATCAAGCTAAAGCTGAGGCCACGCCAGTAGATGAAGAGGCAACAAAGACGTCCAACAATGAGGAAATGAAGAAACTCGATGACCAGCTCACTGAGAAGAAAGAGCAGAACTCAATGCTCAAATCTGAAGTCAAGAAGCTCAGCACCACCATAGAGGAACTTCAATCGAAGTTGGACACTCAAAAGGGTCTCGTGGCATCTGCGTTTGAAGATAAGGAGAAGACCATACGGGATCTCAACACACTACAGAAATCATTGGAAAAGGAGACTGGCGCACTCAATGCGAAGATCTCCACGCTTGAGGAGGAATCTGCTACTCTTAAGAAGGACAATGTGGCCTCTTCTAGTGCTCAAGAGGAACTTGTGGAGTTGAAAGGAAAGATCAAATCGTTAGAGCAAGAAATTGCCGCTTTGAAAGAGGAATGTTCTACATTGGAATCTGGAAATGCAGAGCTCGGAACTCAATTGGAGGCTCAGATGAAGGACAATGCCGAGTTGAAGGAGGCTTCTTCAAGTGCTGAGTCTCTTCTTAGACAGGAGCTCTCTTCAAAGGAGTCCGAAGCCACTGAACTCCTCTCCAAGATCAAGGCGCTGGAAGAACAGATTGTGCAGAAGGACTCCGAGATCAATTCCTCAAATACCCAGAAGTCAAAGGAAAAATCAGCCAATGGTACACCAGAGACTTCATCGTCCCAGAAGGGCAAAAACAAGAAAAACAAAAAGAAAGGCAAGGCTCAGAACACTGAAGATGCACCAGTAAAGGAGTCCCAGGAAGTTCCACAGGAGTCTCCAGATGTTTCTGGTGGTGAATTGGCCACACTTATGGCTGAACACTCCGGATTGCAAATCAAGCACAAGTCTCTTGAAGACACAAGCACTTGTCTGAAGACCGAGCTTGAGACCACCACAAAGGAACTCCAACAGGTTAAGGACGCACTCAGAACTAAGTCTGAGGAAGTGGAGAATCTGCGTGATATGCTCAAGGACGTTGGTAACGATCTTGTGACTGCTCGTGATGAAGTGAAGGATGTTACAACCAAGTATAAGGCAACCGGTGAAGAAAAGGATCTTTTGGAGGGGGAACTTGACTCTTTGAAGAGTGAGATGGAAATTCTGAAGTCACAAGAAATTGCTGATCGAGAGGAAACTAAGAAGTTGAATGAGAGTGTGGAATCTCAAAAGGTTGAACTTGAGGTGTTGCGTAAACAACACTCTCAGGCAATGACTGAGTACGAGAAAGAACAATCTGATAATGCTAAATTGGTGAAGGAGTTGGAAGAATCTGTCAAGGAGAATGGCATAAGAAGTAAAGAATTGGAAAAGTCCTTGTCCTCTTTCAAGGCTGAGGTACAAGCATTGACCAATGCTAAGTCTTCGTTGGAGAAAGAACTCCAGGCATTACAAACTGAGAGAACACAATTGGTTCAAGAGAAGCAGAAATTGGAGCAAGATTCCCAAGAGCTTTCGAAGTTGAAAAAACAAGATGAGTTAGTCACCAAGGAGCTTTCTCAAGTGAAGAGCAATTTGGCTCATAGAGATAAGACCATTGGATACTTTGAAAAGCAAGTGAAGGACTATGAGACTCTGAAACATCAGTTGTTGGAAGAAGTTACCAAGCACAAGAGCTCGAACAGAGAGTTGACTATTAGGGCCAATACCAACGCTGATTCCGTTGCAAGATTATCCAGAGAAAAATCTCAACTGACTGAACAACTGAGTGGATTGAAGAAGAAATTAGAGGATTCACTTGAGGAGACCAAGAGTATGAATGATAAATGTACTGTATTACAGGACAAGTATGATGGTCTACAAGAGATGAAGGTGATCTCGAATGATCAAGTTGAATCTATAAAGACTCAATGTGAAGAGTTGAGTATCTCTGTTAAAGAAGAACGCAGACGTGCTGAAGGCTTGGAAGAAGAACTTGCAGAGGCTAGGACTATGTTACAAGAGAGAACTAGGGAGGCCACCACCATCAGAAGATTGCTTATGGACAAGGATCAATCCCAAGAATCGAAATTCACTGAGATGAATAATCAACTCAAGAGTGTGGATGAAGAAAGAGATAGATTACAATCTGAGCATGCTATGGTTTTAACTCGGAAACAAAGAGAGTTGGATGAGATTAGACTGAAGAACACAGAATTGGAGAAGATGACCAAAGAATGGACATTAAAGATGGATGAATTGACCAAAGAGTTGAATGAGTTGAAAGAATCCAAGTCTAAATTGGAGAAAGAATCACATTCCTCTACTACAAGTTCTGATGAGTTAAGTGGAGTTATCACTAAGATGAGACAATCTCTTGGAGCCACTGAAAAGAAAGTGAGAGAGTATGAACACTTCAACAGCACATTGAAGAGATTGAACGATGAATTGAATTCCAAGCTAGACCGATTGTCTAAGAACTACAAAATGGTATCGTCTCAATTGAAAGAGGCCAAAGCATCACCACATTCATCACCAGTATCTACAAGATCCAATTCTGTGGTATCTAACTTACACATGGAAGTGAGCAATGGACAATCAAGTGATTCTACAGCTGATCCAGAAAAAATTGCCTATATTAAGAATGTCCTACTTGGATTTTTGGAACATAAAGAACAACGTCAGCAACTCTTACCAGTGGTCTCGATGCTTTTACAATTGAGCAAATCCGATGAGAAGAGACTCATTGGAGCCTTGTGATTGGTAAAAATAGAATTACTGCATATCTTATATACTTCAGCTATCAATCTGGATGGCTCGATACCAAATGAAAGATGCCGTTGCTCTCTTGTAGTTTGTATTATCACCAATTTTTTTATAAATCACACCATTGATATCTGTTGCTGTGCACATATATATATATATATAGAACGCACAAGCGCGATAAGACGTGCTGCACTTGTTCTAGGCTTTCATGTCTCTCTAGGCTCTATAGACTTAGGCCATACTTTCGCGGGGCCGTTTGGCCCTTATCGGAGGACCGGGTTATGTGTCCCACGCATATGTGTGTGTGTGATCAATGTTACCCAAATTGACAGACAAGCTGTGACGTGCAGTGTGTGTTTGAGGTCTCTCTACAATTTTGGGCCTTTGCCATTTCCCCCTATTTAAAAGAATTTTTAATTAAATATTCAGCACTCAGAATATCCCAAGACTCAACCAGAATTGCACAGCCTTGAAAGTTGATTCCCAGCCCAACGCCCAAGCCAAAGCCCAAGCCAAAGCCCAACGCGCGCATAAACCGCATCATCCGCCTTTTTCTTAGGCCAAATTTTCCCCTGCCCATCACTGCCCACGTTCGGTTCTTTATCGTACGCCTTGATCAGCGCGCAAGTGGCAAACAGATCAATAAATCAAGTGCTTTCTTCCCCTGCTATTTAGGCAATTTTGTGTTTTTTTTTGGGAAGGTTGAGGAAGTAGGATCCAGAGAAGAATTACAATGAAGAAGTCCGACCGTCCACCACAAATCACACTCAACGACTACAGCACTTCATCAGACATGTCCAATGTTCAAGTTGCTTCACCCACGAGAGAAGGCCGTTCACGGTCGATTGGACAAGCGGTGAACCCTTCAAACAGATCGGTAAAGCACAGAATCAGCGTGTCCCGTTCGCCAGCAAGATCACCTGCTCCACCAGTGCCTTCAGGCTGCCAGTTATCACAATCGCAGAAATTACGCCAGCCGTTTACCGCCAACTCTGCCTCGCACCATCAGAGGCGCAGTTCGCTAGCTGGGATGGATATGGATTTATCATCAAGCATCGGAATGCCCTACTCATACCAACAACATGGGAGTGCCAATGCTTCGGTATCTGCAGGGAGTCTGAGCCCAAGCTCTGCGTCATCGTTTGCCTTCTCTACCACGGCTAATGGAAGCACCACTGCAGGCTCAGCTTGCATTAGGCCTCCCGTACTTAATTCCACTGTGCCAGTGACATCCAGAAGCTCAACACCGAGAGCGAGCATCACCTCCTTGGACTCGAACTACACGTCGCACAGTGCCCAACTGAGGCGCCATAGTGAGTCGGTGTCACGCAGACCATCAACCGCAGAGGTGTTTGACCTGATGGAGCGTGAGCAGGATGCCATTGTGCTCAAGCTCATGCGTGAGATCCAGCAGTTGAAAGAGGACAACAGGGCTTTACTGCAGAATATCAACATGTTGACTAATGGGAGTACCAATTCCAATACCAATGCCCGATCAAGTGTTTGCAGATCTAGAAGGGCATCCTCGGTGGTACATCCTGGTGAGGTGTTGGACTTTTCCAAGGCCAGCCTGAACGCAGTAAATGATCACCAAACACCACGAAGTTTGACATTGACACACGAAGGCTCAAGAAGACCGTTGTTGGCCACTTTACAGAACAACCAACAGTCTACTCATGGTGGTGTGTTTTCTGAACCTCAGGCTCATTTGACTAAAGATCACTACACTCTGAAGTGACTGCTATATATATATATATCTATTTTTTTTCTTTCTTGACCTTTCTTTTCTTTCTTATTTCTACACACTTAGAGATTTGGGGGGGTGTTTTTTTTTGCTATTTATTTGATATACGTACAAGTTGGTTTCAATTGGATTCACTGTATATATACAAGTTTCTTTTTGCGAGCTAAAAAAATTATTGAGTTGATCTGCGGGGGTTGCGAGATCAGGGAAAAAAAAAAGTGACACAAAACCGGAGATTGGCAGTGCTACGACATATATGGAAATGCAAATTCATGGGATCGCTCTTATTTCCATTCTTAAGACCCACACATTAAAGAATGAGATCAAGAATGAGATCAAGAATGAGATCATCTTTTGTTCCACTTACAGTACTTCTTTTATCCGTGGGCAGTGTCGCCTCTATGGGAAATGTCGAAGCTACAAGCCCACGTGGAGCCATTCCCAAGACATCGCTGAGATTGGAGTCCACAATGAGACAACAAAGAGTCATTCCGAAGACAAAGGACAACACATTACATGCCAGAGATACACAGCGTACACAGAGAGAGTTCTTGTCCAAGTCTGAAGAGGAGATTGAGAAGGAGCTTGACCTTTTGGTTGAACACGCTGCACATGACGGGAATCAGTTGTCCACTACTACAGCCACAGGGTTTGACCCATTTATCCAAGCTCAAGAGCCATTCCCTAAGTGGTTGAGTGACTTTACGGAGATGACTTCTTGGCCCGGTTTGGATCCTCCTTACATCCCATTGGATTTTATAAAGCTTGATGAGATTCCATCAATTCCACCTTATCAACAGGGAATTTGTCCTGGTACCAGAGACAGTTGTTCGTTCGATTGTTTCAAGTGTGT
Organism: Petasospora taoyuanica; assembly: GCA_030567055.1. Taxonomy (NCBI): domain Eukaryota; kingdom Fungi; phylum Ascomycota; class Saccharomycetes; order Phaffomycetales; family Wickerhamomycetaceae; genus Petasospora; species Petasospora taoyuanica. The sequence continues at coordinate 785,982 of JAKUBZ010000002.1, forward strand.
TGAGCCAGATGACGCCTACACTTGTCCACGGTTGTCACAAACTTTTGACGATGGGCCTTCCCCTGCAACTTCAAAGCTTATCAACCATTTGAAGCATAAGACCACGTTCTTTAATTTGGGTATCAACGTGGTTAGATACCCAGACATTTACAGGGAAGTGCAAGCAAGGGGTCACTTGCTTGGATCGCACACTTGGTCGCACAAGTTCTTGCCCAGTTTGAGTAACGAGGAGATCATTGCACAGATTGAGTGGTCCGTTTGGGCGATGAACGCTACTGGTAATCATTTACCCAAGTGGTTCAGACCTCCCTACGGTGGTTACGATAATAGAGTGCGCCACATCTTGAGGAAATTTGGTATGCAACTGGCATTGTGGGATTTTGACACATTTGACTGGCAGATTCTTAGTAATCAGAAGACAGAGGAGCAAGTAATTGCCGATGTGATTCTGTGGAAGTCTAACCTGGGGAACCCACCGACTGGGTTGATCTTGGAGCACGACGGTGCGCTTGAGACTGTGAATGTGGGCATCAAAGTCAACGATATCATTGGCGACCAACAGTGGACCGTTGCGCAGTGCATGGGTGGTATTGATTATATCAAGCAGTTTTAGATGTGAGATGTGGACAGTGGAACTCGGTGTTTCGTATAGATATTTAGCGGAGGTTTTTGTTATGCCCCATGTCTATATATATATATGTATATGTATATGTATATGCGATTGTGTGCTGATCTTTGTTTATGTTTATATTGAAGGTATGATGGGTTAGATCTAGGGGGTAAACCGTAACCTCATCGACTTGACGCGTCGTGGCGGATTTATGCGTGTATGTATATATATATATACTGTAGTTGCAATCGCAAGGAGTTTTTTATATAGATCGTCAATTGGCAAAGTGATCTCTGCGCTCGCTTATAATTTGATTGTGTCTAAGATCTAAGGGTCTATATAAGTCAAATATACAGATTTCAATTGTCGATCCTCAAAATGCTGGTTATGGGGGCTGGGCCCTAAAGGGCCTTGGCGTAAGAAAGAAATCTTTCTTTTAACGTCAGCATACCGCCAAGTAGGAGTACGAAAGGAGTGTTTACGTATTACCTCATGCGGTAATCTCACATCTCATCACAGCTTAGTGATTTGCGGAGTTCGCATCAATGAATCAGCCCCTTACGTCTTTTGTCGCACGCGCGTCGCACCTTTGGCATTCCACTTGCGTCAGAATTTTCTTACGCAATTTCTCAGATGTCAAGTTTTAACGTCGCATAGATATATATATATATATATATATATAACAAAAAAGGAACGTGTCTTGGGACGAAGCTTATAGACTCGATCTCTTTGATGTGACGGAAGATTGTGGTCCACTGTTTTTCTATGGATTTATATTTATATATCCATCAAAGGACCTTCACAGCTCTGGACTGGGGATTTCAGATTTCAGATCTCAGATCTCAGGTATTAAAAAAAAAAAAAAAAAGAGCCATGTTAGCAAGCCTCTGATTACCTATTACCTCTTTGGTCTTCGATCTTTAAGTTTTATACCGTACATTGTAGACTTTTTCTACGCTTGCTATAGTTGGTAGTGCCAGAGTATATCACTGATTGATCAGGTGAGGCTCGAAGAATGAAGCCAGGTGTTTCTTTCTTTTGGTGTAGTCCGCTGAACAGCCCACGGTTCTGAATATTGTAATATACACAGGGTATATCGGCCGCTAGGCTATATACATTCAAGAATTACACCCGCCATTTGAAGCCAGATCTGAATAATCCCCTCTTATAAGCCTTCAATTTTTTTATTTCCAATGGGTAGTGTCAGGGGCCTAACACCCGAGATTTTAATTTATATATAATATAAATTTTTTGAAGCGGTTAATGTAACCCTGTGCTCGTATCATATGCACCTAATTTATCCCCATGGCTATTATGCTCCCCCTATATCTCAAAATAATGAATAATTGAATGATGAGATGAACACTCGTGGTAGTTTCTCATACAGAACTCCTTGCTCTATGATGTCGTATGAAAATTCAAGAATTTGTGTGAGTGATCTCATATGAATATATATATATATATATATATATATATAACGTGGCTCACCCACGGGTGATTCTCATCTTGACTGTCTCACAATACGTATACTGCAATTAATAAAATCTCTACAGTCTAGAAGCTCAATCTATCTACTTAATGCCGAGTGGTACTCCTTGGGGTGTCCCAATGTCCATATGATTCTTTTTCTATAACGCCTTGGGCCTTCAAACTCAGGTGGCTAGATTCGGGTGGTCTATCGGGTACCTCACTTATCGGCTTCTCTGATCGGCGCTTTGAAAGAAAGTGATATGATTCCATAGGCAGAGCATATATAGATTTTGAGAAGTCTAGAAGTCTAAACCAAATTGTATACCTTGTGCAAGGATAAAAAAAAAAGAACCCCATGTTTCATCCCCTTATGTATTTCAAATTCATTTCATCTCTCTCTCTATATTCCGGTTCTTTACAAGTCTCGACTTACACCCATTCTCAAAGGGGTGTACTTATATATATAAAGCTCAGCCAAGCGTGTGGCGCTAAAACAGGCCGATATTTTTGCACAATTAAATGCAAATTAATAACCACAAGCAAATAAAATAACGTTCCTTACACAAAGTTCTGCTCATCAAGCCATGGACCAAATCTATCAAACAGATCCACCAAGTCGAATCACCACCATATACGGGAGGATTCCCGATCCATCTTTTTTTTTTTTCTCGCCAGTTTTTGCGCATCTGCGAAGAATGCTGTGATCTGCGAAGCAATGCACGTTTATGCGCTGGGGCGGCGCGCGCACCACACACCTCTCATGAAGATCTCAAACGTTGAGGCACTCGTGGAGCCCACGCCTTTGCCGCGTGTCGAGACTTTATAAAGCCCTGTGCGCCCCGCTGGTGTTCCTTTGCTGGCTACTAACCGCTGGAGAGAGTTCAGCTTCTTTTCAGGGCCCTCACCGCTTACGTTCCTTTACAAACAGAGCGCTTCACGCAGGATCTCAACACCAATAGGCTTCGATTCACCCACCAACACACCTCGACCCGTTACTTCAAAACGCGTCGTTCCATTCCTTTCCCCGAATAAATAGCCGCCACCACATTCCTTCGCAATGAGATATCAGTACGCTCTCCCAGCTCTTGCCCTTGCCGGCTCTGCCATCGCTGCTCCAGCCGTCGTCACCGAGACCAAAGTGGTCTACGTCACTGCTGACGTTGCTTCCGCCTCTGCCTCTGCCACCCACGCTCCACAGGTCGGTGCCGTGTACGAGGTTGTCGTCTCCAAGCTTGTCGAGATCCAGCAGTACACCACTTTGACCCACGTCACTACATTCACCAGAACCAAGGAGTTTGACGTTGCCACCTCTTCCTCCGAGGCTACCTCCGTCGAGGCCCCAGCTGCTGAGGCAACCAGTGTCACTGCAACTGGCGAGACCACCACTCTCCAGCCAACTACTACATCTACCCAGCCAACCACTACCTCTACTCAGCCAACTACCACATCCACATCCACATCCACATCCACCTCTGCTACCGCTACTTCAACCTCCACTTCTGCTGATTCTTCTTTCGCCTCTGCCATCTTGGCGGAGCACAACAAGAAGCGTGCCCTCCACGGCGTCCCTGACCTGACCTGGTCCGACGAGGTTGCCAGCTACGCCCAGGCCTATGCTGATGACTATGACTGTTCTGGAACTTTGACCCACTCTGGTGGTCAGTACGGTGAGAACTTGGGTCTCGGTTACACCACCACCGGTGTCGTTGACGCTTGGTACGACGAGATCTCGGACTATAGCTACTCCAGTCCATCTGCCTCTCATTTCACTCAGGTTGTCTGGAAGTCCACAACTGAATTGGGCTGTGGTTACAAGGCCTGCGGTTCTTACTGGGGTCAGTACACCATCTGTTCTTACAACCCTGCAGGTAACGTTGCTGGTGAGTACACTGCTAACGTGCTTCCGCTCGTTTAAGCTACGTTACGTGCACACGTACCACCAAAATCTTATGACGCACTTGATGATCCCTTCTTTACCTTTTTTCTTCTTTTCCTTTCTCTCAGTTATTCGTTCACTCTTTGACACCTGACGGTGCCTGATTCTATACAGAGCTTGCTCTATCTTGTTATTCATGTCATCTTTGGACTGTGCTGGTGTAGTCTACCTATATGCCTCTATCCAATTCTGTGTATAACTAGAATTGCATTACATACATGAATCTGATTGGATTGCACATATGTCATAAAGCCCCTGAAACCGGAATGAAAACTTTGTTCGCATCGATGAGATAGAACTCGATCAGTGCTGGGATCTTAACGAGGTTGAGTCTATTTTGTATTTCCTATAAGATAACAGCCAAGACATTTCATTACCACCTAAATTACCATCAATTTATTATCAAGTTTTTGAATTGCACAACTGAGTCTTGACACGTTAATGCACCTCCCTTCCAAACGGTCGCGTCTCTGGTCGCGTCTATGTATAACCTGCATGAAACTTTCTGTTACTATGGCAACGAATTATAAGAGTATCGGTTTAATGGTATTCGATCATCCATCGAATTGAAAACTCCCAATTGAGTTGCTTGTAAAGCCTTAAAGGCATGTAAAGTATTGATAAATTCTCAAGTGGTCAAACATGTACATTAGTCTCCCTGGGATCACACATCCATTTACTGTTGTAAGGCCTCATCTTTGTTTCATCACCGTTTTGTAGCTTTATTCACGTATGGGGTGAAGAACTATATATATAAAGATACAGAGAACTAGATGTAAATGCAGATATATATTGATGATCTGTTGAGTGGATGGAATCAAGAATGAATTTATTGGTGCTAATACTCCCGGTATTGTGCCATGGCGCATTGGTCACTGTGTATCAGACTAACATTCACTTAGAGGTGGTGACACAGACACTGGTGAACACTCAGTTTGTGACACACTGGACCACATCTACTCATCCGTATGAAGACCCAACAACCACTGTTACAAGTACCATATTCACCACTACAACTATGAATGACCCATTCTCTGTGGAGGCAGTACAGCAACACAATATAAAGCGTCAACTACACGTTAGTACTCCCAACTTGGTATGGTCCAATGAAGTCGCTTCTTCTGCACAGACTTATGCTGATTCTTACAATTGCAATGGCACGCTTATACACTCCCATGGCATATACGGTGAGAACCTGGCATTGGGATATAACACCTCTGGTGCTATCCAAGCGTGGTATGATGAAGTGTCTTCATACAATTGGAACTCCCCTGGTTTTAGTATAAAGACTGGCCACTTCACCCAAGTGGTATGGCTTAATACTTCAGAGATTGGCTGTGGTCGCAAGGACTGTGGTACTTACTATGGTCAGTACACTGTGTGTCAGTACAAATCTCCTGGTAACTATGCCGGGCAGTTTGAGGCCAATGTAATGCCCTTAAAGTGATCCTGATCCCCTTCCCTCTTTTTTTTTCTTGTTTTAATACATCATCTTCTATATTGTCTTTATCGTTGAATACTTGCATTTCCACCCCCTTTTATCATCTATCTACATTACGTAGCACAATCTCTAATCATCAACTATATATATAAGAAATAAGAGACTGAGTCACTGTGCGTGGCCGTACCGCGCCCATCGCGCTAGTGATATTATTTCATGACCCAGCTATCTTAAATGAATTTGCTGACTCTTCTCCACCGCTAACTCTCAATTATTCACCGGAATAAACAAATGTCATTCGAAAGAGAAGAGCCAAACTACTTCGGTGCCGGCCCAGCCGTTCTGCCTACCCATGTGCTCCAGCAGGCCGCACTGGACCTTGTAAACTACCAGTCCCTGGGGCTCGGTATTGGTGAGATTTCCCACCGTTCTGGCCCAGCTATCAAGGTTATTGATGATACTAAACTGTTGTTTAGGCAGTTGCTCGACATCCCAGACACACATGAGGTGTTCTTCATGCAGGGTGGTGGTACCACCGGGTTCTCCTCCATCCCTGTCAACTTGTTGGCATCATACGCCAAGAAGACCGGCAAGAAAGGTAAAGGTGCCTACGCTATCACCGGTGCCTGGAGTAAAAAATCCGTTCAGGAGGCTCAGAGATTGGGTTGTGAGACCCAAGTGCTGACCGACTCTTCCAAAGTGTATGGTAAGTTTGGCAAGGTCCAGCCATTCGAAGAATGGGAGAAGCCACAGGATGACGTTGCTTATGTCTACTACTGTGACAACGAGACCATCGGCGGTGTCGAGTTCCCATTCGTGCCAGAGTATGACAATGTCGAGGTTGTTGCCGACATGTCCTCCAACATCTTGTCCCGCAAAGTTGATGTGAGTAAATTCGGCCTCATTATGGCCGGTGCACAGAAGAACGTTGGCCTTGCCGGGTTGACGATCTACATCATCAAGAAGACGCTGTTGGAGCAGGCCTCTGACGACGAGTTGAAGCAGTTGGGCATCCCATTGGTGCCAATTGCCTTCCACTACCCAACCGTGGTGAAGAACAACTCTGCCTACAACACCATCCCGATCTTCACTGTGCACATCCTGAAGCTTGTGCTGGAGAACTTGGTGGCACAGGGTGGTTTGGAGGCACAGCAGAAGCTCAATGAGTCTAAGGCTGCTAAGCTCTATGCCGCACTGGAGAAGTTCCCACAGCTTTACCGTCTCCCAGTGGACGCATCCGTTAGATCCAAGATGAACATCGTGTTCACTATTGAAGGTGAAGGTCTCGAGGCTGAGTTCCTCAAGGGTGCTGCAGAGAAGAAGCTTGAAGGCCTCAAGGGCCACCGTTCTGTCGGTGGTATGAGAGCCTCTCTGTATAACGCTGTGACTGAGTCTGCTACGGATAAACTTGTTGAGTACGTTCTGGAGTTTGGCCAGAAGCACTGAGTTATATACAATAAATTATAGAGCTCAAGCTGTCACTGCGTTGATAAAGTAGATGATTTCACACGTCTCGTCTTCATCCAAGGAGCAATGGAACACCAGAGCTTCGTCATGGGAGATGATCAACACCACTGTCTTACACACCTCACAGATCCTTGTACCGAGTTTCCAATCCTTCATCTTCACTGTGATATCAAACTCCTGTTCCTCTTCGGGATGTGACTGTTGTAGTAGTTCTTCTTCTTCATGCGGTGACGATGTCACTTCTAACAGTTCGTTCCAGCTTATCGACAAGTTAACGTTACTCTCCTGGTTCACATTCAATGAGAGCCTCCCCATATTGGACCCTCGCACTTCTATCATTCCTGCGCTTTTGTATCTCTCCACCCTCTTCATTAGTAAGTTGATGTCCTGTGGTAGCTTCATCATCACATCCACTTTCATAATCTCTGGTTCCGTGATACGTGCATCACTTTCCCTTCTTAACAGTCGTACGGGGATACTAAAAGTGTGGTCCACTCGGGAAGTCACATCCACGGTATCGCTAAAGAAGATACCGAGAGATGCTGCTCTCTTTCCAGCATTCGTATCCTTCTTTTGCAATCTTATGGCCAATTGATCCGCATTGGATCTCTCGTATTGTCGTAGAACTTGGAACAACTGCTCCACGTTCATCTCTAGAGCAATGGTATTTTCCCTGAGAGATTCAACTTCGTAGATGTCGAATATGCTCACAGATAGTTTGCACCATACTTGTGGTGCGTTCAATTCAGCAGATATTACATTCAGATGGTCCTTGGTGAATCTCAGCACACAGTACTTTCGTAGTGCCACGATGGGCATTAAGGTGTCTTTGATTGTTAGTCCTTCACTCTCTCTAAAGAGGTCGGATGCAACTCACTTTTCAGCCTATCAACTGAGCTCATTGATATCTTGAGCTTCATGCTTAGTTAGTTGTTCTGTGTTTTCTTTTTCCGCCTGGAGATACAAAAAGAATCTTTCCTATAGTTCTTTCCCTACACACGCGTTTGGCGTATATCCTTATTTACCACATGCCGAAACATTTATACGTATAAAAATTATACACTTATCGCTATATCGGATTAATGCCTTAAATTACAACTGAACCCTGGACCGAGGTCTGGAACAGCCGTACTCAAATAGGCTCCTTTTTGATATGGCCCTTTATCCATAAGTCCATTGGACTGAGGACATCCAGCTCAAGACCAACGCATGGGGGAGAAGGCGCTGGCCGAGCGAGGCACTGGGCAGTAATCATCCTTACTTCTGATGGTTGGTATATGGAAATAAATAAATAAAATATTGGTTACGAAGCTTGACTTGCAAACACCAGATGTATTCGTCGCCAGCGGTCACTCCAGTGTCACGTCCTCCGTCTTGTAATTGTCCAGCACAATACGGTAGATGAAACTTGGAGCAAATCCACCACTGTGTAGGTTGTTAGTATACTCTCTTCTTGGGAATAGAATAGTAAAAAAGAGGGGCAGGGGAAACGACACTCACACGTTGGTTATATAGATGTCGATGTGCTCTGGTGGGACGTAGTCGAACAGTGGGTTGGAAATGGCAGCCCTCTGTGCCAAATTGCTTTCGCCAAACTTGACCACTTTACCAGAATTGCCCACTTCAATCAGGTTCTCCACATCAAACGGATATGTTGGGGAAAGCTTATACAGCCCAGCGACACTGAACACAGGAGTCTTGTGCTCTTTCGCACATTCACACACTGCAGCGACACCAGCAGTTGAAACAGTACCACCATTAGCAAATACGGATTTGGCACCGACAATGACCTTACCGACACGTGACATCACCGCAAAGACATGTGAATCAGGGATCACAACGGCTTCAATCTTAGCGTCTGCAAGTGTCTTTGCAAACTTGTGTGCCTCCTCTGTCTTGTTTGGGTAACACTCTGTGATCAGCACTGTGAATGTACGTTTTTGACGGGCTTTAAGAAGAAATTTGAGCACGGTTTTAGAATCAGGTGTCGGCGTCAGCAACACTTCATTATCATGTACCATATCCACTGCCATGTCCTGTATGTTCTCATCAATACTCGAGATCTCGTCGATTAAGTCCTTGATACCTTGAATGATAATAGATCGAAGGTCATGGTTCTTGGAGTGTTGTAGTCTTGGGTTTTCTTTTCTCTCCTCTTCCTCCTCTTTTTTTCTTCTCTCTTCTTCCTTCTGCTTCTTCTGCTCGTCCTCAGTCGTCAACAGCAAGCTGAACATCGACGTGATCATTGGTGCTCGAGAATCACTCTCTTCATTATCGTTAATCTCATCCCTAATGTTAGACAACGTACGTCTCACCACATTCCCACAAGAGAACTCACGCGGTTGTGCATTCTCAAGTCTGTGGCCCAGATGCCGTATTTCTTCAATAAGTTGTTCTGGGTGGTTCCAACGAGCCGCTGATACGACTCTCATGAGTAATTGACACGTCTCGAGTGCCACGGCATATGACCCTGATATCTGACGACGCTTAAGTTTCCTACCCACTGTTAGTCTTCCAAAAAAAAAAAAATTTATGTATGATGAAAGATGGAGACTTACTCAATGAACGTATCCACTTGCGTATTTTGTGACATTGTAAAATAATTCTTAACGAATACCCATATGATACAAAAAAAGATGAAAACCAAGCTCAATATATATGACTGATCTTTTGGGGCGTACGCCGTACGGTGTGTGTTACTTTGGAAGAAAAAAAAAATTGGTGTGCATATATGGGATTTGCATTTAATATGAGGGTGTTCGGGTGTGGTAGGGGCACAGTGCAGCAGACTAATGGTACTAATGGTACTGCTACTACTTCATCCAGATTAATGTTGTTCATTAGGCTAATCGGCGACTTTCTTGCCTTCTTTCTGAGACATTGGTGCTGCCTCTCCATCATCATCATATAGAGATAGAAACTTGGTCTTTCTCTTGGGTTTTGATTCGGACGTAGAGGAAGATGCCTTTTCAGGCTCTGATTCTGAATCATCATCATCACTGTCAGTATCACTACTACTCTCCGGCTCAGACTCATCACACATCGACTCCCTGATCTCCTGCATCTGCTTGTCAATCTCTTCCAGATACTCGGTGTCATCAAACTTGATATTCTTCTCGAGGTCGATCTCCAGAATCTTCTGTAGTTTATCCTTCTTCTCTTGCAATTTCAGTCTTTCTTCTTCCGATGCCTTTTCCAATCTTTCTTCTAGCTGTTGCATCCTCTTCACCGCTTTAACTCTTCTACCATCCAGCAGCTTGTACAGATCCTTAGAATTCGACTTCATATTCTTAGAGTTCCTCTTGTTCATCTTACCAGCAGATTGCTTTAGAGAATGACCAAACCCACCTTTACCACCGCACATCGCTATAGACATCCTTAGATCAATCGACTTGTGTGTGATGCCACCTTCCACATCTCTATACAGAGATTCATACAACTCTCTTACAGAAATATCATTAACAAGCCTTACGCCTCCCATACTGAGTAGACTAACTCTGTGTGTAATTGCTTTAGGCAATAGATCATAAATCTGCTTCTTAACACTTTGTACTCGGGAATCCAGTGGGACTTCTAAATGTATATCCTCCAGCCCTGGCACGCATTTCACATTCACTGTACATAAATCCATCATATATATATATATATATATATATATAATGACTAGGCCCTACCTAAAGTGTGCGTGGTAAATCATCAGTACAAAATTTCCAAATCCCACGTTTTTGGTGTGAGTGATTACGTAATTCATCAGACCTCAGATGTGTTCTCTCAACTATCTGTTAATAATCGTTAATTGTTAATATTAGATGGGTTAATTCATCCAATAATAATAAGCTACTATTCTCTGAATATCCATATGTCCATATATATTACCAATAAATGTCTTACATATATATAATTAAGGCCCGAAAGGTTATTGTCGCCAGCAGCGGCAGCCTTCTCTGCAATTGTGACACATATAACCCATACACCCTCTACACTATAATTTCATCTAGGCATGCATGTATCCTATTTATAAACATAACATAACTTATCTCACAGGTTCAAAACATGCCCATTTCATGAACACCCGTCTCTCTGTCTAATCAGATTGACCATCACTCCAACTAACCATATCGAATTCTTCTCAACACCAATAAAAAGGATACGACCTCATCATTTTTGCACTTGGACGTCTCCTTCAAAGTCTTCTGGTACAAACCCATTCCTTCTTCTTGGGTCGTACATCTCTAAGATCAGAGTACACGTAATATCCAATAGTCTGGTATGTGGTTTATGATTGTACTGTAGCACAAATTTTTTTGAATAGATGTTAATGCCAATGGACAGTGCACTTTCACACTCTTGTGGTTGGAAAACGGGCAATACGTTCTTGTGTTTCTTGAATTTTGAAGGCACCATATCCTTTTGACTATCCTGGAAACAAGAGAAGTACAAGAAATAAACCCGATTCTTGTAAATGCTTCGGGTATATACCCATTTATAACCCGTGCTTTGTGTAATGGGTGCCACCAGTTTCTTCTTCACCTCTCGTCTGATGGATCTAAAAGCTTTCACAAGGTCTCCCTTCGAAATAGTGAAATGTTCCGGATGTCCACTGTTCAGCATCTCTGGTGAAAAGGGGTATGACTCTGTAGTCGGTGTACCTGGTTTACTGTCCTCCTTATAAGAAATTATCACCGGTTTGCCCTTGTCATTGACGAGACGACTCTCAAATAGTAAGCAAGGACGTTCGCACACCACTGGCGCCATATACACCGTAGTATTAGAACAAGAATCTTTCACTTCTCTAAACAATCCACTCGAATCCGCTGGTGCCATCTCAAATTCACTTCCCTTTAAATGTCCCAATTTATACCTCAGAAAATCCCCATCTCCCTTAAAGGTATACTGATACTGCTTGTCCTCCAAATATTGGATTTCATTGACAAGCTCCTCAAACCTCTGCTGCTCATTGAGCATAGGGTCCTCTTTCTCCGTCATTCCTCGCCTCTTCTTCTTCTTCTTCCTTTTTTTCTTTTTGGCTTCGAATCGAAGAGATATTAAGTGGAGAGGCTTTCTGACTTTTTCAAGGCAAATTCGTGGTACATATACATATATAAGTTGTCAGGGTAACGCACTCACACACACATGTGTAAGCATATGTGCACATGAAGTCATAGTGGAGGAGGGGGGGGGGAATTTACAAAAATGCTATTATTTCTAACATATATCTATCTACTTATTCGGCACAGCAGCCTCGCCTCTCTTCCTCCAAAAATCGCTCACTGCCCAGTACTCTGCCCTATATCTATGAATCGCATTCATCGCCGTCTTTGGTGGTGACACTGTGAGATTGTGGCCTCTCAGTTCCAATTCTTTAGTGATATCACTTCCAATGTGGATCTCGTGCTCCACTGTGTTTGGAAGAAGCTGGTGGTGCATTCTCGGGTATGCCAATGTCTCTAATATCGGCATGTGGTATGAATACACTCTAACAATGGCCTGAAAGACAGCGGTGAGGATACGACTTCCTCCAGCAGCACCAATGATTAACTCTGGAGTTTTCAGCTCACTGACGACAATTGTTGGTACTGAAGAAGAAAGTGGTCTCTTTCTCGGCTGAATGAAGTTGTAGATCGATGGCTTGAGCCCAAATGCGTTGGGAACACCTGGTAATGAGAAGTCATCCATCTCGTTGTTTAAGATAATGCCAGTCACTGGGTCCCTAACCAAGGAACCAAAGAGCAAGTTAATAGTCGATGTCATTGCCACTGCATTATGATATCTATCGACAATAGAGAAAGAAGTAGTACCATGCGGATTCGTCAACTCATACTCCGGCTTATAATCCTCCCAATGATCCATCGTCTTGTTATCATCTATATGACTCTTTGCGTACTCAGCCCATGAATCACTCGTCACAAGATCTGTCATATTCGTCGTCTGATCTCCCAACCTACTCCGTGATGATGCCATCCACTTCATAGTCTCAAGCATGCGATGCGTTGCCACAGGTGACATATCTGCGCCCTCATGTTCTCCGTACTTGTCCATAATCTTCAACCCTGTGATTAAAGCAGGCCCAGAACACGACCCTGCACATGTATAAACGTCGTTGTTCAAGTACATTGTATGCAACGCAGGAGTTACATTCACATCGTACTGCTCAAAGTCTTCATTGGTGAAAATACCACCGGCCCGTTGCACAGATCTGATCAAATGGCTAGCGATGGGGCCCTGAGGGTCATAGAAGATAGCATCACTTCCGTTTGAAGCAACAAGCTCCAAAGTGTTCGCAAGTGCTGTCTGACGCACCCAATCACCTTCTTCCACAGTTTCAGTTTCAGAATCCTCTTTGAACAAGAACTTCCACGTTTCGTAATCCTCCCTGAAAATGTGCTTGTCCGCCTCCGTCACAGAGCTCAAGACAATGGAAGCGTTCCACCCGCTTCTCATAAGTTCTACCACAGGAAGAATTAAATCGGACCAGGACAATGAGCCCGATCCCTGGGACTCAAACAGCGTATAAAGACCCTTTAACTCTCCAGGAATGCCAGCGGCGAGACCACCAACCTGTGCTAAATGCTCACGCCCTTTGAACATGTATTTGTGAGCCCTGAGCGGCGCCATCTCCCGAGCATCAATCGCAATCGCTTCCTCCTTGTGCTTCTTGGATACGATGTAGCCACCACCGCCAATACCAGAGTTGAACATGTTAGTACCGCCAACACAGAGTGCCACAGTAACAGCGGCATCAGCGGCATTACCGCCTCTCTCCAATATCTCAGCACCAAGTTTAGAGCAGTGGGGCACGTCGCACGCCACTGCTCCTAAAGTGGACTTGTGGAGGTGCTTTGGATCCGGATCTAGTGAAGGTGCTCTGTGCAAAGGTGAGATGTCAATGCCTCTGTCCTGAGTGATCTTGTCAAGCTTATCCGACTGTAATGCATCCAGGCCATTCAGTGAGTTTACAGAGTGCCAGACCAGTAAAAGTGCAATCAGCAGGCCAACAAGCCGTGTGCCTGTCAGTCTTCTGTGAGCCTCCTTCATCTCTTGATCCTTGTTATGATATTATCGAGTTATAACGGAAATTGTGAGATGCCAGCTTTTGCCTCAATTATTGTCGGACTTTCGCCTTTTTGTAGTAAACAGCCGAGCGCATATCTACATGAATCGTCAGGGCTGCATAACCATATGGTAGATAAATTTTTGACATAATTCGGGCTTTAAGCGAGTTATGAAGATTTGAATAATCGGAAACTATGTATAAATCTAGAGCTATTCTTTTCTTACCATTGGGATATATGAGTACAATATTTTGAGACTATAGTAGTACTGATCTCTGTATAAATCTACCCCCCCTCATCATCAACACCCAAACACCACGGGCCATACGAACTATCAATTGGTACACGTTAATCTACTTTGTTATTGAATCATTTAGAAGATATTAGTAAATAGAAAAGTGTACGTACTAAGAAAGTTATGGCAATTACGGTGATGTATTTAAATATGCTAAAATGCCGCACTTTAGAAGACGCTATTTTGAAATATTACTATCTTTAAAAAGAGCTAGTGAAATATCCCATCTGTACTGTTTTTATAAGCATACATGATTAATTCTCTATTATTTATTATTACGCGTGTGTACGTTATATAAGACACATAATACTACGTACCTGCACATAAAAAAGTGCATTTATTCCTAGAACCTAGGCGCACTGATCATTACATTCATGGGAGAGCGACTCCATTCAACCTGCTTCGGCGAAATCAGCTATAATGAAGTAGGAGAAGTCAATTGCTATTGACATTTGGTACAGCTATTGCTTAAGGTATAAACAACTTATAATTGGGCTTCGCCAGCTATCGAACGCAATCAAGAAGCTATAGAAAGCTCAATCGATCATCAAGACGTTTATCAAATTTAATATGTAAAGAAGCTTTTCCGTGGTATCACGCAGACACCTATATACAAGAAGCTATCAAGAAGGGGAGCTTATTCAATGATACGGGTAACCAAACCGGTACCAACGGTTCTACCACCTTCTCTGATGTTGAATCTCTGACCAACTTCAAGGGCAGTTGGGTGGACAAGAGAACACTCCATCTCGATGTTGTCACCAGGCAAGACCTGCTGGGAGTGGTCTGCACCCTCTGGCCAGGTCAAGATGGTGGTAACATCACCGGTTCTGATGAACATCTGAGGTCTGTAGTTCTCTGCGAAGCCAGAGTGACGGCCACCTTCCTCCTTGGTCAGAATGTACATGGAGGCCAAGAACTTAGTATGAGCAGAGACCTCGTTTGGCTTGGACACAACCATACCTCTCTTGATGTCATCTCTCTTGACACCACGGAGCAAGATACCACAGTTGTCACCAGCCATGGCCTGGTCCAACTCCTTCTTGAACATCTCGATACCGGTAACGGTTGTCTTGATTGGGGTCTTGTTGAAACCGACAAGCTCAACCTCATCACCCTTCTTCAAGTTACCACGCTCAACACGACCAGTAACGACGGTACCTCTACCGGAGATAGAGAACACGTCCTCGATACCCATCAAGAATGGCTTCTCCAAGTCTCTCTGTGGGGTTGGGATGTAAGTGTCAACGGCTTCAAGCAACTTCTCGATGGACTGGGAACCAATCTCTGGCTCACGGCCTTCAAGTGCACACAAGGCAGAACCCATGACAACTGGGACGTTGTCACCGTCAAAGCCATAAGAGGACAAGAGCTCTCTCATCTCCATCTCGACAAGCTCGAGCATCTCTGGGTCATCGATGGTGTCAACCTTGTTCACAAACACGACAATGTGCTGGACACCAACCTGTCTAGCGAGCAACAAGTGCTCTCTGGTCTGAGGCATCTGACCATCGGTGGCAGCAACAACGATGATAGCACCATCCATCTGGGCAGCACCGGTAATCATGTTCTTGATGTAGTCTGCGTGACCTGGACAGTTACCAATGACAACAGGCTGAGAAGAACCTCTCTTAGCGACAATCAAACCAGATGGCACACGAACACACCACACCAAGCCGTTGTAGTTGTCGACTCTCTTGACGTTTCCAGCGGACAAAGTGGTGAAAGAAGCAGCAGCGGACTCGTTGTAAGCAACGAACTTGAGCTCAGCAGAGGCGTCGGCAAGAGAGCCGGCCTTCTGCTTAGCAAACTCGGCACCAGTGGAGACAAACATATCGTGGCCCTCGGTAACAAGCAAGGAAACTTCGCCGTTGTTGAACTCGACCATCTTGTGTGTGCCAATCTCCTTCTCAATGAAAGCCTCACCCTTGACGAACTCGATCTGCTGGGATTCGGAGTTATACTGGGCAATCTTCAAGTTGTCGAACTGAGCCTTAACCTCGGCAAAGGTCAAGTAGCCCTTGTCGGTGAGGATGGAGGAGTCTGAGGATAAACAGTCGACATGGGAGTAGTGTCTGTTCTCGGTTTCGTACTCAACGTGAGCAGTAGAAATGGTAATACCTCTAGCTCTCTCTTCTGGAGCTTTGTCAATGGCAGCGTAGTCCAAGAAGTTGGCACCACCCTTTTCAGCCAAGGTCTTAGTGATGGCGGCAGTCAAGGTAGTCTTACCATGGTCGACGTGGCCGATGGTACCAATGTTCAAATGTGGCTTGGAGCGCTCAAAGGCAGAGGCATAACGAACAAATTGTGGGGCTGCGACGGCAGAAGCACGAGCAACGGCACGCAATTGGAGACGACCCAAGGTCTGCACCAAAGAAGTAACAGCCATCTTTGATTTTTTTCCTATTTCACAGACGGGGAGCAAAAGACGAGAGCAAATAAATTGCACTGAAAGACACAGCCAGTTCTGTAAAAAAAAACAAAAAAGAGTAGAAGAGTTCAAGAATCAAACGATTGGCTGGGTTCGATTGGTGCAAAATTTTCGAAGTACATCCTCAATCAACAGGTCGGAAGTGGGCACACCGTTTCGTGCGAAAACACGGTAGATCCGAGGGCTAGGATATGTGCGATGGTTCGAACCTTGAAAAGAGAATGTAATTTTGTACTTTTTTTTTCTTTTTTTTCCCCTTCTCTGGCGATGGACATCTCTTACAATAGAGCCCAGCTATTGTATAAGATAGAAAGAGAGAGAGGGAGGGAGATAGAGAAAGAACAGAGAGATGTCTGAGCACATGAATACCCCAGAAGTGGCTCAAAAGCCACCGAGGAGCAAAAAGAGCAAACAGAAGGGTCCGAAGCCGGAGATCACACTGGAGTTCATCGCTGAACAGCGAGCCATTAGAGAAGCTCAAAAGAAGGCAAAGAGAGATGCACTTATTGCACAGGGAATTGATCCTGAACAGGTGGACACATCGGCTGATCTGAGGTTCATCTCACGTCCTATTCTGAAAGTGCCGGATGAGACAGTGAGAAAGGCAGGGATTCCGGTGTCTATTATGACATACAACGTTTTGGCTCAAGCGTTGATCAGAAGAAAGTTATTCCCGACATCTGGAAACGCAGTAAAATGGTTCAAGAGATCACAAGTTCTGTTATCTGAGTTTAAGCATTACAACTCAGATATCTTGCTCTTGCAAGAAGTGGATCACGTGCAGTTCCACTCTTTCTGGAAGACAGAATTTTGCAAGCTGGGATACGAAGCACAGTATAACAGATGGGGTGATAAGAACCATGGTGTGGCTATTTTCTTCAAGGCTAGCAAGTTTGAGATGACGGATCGAATGTTTATCGACTATGATAAGGAAAGTTCTGGTGACATTGTGCCACGTACCGTCACTAAGAATGTCGGATTGATGCTGGCACTGAAATTCAAGCCGTCACTGACTGAAAAGTTCCCAGAGAGTGCTAAAAAGGGTCTTTTAATAGGAACTACACATTTGTTCTGGCACCCATTCGGCACGTATGAACGTACGAGACAGACATATATTATTTTAAAGAAGTGCCAGGAGTTTAAAGACAGAGTCAACACTCTACAAGGTGGTGATTGGTTCCAGTTCTTTGGTGGTGATTTCAACTCTCAGCCCTTCGATTCTCCTTATTTGTCCATTACATCAAAGCCTGTGAAGTACGATGAGCGTTGTAAGAGAGTCATTGAGTGCTCAACGTCTTTCACATACTCCAAATTGAGAGAGGGAATTGCAGACGAGGACGAAGAAGGTGGGAATATTGAGAAGTTTGGAGAGAATCAACCAAAGGATCCTGTACCTGAAGAATTTGTACCTACAGAAGAGCAATCCCAGTTGGTTGAGCAGATGGAGCAATTGCACAATTCTATTCCAATGAGAGCCATTTCATTGTACTCTGTGGGTTATAAGCATGTCCATCCTGAGAACTCTGGACTGGATAACGACGCATATGAGCCAGAGATCTCCAATTGGGCACATGCATGGAAGGGACTGTTGGACTACATTTGTTTCATCACATACTGGGACAGCAAACCATGTTCTATTGAAACTCTCGAGCAATTGGAACAGAACCATAACATCAGACTTAAAGCACTGCTAAAAATGCCACCGGGCGCAGAGATGCCTAAACACGGTCAGCCACATGAAGGTGAATATCCATCAGACCACCTCTGTATGATAGTCGAAGTAGAGCTGATGTGATATTTATAGATCAAAGAAGGATTTGGCACTGGTTATCAGTTTCTTCTTTATCATGGGTTTCTTTGTAGTTTGCACAGGCTTCGTCACAAGTTTCTCTTTAGGCATTAACCTACGTCGTAGCACCAATGCCTGTGTGTAACTCATCACCTCGCCCATCTTCCACAAATGGTCAAACTCACACATAAGCTCTTTGTATCTGTCTCTGTACTCATGGTTCATCACGTTGAAGTCAAGCCATATCGTATTTTCTTGTGGAATGATAGAATGTGCTGTAATGCGATACTTTCTGATAAAAGCTTGTGATTTCATACCCCAGGACAATTGGTCAAGGGAAGGGTCCGATAAGATATCCCAATTTTGATAGTCCAATAGTCTCCATTCCCGGGAAATATTAAGCACAGTTTTACATTGAACCTCCAAGTATATCAACTTGCAGTAAGCAGCAACTTGCTGTAACTTCAAAAACTGCTCCTGGGACACCATCGGGATCGAAAGCATCTGTAATTTACACCACTTGTGGGACTTGATTGCCATACACCACCGAGCAATCACCGGGTCAGGTACATCTGCAACTCTTGACACTCTTAGGGCAGTGAGGTTCGTCAAATTGGTCAAATAGAGCAGGTCATCAGAGGTCATCGGCTTCGAAATTTCCAGCACTGTCAGATTCTCAAACGAGCAACTGTTCAAACCATTGACAAACTGTGATACTCTGATATTGGCAAAAAGTCGCTCAACCCGATGATTTGTGGTATTGGGCAAAGTGTTCTTCAAAATAACTTGTTTCTTGGCCAGTTGTGTTCTTGATAAAGCCGGATGACACTGAAATCCTGGCTCTTTCCCAAAGACGGAAGCAAATGTCACAAACACGGCAAATGTATCTCTTCTCCATGCACTGATATAGTACCACACATCTCTCATTCTGTTCCATTGAACACTCTGCAAATGTGCTGCTGTCAAGATGTGTGCATTTTCTGCCACTGACATCGCACTGAGCAGCTTTAAGGACTTAATACGCCTATGTGGCTCGTCTCTAAGTGTAAACGTTTGTGGATACTGCTTGGTACTCCAGTCATACGATGCCTCTGTGCTTGTATCTATATAAGCATCAGAGGATCCAATTTGCTTGAACAGCAAATCTGCCTTTTGCTCAAATGTCCTCTCCGTCTTTGGCTCCTGTATGTTCTGCCTGCGTCTCTTAAACCTACTCTGATCCAATGGCTTGTTTGACCCTCTCTGGAACGGCTTGCGCTGCGTTTTGGAAGTCTCCCAGGGCTCCGGATCCTCCCAGCTCGGCGTTTGCTGTACATTCCGATTCAGCGGATTTGCCATTCGATACATCGCTGGTCTCCGTATAAATCATACATAACAGAGGTAGCATCTACAAGGTGTAACCCACCAAAAATAAACACCGCGCACCAATTCCACATAGACGCGTGCGTGGGTGACGCGTAAGCCAGTTCTGTGTTACGCAGCCCTGGCTATCGAACCACACCCGAACATTTCGAGGGAGGGCAGATCTTTTTAAGCTCTCGATGGTTGGTCAAAATAGAACAGATCATCAGATCTCTGTCATAGTGCAAGATCATAGAGGAGGGCCAGGGATGACGGACGTGCTTGGACTTGGGAAGAAGAACTTTGTGTTCTCGAACTGGGCGGGCATCCACAGCTGCCGCCCGGCTCTGTACTTCCAGCCAAAGTCGGTGGATGAGGTTATTGCACTGGTTGACAAGGCTCGTGAAGATGGTAAGACGCTTTTGACTGTAGGGTCCGGCCATTCGCCTTCGGACTTAGTCATGACCAATGAGTGGCTCGTGAACCTCGACAACTTGAAACAAGTTGTAGAGACCAAGCCACACGAAAGCGGACTCTTCACGGATGTCACTGTGGAGGCCGGCATGCGTGTGTACCAGTTGAATGAGTACTTGGAGACTCAGGGCCTCGCATTGCAGAACCTCGGCTCCATCTCTGAACAGTCAGTCGCAGGTATTATCTCTACGGGAACCCATGGGGCCTCGCCATATCACGGACTCGTTTCCCAGCAGTTTGTGAACCTCACCGTGGTCAATGGTAAAGGAGAGGAAGTGTTCTGTGATTCCACAACGAACCAGGACGTGTTCAGAGCTGCACTGCTGTCCCTCGGTAAGGTTGGTATCATTGTGAAAGCCACTGTCAGAGCCATTCCAGCATTCAAGATCAAGTCCACGGAGGAAGTCATCACTTTTGAGGAGCTTTTGGAGAAGTGGGAGTCACTATGGGTCTCTTCGGAATACATTAGAGTGTGGTGGTACCCATACGCCAGAAAGTGTGTTTTATGGAGAGGCGAGAAGTCTGAGGAGCCATTGTCTGCGCCACGTCCTTCGTGGTGGGGTACCAAGTTCGGCAGACTGTTCTACGAAGCTCTGCTTTGGTTCGCTGTTAATATCTATCCACCATTCACACCGGTGGTGGAGAAATTTGTATTCAACCGTCAATTTGGTAACGTCGAGGCATCAACATCTGTTGCTGTGCGCCAGTCTGTTGAGGGTTTGAATATGGACTGTTTGTTCTCCCAGTTTGTTAACGAATGGGCTGCGCCATTGGACAACGGTGTTGAGATCCTCCGCTCTTTGGATCACTCAATCGAGCTCGCTGCACAGAATCACGATTTCTACGTCCATGTCCCAGTGGAGGTGCGTTGTTCAAACACAACATTCACTGGTGAAGAAGACAACACTCCAGATCTTACTGGTCGTATTACAACTTCTCCGGGACCAATCAAGGGCAACAACTTGCGTCCATTCATGGACAACACGCCGCTGCGCAACTATGTCCCATTGGCCGATGTGACAAACTCGCAACTGACGCTGTACATCAACGCTACCATGTATCGTCCGTTCCACACTAACTCGCCAATTGGCAAGTGGTATAAGATCTTTGAGGAGACGATGGGCGCTGCTGGTGGTAAGCCCCACTGGGCCAAGAACTTCTTGGGTACCATCGAGTGGGCAGATGGCGAAACAAAGGAAGAGAAGGACTATACCGACGGGGAAATGCGTGGGTTTGCCGCTAAGAATCGTGAGTGGTTCGGCGATGACTTGAAAGAGTTCCAAAGAGTCAGAAAAGAACAGGACCCACACGGAGTCTTCCTCTGTGCCAAGCAGTGGACCATCAAGAATGGTATTGTGCCTCAGGAGGAGTTCTGAGATGCGTTTTTTGTACATATGAGGAGTGTTTAATGTTAATGTTAATCTAGATCTTTTTTTTTTCTATTTCATAATTTATTTCTCATTGTATGGTTGTTGCCATGGCAATAATTTTTTTTTATCGGCTCTAT
Source organism: Petasospora taoyuanica (assembly GCA_030567055.1). Classification (NCBI taxonomy): domain Eukaryota; kingdom Fungi; phylum Ascomycota; class Saccharomycetes; order Phaffomycetales; family Wickerhamomycetaceae; genus Petasospora; species Petasospora taoyuanica. The sequence goes on from JAKUBZ010000002.1 coordinate 807,795, forward strand.
CTCGGTTATATACCCCCGAAACGCGGTGGAAATTTATAAGCAGATCAACGCTCGATCTCTTTTACTACCACATCGATTGAAGAGGGGAGGCAGCAAGATGACGACAATCTCGGAGGTTGAGGACAAAATGGATCTCCTTAAGGAGCCCCTGCACGGAATTTACATCCCAGTGGCGCTGATTATCTTCGGCACGACGATCATCGACTATCAGTGGCTTCCACATGTGTTGTTGATTCTCATCCCATTCCTGGCCTTCCGTGTGTATGGCGCATGGAGCCGTAAGAAGACATTGCACACGGAGAAGTGGACCAACTTAGAACTCCTGGACAAGACCATTATCTCGAGGGACACCGCCATCTACAGATTCGCACTGAATAGAGAAACTGAGTCGCTCGTTGTACCAGTGGGCCATCACGTTGCTTGTAAGATCAACGACGAGATCCGCTACTACACGCCGATCTCCTCCAAGTTCGACAAGGGTTTCTTCGACATCATTGTAAAGTCATACCCGGACGGCAACGTGTCCAAGTACTTTGCCAGCTTGTACAAGGGCCAGAAGGTACCATTCAGAGGCACCGTTGGAAGATTCAACTACGCCACCAACCATGCGAAGAACATCGGCATCGTCGCTGGTGGCTCGGGAATCACACCAATCCTCCAAGTGCTTGCTGAGATCACCACAACACCAGAAGACCTCACCAATGTTTCGTTGATCTACGCGAATGAGACCGAGAACGATATCTTGCTGAGAGAGGAACTCGATGAACTCGCTGCTCAATATCCAAATTTTGAAGTCCATTACACTCTGACTACGCCACCTGCCGAGTGGAATGGCGACACAGGGTACGTCACCAAGGAAATGGTTGAGAAGTACTTGCCTGCCCCATCGGATGACACAAGAATTCTTGTGTGTGGCCCCCAGGGGCTCAAGACTCTTATGGTGAACATCACTTCCGAGTTGGGCTTCACAAAAGCCAAAATGCCATCCAAGGGTGACGACCAGGTCTTCATCTTTTAATAAAATATATACTACCCGTCCCTTTAACTTCGTTTATTTAGCACCGTGCAACTTGTAATCATCAAGGAGACATATCAAAAAAAAAAGAGATAATAAAATTTCAACCAAAAAGCACCACCAAGGGAGATATAAAAAAGAGGGTATATAAGAGGCGCTATTCAGCAACAGGAGAATGGAAAGATAGAACCGTGGGATAAAGAAGAGGCAATTAGTACTCCTCGTGCTCCTCAAGATCGGTGGAATCAAGGCCGACTTCCTCGTAATCTCTCTCCAAGGCAGCCAAGTCTTCTCTAGCCTCGGTGAACTCACCTTCTTCCATACCTTCACCCACGTACCAGTGAACGAAAGCACGCTTCTGGTACATCAAGTCGAACTTTCTGTCGATTCTTCTCCACGCCTCAGCAATGGCAGTGGTGTTAGACAACATACAGACAGCACGGGACACCTGAGCCAAGCTAGACTTAGGTGGTGCCGTTGGTGGCTGGTAACAGATACCAATCTTGAAGCCAGTTGGAATCCAGTCAACCAACTGAACGGTCTTCTTGGCCTTGACCTGAGCAACGGCGTTCTGCACATCTCTGGTGACGGCGTCACCTCTGTAAAGCAAACACGTAGCCATGTATTTACCCAATCTTGGGTCACACTTGACCATTTGGTTGCCTGGCTCGAAACAAGCGTTTGTGATCTCAGAAACGGAGTTGGACTCATGAGTGGCTCTGTTACTAGAGACAACTGGAGCGTAACCAACCAATGGGAAATGGATTCTTGGGTATGGAACCAAGTTAGTCTGGAACTCGTTCAAATCCACGTTCAAAGAACCGTCGAATCTCAAAGAAGCTGTGACAGAGGAGACAACCTGTGCGATCAACTGGTTCAAGTGAGAGAACGATGGTCTGGAGATGTCCAAGTTTCTTCTGCAGATGTCGTAGATAGCCTCGTTGTCGACCATGAAGGTACAGTCGGCGTGCTCCAAAGTGGTGTGTGTGGTCAAGACGGTGTTGTATGGCTCAACAACAGAAGTAGAAACCTGTGGAGCTGGGTACACAGCGAACTCAAGCTTGGCCTTCTTACCGTACTCCAAGGACAACTGCTCCAATAACAAGGATCCGAAACCGGAACCAGTACCACCACCGAGGGAGTGGGTGAAGAGGAAACCTTGCAAGCCGTCACACTGATCGGCCATTCTTCTGATTCTGTCTAAAACGTCATCCAACAAGTCTCTACCAACGGTGTAATGACCTCTGGCGTAGTTGTTGGCGGCATCCTCCTTGCCTGTGATCAATTGCTCTGGGTGGAACAACTCTCTGTACTGGCCAGTTCTGACCTCGTCGACAACGTTTGGCTCCAAATCAACGTATAAGGCTCTTGGAACGTACTTACCAGAACCGGTCTCGGAGAAGAATGTGGAAAACCCCTCTTCACCACCTTTTGGTCTGTCAAGTCCCTCGGACAAGTAACCATCTGGCTGGATACCGTGCTCGAGGGAGTACAACTCCCAACAGGCATTACCGATCTGGCAACCAGCCTGACCAACTGTGTGAATGTTAGTATCTTGCAAAACGCGTCTTTAAACTGGGCGATTAATGGCGAAAGACAGGGCGGTAGATGAATTGAAGGCATCAAGTCCAAGAGAAGGCACACATTTCACGTGTTTCGCCTTTATTAAAATGCTAGAGCGCCAGCATTTATGCCATTCTCTTTCCCTCATAAAACATGATGGCACCGCGCGTTCATCGCTCCGGTGGGCGGTTCGCCTCCCTTAGTGGCACCCCCAGGGCCTCTGTTTCGCCATTATTTTGCGCTCGTAAAACGTACCGTTGACACTAATAACTTCTCTCATGTTTTAGCACTAAGCACTGCGGTGTTTGCTTGTCTGCTTGTGTGTTGTTTTGTTCTTGAAATCCAACGTAAACAACGACTCTTTTTTTTTGGAACGGTGGGAATTTGGGAGATCGCGCACACGTAGAAAATGAGACTTTTGTTTACAATTTCCCGATTCGGTGACAATCTCGAATCTAAGATCTCGTGTTGCTATGACGACGCGTCGCCAATGGTACACTTTCTAGAAAAAAAAAAGTATTACAAAATTGATAAAAATCGTGTTTTATCTATGTGATGTATCAGACAGGGAGTGAACATACACAGAATATTTTTCACTTTCTGTCAATGGTGGCATGGAGAATGTGTTCTCTCATGAAACAACCGGAGATGAAGGCTAATACCACGGTGACAACACTGAAGTACAAGGCAGAGTGGGATGCAAAGTCGTAACTGTCCACAATAGCAGATTTGAAGACAGCTGGTGCCTCAGTGACGTACTCGGCTGAGCCAGCAGCCTTGCTGATGATCTTTGCGATCTGTGACTTTGTGAAGTCCTCAGAACCAGAGACATCATATAATGCCTGAAGCTTATCCAATAGTTTGTTCTGGAAGATGAAACTGGCAACAGAGACACCAATCGTAGACCCAGTGGATCTGAATGCGTACTGGATTGATGTTGTAGCAGCCTGGTGCTCCAATGGCACTGCAGCAATGAGGGCCAAGAGTGTAACGGTTAAACTGGCAGCGTACCCGGCACCTGGAACCAAAAGCTCAACATATTGGAACCACGTAGGAGTATGGCGGCCACAGAAGTACACGACGGTCACGCCCAAGATTGTACCGATGTTGGTCAGAGTGATGAACTTCAAGTACTTACCAGTTTGCTTCATGTAGACACCCGAAAGAAAAGAACCCGTGGAAACACCGACGAAGTTGCCTATTGTTCTCAAACCAATCTGTGTTGGAGTTAATTGCATCACAGATGACCAGAACACTGGGACATAGAACAAATAGGTGAATACGGCCATGGACATGAACCAGTTGACTAAACTCGAGGACAACACTGTTCTGTAGGCCAAGAGACGCACTGGAATCACTGGTATCACGGCAACTTTGAGCTCAATGTAGATGAACAGCGCCATGGCAATCACAGTAGTTGCAATGAGTGCCCAGAAGATCAGTCCACCAATGGAAATTTCATGACCGGAGAACGACACTAGCATCATAAATGCCAGGAGAGATGTGACAAGGAAGAAAGCGCCTGCGAAATCCACTTGTTTTAACTTCTCAGACTTGGAGCCTGGCATACCGAGCCCAACTGAACCCTTTGGCAAGTTAAGTCTTTTCCATAAGAGAGTCATACCGATGAGGGAAAGAGGAATCTGTGCATAGAAAGCGTACTGCCAGCCAAAGAATGCTTGGAAGAAGGCACCCCACAGACCACCGAGCGCAGCACCTGAACCGAACACCAAGTTACCAATACCTTGGTAGACACCTCTCTTACGCAATGGGATCAAGTCACTCGTGGTGATGACACCGAGAGAGGTAAGACCACCACCACCAATACCAGTAATGAAACGGCCAATGGAGAGACCGACAAGGGAGCGGGAACAGCCACAGAGGAAACAACCAAGGGCAAAACAGATGTTGGAGAAGATCAGTAGTGGCTTACGTCCAAAGATATCAGAGAGCTTACCGTACAACGGTTGAAACGCAGAGCAAGAGAGCAAATATGAAGATGCAATCCACGACATCTGCGACACGGCATTGATCTCAGAGGCAATAGTAGATAAAAGCGTAGTGACCACAGTGGTATCGAGTGCAGACAAGAACGAGCCCATATATAACGATGAAAGAATTACGTAGAGCTCAGGCCCCGTCATCTCCTTGGGGCCCAAGTCCTGGGCCTCAACATCCTCTTGTAGTACACCTCCATCGTGGTTGTGTGTCTCAATGGACCCATAAGCCGGGTGGTGGGAATCCTTGATGCGATCCACAGAGTGCTCTATCAGGTCCTTAGCGACAAAGCCTGGGGAAGCAGTCGATGGATCATCAAAGGCGGCGGTGTCTGCCTCAAGAAGTGGTGTTTGAGACATCTTGATTCTCCCGTGATCCTTTCAATTTCTCGTGAGCTGAAGGGGCTAATTCCAGGACTCTCTCTCAGGATTCAAGGAAACGAAATTTAATCAATTGTTGAAGTTGAACAAAGAGCAAGCTGATCGGAGATTATCAAGCGTATCCCGCTCGGAAAATGGCCGAAAACGTATGCAGAACCGGAACGCTACCAAAGAAGCGCCGAATTGTTAGTATTCAGATTTGGAGGAATAGGGGAGTGCTATTTGAACAATTGAACATTATGGAAATACATATAACACTGAAGAAGACATATATCAAGTTAGAAAAGACATATATCAAATTAGAAGGAAAGTGAAAGCTCTTTTCAAGGTGCAAAAAAAAGTAACCTTTAGAAGGTGACACCCGTTGACAAACAGCTATCTCCAGAGCTTTCAGAAACCGGCCGTATGGTCTAGTGGTATGATACTCGCTTTGGGCGAAGATCGGGTACACCCGATTTACAAGCACAGACATGTGAGTGGTCCAGGGTTCAATTCCCTGTCCGGCCCGATTTCTCTTATTTTTTTTTGAGCCTTGTGGGGTTGACTTCCGGAGGCTGTTGAAGTCCGAGGGCAAGGTAAACAAACCCATGCAATGGAACTTAGAGATCAATAGCACCCAAACAATACGTTAAGAAACAGGAGTTTTATGGATTGATAGAGCGTCAATCGCAAGAATTCAGCAATGGAGACTCCTGTGATCACGCTTAAGGACCTGCGGTTCGACTCAAATATCAATTCCGTGGTAAGGAGCGACTCACATCCTGCCATCACCCTATCCGATGACAAGGAAATGTTGATCGTGCACGACAACTCCGTGCTGTGGTATAAGGGAGATCTGCTGTCGAGGAAGCTGACACATGAAACTGCCGTGATGACTGCGTTTTTCGTAAACTTTGGTGGCGATGAGCAGAAGAGCGACACTCCAGCTGCCAGGCAGGAGACGACGCTGTTGGTGATGCTCAAGGACGTGGCACACATCTATTGCCGAGATGGAAGATCCTACGTGATTAGTTTCCCCTTTGAAGTCGCGGCAGCCTTCCCATACGAGAACGGCGTTGTCATTGAGCGCAAGGGAAGCAAGGGAACGCCGTTCTTGACAATGTCAGAGCCTATGAAGGAGTTGGGATCCATCGTGTCGTCATCAACGTCATCGATATCACCGGATGAAGATCTGATTCTGTTCCCTAAGTCGTCTGATTTGTCCATCACAGTGACTTTTAACGAGAAGGAGGGATCTGTAGTCATATACCATGTACGGTTTTTGAACAAGACTACCACAGCGGTACCGAATGCATCATCTGCTAACTCACTACGTCGAAAGGCATCGCAGTCCAACAGAAGAACCACACTGGCAAACAACTTGGAACAGGAAGCTGTGGAGAGCGAGATAAAAATGGACAAGAAGCGGTCCATTTCCCATTCAGAGGCAATGTCTATCGATAGAATGGCTTCGTATGACTTCACGTTGAACTTGAAATCTGGGGAACCTGTGGCCAACTCAGCGACATTTGAGCCGCCCAATTTGCGGAAGGATGCCATCTTGACAAAACTAGACAGCATCAAACTGCCTTACAAGAACAAAGCGCGGAGTATCAAGGCTGCTAGCATGAGGTTTGGCGACAAGGAGGCCGTGATATTGAAGAACACAGCAACGGGGCTGTTTGAGGTGATGATCTTCGAGCGCTCGGACTCTTCTGGTTCGCTTCCACGCCTCACAAAGTCATTAGGGCTCCCAGGACAGTACTTGGACTTTGACCTGTGTTCTATACCAGGGTTCTGCATTCTCCTATCACGCACGAATGAGTTTGTTCTATTCAACCCTTTCCTTAATCTCTCCACGACAGTGTTCAAGTCTACCGCCACCATCACGAAGATCCATGGCGTGAAGCGCTCTCAAATGGTGGTACAGGACAATAACAACAAGATTCTGAGCTACAGACTCGTGTTGGGTCCAAAGTTGCAAACAGTGAAGACGTGCCTTTCGTCGTTCGAGTACTTCATGAACTCTTATTCGTTCTACTACATCTGGCTTACCTGGATCAACGCATATGCTATCGTGAAGAAAGACTGGGATGCATTTGTCCTTACAATATTGTCAACCGTACTACCATTTGCAGTGATACCTTCAAGCATTGACTCTATGAACTCCATCTCATCAGCACTTTCAAAGATTGATCTATTGCAAATGAGGGCGCTGAAAGATGAGTTTTCTTTGTCGGAGATGGCTCCAAACATTGTACTGGCTCTGCATTTAATTCGTGAAGACCTGAAGCTAAATGTGCTAAACACTCAAATTGAAGAGGACCTGGGACTTTTACTGTCACAACTAACTTATTGGATGTCGTGGTCCGACAAGTGGTGGGCTTACTACGGCTACACAAAGGAAGGACTGAACAATTCAATCAAGTTCCCACAGCCTCAGATTATGGACAATCCACCAGACCTGATGAAATCCTTGTCGTCACTGTTTGAGCCTACGATCGTCCCATTCTGCTCCTTTTCACAGCTAGCACAGGAATCAGAGAGAGTCGATGAGCTGGTGACCCAGAGAACGTTCTACATTTTGAAACTGTTTGAAGCTGTCATATCTCCAGACTTCACGCCAGAGGATGTGGTAAACATGATGAATGAGTACAACATCTCACAGAGTGTGCTGGACACATACCCTATTGGATTGGCTATCCCGCTGCAAGAGGCCATCACTTATTGTCGCCAGAGAATCACACATACTAGCGACCAAGTTTTTCCAAAGGCTGACCTTTTGGATCGGAAAGATCTCCTAAGGCTCAATGGCTCTACCAACAAGCTCAAGGCTTATCCATCTCCAGCTCCACAGACCCAGACAAAGGACAGCCACCAGGTCATTTCGTCTATCCAGGACCCACCTGACCCATTGGCACCTATCGAACAGGAGAGATTTGATGTTACGAAGAATATATTCTCCGAGGATAGAAGATTTTATGAGATATCGAGACTGCTGCAGACGTTTCAAGTTCAGAGTGTCATGGCTGAGGATCTCGCTGGACTTCCAGAGATGGAATCATTGGCAAGGCAGAAACAGCTTGCAGTGCTGGCATCGCTAAGGACACTGACAATACCACTGGGAAGATCTATCTTGTTCTTCTCGAGTAAGATTCCATTGGTCACTGAGAGATTTCCCGCCCCAAGGATGAACTTCAGTACATTAATCCAACCGGATAACATGACGGTCACGATGGACATTGAGGCAATGAACGAAGACGCAATGCAATGGGGCTACTTTCATAACGGTGCAGCTACAGGGCTGACTATTTCAAGAGATGCAAAGGGAATATCGGGCAGTTGGATCGTTTTCAATAAGCCAGCTTCGCTGAACCCTCAACACGGTGGGTTCCTATTGGGCCTCGGCCTAAACGGCCATTTGAAGAGCCTCGAAGAGTGGAACATCTACAACTATTTGGGTCCAAAGCACATGTTCACCAGTGTAGGCTTACTTCTTGGGATGAGTGCCAGTTTACGTGGTACGATGGACGTGAAACTCACCAAAGTTCTCAGCGTCCACGTCGGTGCGCTTCTTCCTCAGGGTGCCAGTGACCTCATTGTTGCTACTCCAGTTCAAGCGGCCGGCCTGATTGGTATCGGTCTGTTGTACCTTGAGTCGCAACACAGACGAATGAGTGAAGTTTTGCTTTCGCAGATTACGGCGGGTGTGGTTGTTGAGGAGAAGAGCGTCGCTGATGAGAATTATAGACTATCTGCTGGTATTGCCCTTGGATATGTGAACCTGGGTAAGGGCAATGACCTCAAAGGATTGAACGACACACGCCTGGTGGATAAGCTGATGTCCGTGGCAGTGTCTATGAGAGATGTACAGACGGAAGAGTCATTGGACAAATCCATCGCTGGTGCGCTAATCGCATTGTCATTTATCTATTTGAAGTCCAACAACGAGGCAATTGCTAATAAGTTGCTCATCCCTGAGACCGAGCAATTGCTGGACTACATCAGACCAGATTTGTTACTGCTAAGAGTAGTAGCAAAAAATCTGATCATGTGGGGCACCATTGAGCCAACGCGCTCATGGGTGGAGCAGCAAGTCCCTGATGCGATCCTCAAGAAGGACCCCGCGGTGGTGAAACTGCAGAATTTGAACTACTTCTACATCATCTCTGGTGCCTGCTTGGTTATGGGTGTTAGATTTGCCTCTACACACAACAGAGCTGCCCGTGATACAATCCTTCAGTACTATGACCAGGCGTGTAAGTACATTGAGGAGATGGAGGTAGAGTCTACGTATAGTGTCAAACTTGTGAACCAGGCAATGCTACAAACTCAAGTGTCTCTCGCTATTGCACTGTCACTCGTAATGGCCGCCAGTGGAGATCTGGATACATTCAGAAGATTGAGAATGCTGCATGGTAAGTTCAAGGGTGCTACTCCTGAGACTGCATTTGGAAGATTCATGGCTACGAATATGGCACTGGGATTCTTGTTCTTAGGTGGTGGTCAGTTCGCCATCGATACCTCTTCTAACTTCTCTATTGCTGCATTGATCACTTCCATCTACCCTCTTTTCCCCAAGGTTGGCTCTGCTACGGAGGTTCATCTCCAGGCTTTGCGCCACTTCTGGGCATTGTCAGTGGAACGCCGTTGTATTGTCACTCGTGACATTGACACTTCGGAGATTGTTAACGTTGAATTCGTCGTGGATACCATCGGCAGCGGGTCTTATCCTATGAAGACCCCATGCTTGTTACCACCATATGACCAGATTAAGAGAGTCTCTATCAAATCCCCTGACTATTTCGAAATGGAGATTGACGATATGGACGTATTGAAGTCCCAGAGTGCACTGTACATTTATAAGAGAAGACGCGTGGAGTTGATGAAGCACTCTGTTAGGATTTTGCTGGATGAGATCAACACCAAGTTTGACTTGGAGAGTGGAGCCGATAAGAAGAAGTACTTGGAGTTTGACCTGCTGAAGGTATTCAAGAAGCAGGATGTTAGAGATCTCTTGGAAGGCGGATCAGACTCTGTGTTTAAGACCAACATTGTCGATCGTCAGCTGGAATTGAGTCATATGGTATCTAAACCATCTGGTGTTGATGACCTATGGAACCTGAAACTGATATTCTCTTATTATGACCGTCTGCTAGCAGAAGAAGACGCATATTACTTGTCACTTGAATACGTTGACAACTTGAAGAACCTGCTGTGGAAACTGTTCCACCCATCTGCTACGCATTGATTTTTTCTATAGAGCTGCATATGATTTGCCTATTTGTAGTATAAGTCAGATCACTACACCGTCTCTAGGGGAGAGGAACTGTCTCAGAATGACACCGCCCTCTTGCAACACTTTCGAAGACAGATCATCCATGCTATAACTCTGAGAATACACCACTTCTTTGATCCCACTCTGTACAATCTTCACCGAGCACGTGAGACACGGACATGTGTTACAATAGAGCGTTGCACTTGTTCCGATTCTATCTCTTCCGGACTCCAACAGTGCGTTTTCCTCAGCATGGAGACAAAGGCAAGTGGATAGCGAGGAACCACACTTGTTGCCCGAGTTACACCGAGGGCACCCACCTTCGTTACAATTCGTCATGTGCCTCGGAGTACCATTATAACCCGTAGCGATTACCCTTTTATCACGAGCGATCACAGCACCGACACGTCTCTTCATACAATTGCTTCTGAGTGCCGCGAGGTCTGCCAAGCGCATGAAGTATGCGTCCCAACTGGGCCGAAGTCTTGTCTGGTCCATGAGGTTGAGCTCGGAGAGTTGTATATGAAGAGCCTCAACGTTATCTGTAGTGTTGATGATTCTGACTCCTGCTCTGGAAATCACCTCGGTTAGCACCGCTTCCTTGTTAAAAGTCTGAATATCCGAGGCAGATGCAAACGCAGTGAAATCCAGCTCAGGGTAGTGTCTCTGGTATCTCTGCCATCTGAGCTGCAACGGGGCATCTACCGAGATGTGGAGAAAGAATGGTCTTTTGGCTAGTGGACTAAGCTCTGAGACAGATGTGATGTCCGTAAGCACATAGTTGGATCTCCAGTCGTTCGTCACATGATCAATGAGTTCTTCCAATGTCTCAAAAACCATCTGTGGCTCCAACTCCGGTGAGTCTAGCAACGATTCATCGAGACTGAGTCCGTTGGTCTTTTGTGTGAGGTCATCGGTTCTCTTGTAGTTGATGTACTGGAAGCCCTGCAGTGTGAGGTAGCGAGCGATCTCTGTCTTGCCTGAGCCGAGCGTCCCTGAGACTCCGATTAGCATCTATTCTCTCGGTCTTTAGGTAAACAATGGGGTAAAGTGTCGTAAGCTGTAAAGCAGTTTGTCGTATGAATCATCATCACATCACACTATAAAGGCATAACCCGGAGCTCCTGCGCGTCACCCTCGGAAGATAGTGTGCGGAGCGCGCCACAATTCAATTTGCACATGCCAAAAAAAAAAAAAAAACCCACCCCCCACCGAGGAGCCAAAACTTCAGAACAGATTCGATTTCGCACAATGGTAAAGAAATTGTGAGATTTGTACGACAAAAACAAAAACAGTGAAATCCTTCCTTTCCCTCACGAGACTGTTAGCCGCTGTGGTCAAAGCACAAAAAAAAAAGTAGCTCGAAAAAGCTTCCAAAAGGGTGTCTCTGTTGTAACTACCAGCTGTGTGTGCCTCCACTCTTTTGCCGCCCGGTCATAGCCCATCAAAACATCTCCATATTTGACAGGCTTTCTTTTTTTTTTTTCTTCCCTCCCTCTCTTCTTTTCCACCAGAATTTTTTCCTTCCCCAGACGCCAACTCTGACCACATAAACAAAGAGATCCACGGCCCAAGAGAATGCTATCGCACGCCAAACACATTACGGCAGGAACGACCACGGCGGTTGCTGCTGCGCGTTCGACGGAGCCCTTGACTAGGGGAGCCGCTAGCCCAGTGAATGCAGGTCGCCGGTTTATGAGCTCGTACCCGTTTCCTAAGATCCCACGTCCAAAGAGAAACGCCTTGTACTACAACACGTTCTATTACGGTGACAAGTTGAAGAAGGGCATCAAACACCGCTTGCCACCCATCAGAGGATTTGCCAACTCATATGAGAGGCTTAACGGCTCCTCAACGACAAATGTTCAGCCCAAGCCAAACAGCCAGTTGATCAAGTACTTCATCATCTTGTCCATTGGGTTCTTGTTCTACGGCGTGTCGACGCGCATCTACTACCAGGCCCGCGGCAAATCGCTGGATGATGACGAAGAAGAGGAAACGCTAGAAGGTGACGAGAGACGTGTGAAACCATCGCACTCGTGGACGTTCTTCTGCTACAGTACTTTGCCATTGAATGCCATCTCAAGACTCTGGGGACAGATCAACAGTATTGATCTCCCTGAGTGGCTGAGAGAGCCTAGTTACAAGTTTTACTCGTATTGTTTTGGAGCCAATCTCGATGAGATTAAGGTGAAGGACTTGAAGTCCTACAAGAATCTCAGTGAGTTCTTTTACAGAGAGCTCGAGGCCGGTGCCAGACCAGTGTGCGAGAAGTCCGACTTGGTATGCCCAAGTGACGGTTTAGTGCTTCAGTTTGGTGTTATTGAGGATGGTCAGATTGAGCAAGTTAAGGGTCTTACATACCCACTCGATGCATTCCTTGGGGATGCCACAAAGAACAAGTTGGCAGCTCCTTCACATGAAGTTTCATTTGAGCACACCAACGAGGATGATGTCCACAAGAGACACGAGGAGTTTGCCCAGATTAATGGTATCTCATATACATTGGACGATATCATCGGTGGTGAAGGTAAGAATGTTACACACCTCAAGAAAATTATCTATCAGGAAGAAGGCGATAGATCTGATGAGAAGGCTGGTGTTGACAAAGTTATCAAGGTTGCCAACGAGTTGGCCTCTGAGAAGCCGACGCCATCGGAGGACAAGGAGCTATTCTTTGCCGTTATCTACCTTGCCCCAGGTGACTACCACAGATACCACTCTCCTGCTAACTGGGTTATCACTTTGAGACGTCACTTCACCGGTGAGTTGTACAGTGTTGCACCATATTTCCAGCGCACGTTAGCTAATCTATTTGTGTTGAACGAGAGAGTTTCTCTTTTGGGGTACTGGAAGCACGGTTTCTTCAGTATGACACCTGTGGGTGCTACCAACGTTGGCAGCATCAAGGTGAACTTTGACAAGGACTTAACGACGAATACCAAGTATGAGAACCCTCACTACAAGGTTGAGAGCGCAGAGAACCGTACCAAGATCAAAAAGCATACCTGTTACGAAGCCACGTATGGCAATGCCTCCAAGATCTTGGGAGGCTACCCGGTGACTAAGGGTCATGAAGTTGGTGGGTTCATGTTGGGCTCCACCGTTGTACTGGTGTTTGAAGCCCCTAAGGAGTTCAAGTTTGACATCAAGCAGGGTGAGAAGGTGAAGATGGGCCAGCCGTTGGGTACCGTGGTCGATTCCCAGTGAATACTCTGTTTTCATTATACCGCACACGATTCATGTCTATTCATTTCTCCCTGGTCAAGGTTCTCTTTTTTTTTGGTTTTGCTGGTTTTCTCTCATGGCATTTTTTCACTTACGGTCATCATGATACATATATGCATATACTGGGCACAGTAAGGGCCCTTTCATTACAATTATTTACTATATAACGTTGTAGTTTATTTGGTTCAGGTCTCTCTGTACTCATACGGACCTGGCTTCTGTTCGACTTCGAGTTCAAGCTTACCTTCCTCGATCTCCCTTCCGTCAACAATGAGACCCGCACTGATGTGGTCACCTGGTACCACAGAACCAACACCCTTTGGAGTACCAGTGAGAATGATATCGCCCTTTTGCAACGTCATAACACTGGACATGGTGCTGAGGATCTTGTGAACAGGGAAGATCATCAAACTTGTAAGGTCTCTCTGTTTCTCTTGGCCATTGATGCTGAGGTAGAGTTCGACTTTGTATGGGTCCGGGATCTTCTCTTTTGGAATGAAGTAGGAAAGTGGACAGAAAGTATCAAATCCCTTGCCGATGGTCCATGGTAGTCCCTTCTTCTTAGCCTCGTCCTGTACATTACGTGCAGTGAAGTCAATGGCCAAAGCGTAGCCTTCAATGGCATCAATGGCATCTTGAGGAGTGAAAGTCTCCGGGTCCAAGTTCTTCAACTCCTTGTTCAACACCACGGCGAGTTCGACTTCATGGTGTACAATAGAGCCCTTTGGAATCAACACTGGTCCCTTTCCTGGTTCCAAGATCGAAGTGGATGGCTTGAGGAAGTAGAACGGTTGCTGAGGTTTAGCATTGTTGAGTTCCTGAATGTGTGCAGCGTAGTTACGGCCGATACACAGGATCTTTCTTGCTTTGCTGGCGTACTGGAAGGACATCTTTGTCTTTTGCAACTCGTTTTTATTCCATTGGGTTTCAATTTAAAGTGGGGCCAAGTTATAGATTTCTAAAGAGTCGTGTTTTTTAGAACCACGGCATGCGTCGGAGTCCACACCTGACTTCTCCGGACAACTAAGATAAGCTACAAACATTACATCAATAACCGATTGGAACCTTATAACAGCAAAGCCAATATAAAAAAAAAAAAGAGCATATAAAGAGAAAGGGAAGGAATTGAATCCTGAGGTGCGAAGGGTCGCAGAAAGCGCCAGGAAACTGAGCCAGAGTTTGGTACTCCATGCTTCATTACTCTATAAAGAGCAACAAAAAGACGCATCCAAAAAAAAAAGAGAGAGAGAGGAAAGACTGTAGATGGGTATTTTATCATAACACGAATAGAATCGGGGAGAGTAGAGACATAATTTACTCAAGAACCTCCTCAAGAGACTGCTCGCCGTACTCAACGTCTTCGTCGTCCTCGATACCAGCTTCCTGGTACTGTTGGTACTCGGAGACCAAGTCATTCATGTTGGATTCAGCTTCAGTGAATTCCATTTCATCCATACCTTCAGAAGTGTACCAATGCAAGAAAGCCTTCTTTCTGAACATGGCACTGAACTGGTCACCGACCCTCTTGAACAACTCCTGGATAGATGTGGAGTTACCGATGAAAGTGGCGGACATATCTAAGTCCTTTGGAGCAACAGAACACACAGCAGTCTGGACGTTGTTTGGAATCCATTCAACAAAGTAAGCAGAATTCTTTGTCTGGACCTTGTACATCTCATCCTCAACCTCCTTAACAGAGACCTTACCTCTGAAGAAAGCGGCAACTGTCAAGTATCTACCGTTTCTTGGATCAGAAGCAGCCATCATGTTCTTAGCATCGAACATCTGTTGAGTCAACTCTGGAACACTGAGGGATCTGAACTCCTTGGAGCCCAAAGAGGTCAATGGAGCGTAACCAACCATAAAGAAGTGCAATCTTGGGAATGGAACCAAATTGACAGCTAACTTTCTCAAGTCGGAGTTCAACTGACCTGGGTAACGCAAAGATGTAGTGACACCGGACATCACGGAGGAGACCAAATGGTTCAAGTCACCGTAGGATGGTTGACTCAACCTCAAGGTCTTCATACAGATGTCATAAAGAGCTTCGTTATCGATACAGAAGGTCTCGTCAGAGTTCTCAACCAACTGGTGCACAGACAAAGTGGCATTGTATGGTTCCACAACAGTGTCTGAAGTCTTTGGAGATGGTACGATGGAGAAAGTGGCCATCATTCTATCTGGGAACTCCTCTCTAATCTTGGAGATCAACAAGGTACCCATACCGGAACCGGTACCACCACCGAGCGAATGTGTGATTTGGAATCCTTGAAGGGAGTCACAACCTTCGGCCTCTCTTCTAACGATGTCCATCACTGAATCGACCAACTCAGCACCTTCGGTATAATGACCCTTGGCCCAAACGTTACCAGCTGAAGATTGACCATAGATAAAGTTATCTGGTCTAAACAAGTTACCGATTTTTGAAGTCTTGACGGCATCGATCGTACCAGGTTCCAAATCAACGTTAACGGAACGTGGCACGTACTTGCCAGAAGAGGCCTCGTTGAAATACACGTTCAATTTAGCTCTTTGGATCTCTTCAGTCCCATGGTAGTTACCGTTGTTGTCCAAACCGTGCTCGCCACAGATGGTCTCCCAAAAGGCAGCACCCTGGAGAGTATGTTAATATCAGGTTTTTTAGCACAGCCGCCTGGGCAAAAGCCAACAAACAAACACACACCAATCAAAGTTGGTGATGTTGATCCGGTTGGGCGGCAAATAATAAAAATACGTACAATTTGGTTACCACACTGACCGGCAGACAAGTGAATCTGAGTAGATGTTAGTAACTGAAGTCAAATGTTGTCACCTTGAAGATTCCAACCGCCATGCTTGGGAGGGAGGAGTGTTTTTTTTTAAAGAAATATATGAGCGCAGAAGATGCTTGGAATGTTACGCGTATGTTGTTGTTGTTGTTGTTGTGCGATCCCCTCCAGATTTGGAATTCTTAGGATCTCCCCAAAAAAAACAACGAGTAAATTGGCGGGCAGTTTGGCGGTGGAGTCGTTTGAGGTGTGTGCTGAGCGGAGGACATACAATTTCTCTCATTGCTTTTAGGAGATGATAGCAGGGCGTCTGTTGTCTATGAGATTTCTAAGGGCGAGTGTGTTTTTTGTTATGATGTATCTCTGAGCTTTTTTTTGTTGTTTTGGAAATCGAGCGCTCTTTTTTTTGTTTACACGAAAAACAAAACTTGTATAAATGACCTAATACGGAAAGAAGTCTGTTTCCAGTAGACCAGACGCGTCGCTCTGGCAACATTTTTTTTGGTTTTTTACATAAACATTTAATACCAAAAACGGTTGGAAACGCGAAAAAGTGTAGAGCGTCGATCGTTGATCGTTGATCCTTGAATTCCCTAAAATGGAAGCAAAATGCCTAATTGTGAAGTATATGCCGATTCTTAGTAAAAAAAAAAAGCTATATAAAAAAAAAAGAAAAAAGAAAAAAAAATGTTTGTCGCAAATATGTACAAACCAAAAAGCTGATATCGATCGCTGATTGCCACGACGATATTTTTTTCCCTAAATTGAATGAGAAAAATCCAAATAAACATTTGATTGGTAGAGCTCTACTTATTTCAGATCATTTTCTCTTGCCAGAGCATCTCAAATTCAAATTACTGTGCTCTATTCAACGTGACTTGTGAAGCCCTCCCGTTTTGATACCAACTTTGACCTAATCACTTGTGGGTGTGTGTGCCGGGCTTTTTTGGCTTTAACTGCACCAATTCATCAATCAGTCGCCGATCACTAGGCTTTGTTTTTTTTTGTCAACAAGGAGGATATATACACACAGAAAGGATGCCCACCAAGGAGAAACAATCTGTCACATTGACAACGTCATTCGGTTCTTTCATTGCCCAACTCAAGCCTAAACTCAAGACGCCACAGTTCTTTTGGTATCTTGGACATGTCTCCACTCTTTTCAATGCAGTGTTATATTTGTTCTGCTCTTTCTTCTCCAATGGGATGGCATTGAAGTACTACAACTATACGTTGTTATCTGTGGTGACAACTTATTTCATTGTCTTGTTCCAAGTCTTTAAATCTTCAAAGACTTCATTCTTGAATCCAAGAAATTTAGCAACGAATGATAATTTCCAATACTTATCACTTGCCATTATATGGTACTTGTCATCTAACAAGAAAGTTATAAGTGGTGGTCTTTATCCATTTATTATCTTTTCTGTTTTCCATGCTGCTAATTATTTCAAGAACTTCATCTTACCAATAATGCCAATTGTACCACCAGTGATTAAAGACAGATCTGCTATTATCATCAATGAGTTGATAACACGATACAATGAACAAAGTTTGATTGCTGCCACAAACTGTGAAATTTTCATTTTGATTTCCTTGGCTGCTGGATCTCCATTGATCTTATACTACTTAATTACGAATTTTTGGTTGGCTATGGTGAATGTCATTGTATTGGCACAATATGTGCATTTCATGAAAGTGAGATACGCACATTCGAAGCAGACTAAGATGGTGATTGATGGGTCTGTATATCAGATCGAGGCACGACTCAACAGTGGTATACTTCCACCAGCTATTGCCTCTTATTATTTCCAGTTGAAGCAGCAGGTCTTAGCTGTGGTGAGATGTTTGTAGTTTAATACAACTTCTGAATACAAATATTATGGGTACTCCATGTGTAGTTCGAACAAACAATTCATATACAGGCTTTGCAAGCTCCAGCCCCACCCACTTGTAAATCGTGTATTATTATCATTTCCCCAGACCCCACACCTCAGCCACCAAGGGCTGAGCCTATATATATATATATAGGCTTCTTGCAAATACAGCCATGCTATATGTATTACAATATAAAGTCACATACTGATACACAAATTCTAGTGAAAGTGTAAGATGACCTTTTTTCCTGGCCATTGACCTTAAATATCGGCGTTTGACTTGACTGTATGAGGGAAATGAAACATCATGCAAATGTTCCCCAAAAAAGTTGCGTACCGCATTTAGTAAAATTTTTGTTCAATTTGGCTACCAGTTGATGGTATGCACTACGTACAGACCTAATTTTTGCTTGCCATTGCTTGATATGAAAGCCTCGGGTGACATCAGTGGATGCAGTCTGTGTCTACACCATTTCCACACGAGAGACCATAAATCCATATAGATACGAAAATGGGGCTCTTCTTCAGAGGTATAGAGATATACAGCGACTGATACTCTAGAGAGCAATCTTGGTGTGATATCTCGATTCTCAATGCTTAGATTTTTTTCTTCTTCCCACCCCAAGATTTCATCTTTCCTACCTCCATTGCATGGGGTGTGCTCATATGATGTCATCAAAATCTTCTCATAATCAGGCGAGAAGTAAGCCGCGCACAAAAGCGATCGTCAGCCTCTGACTCTCCGTGCGTTTATTTTTTTTTAATTTTTTTTTTAATTTTTTTTTTTTTAATTTTAATTCTTTTTAACCCCTATTAATTTTTTTTTTTTGCTTTTTATTTCCACCGGCCGAGAAAAGAATTTGAATTCTTTGGTTGTCTGGGTTACAAGCTCGAGTTCCACCTAAAAAAAAAGGAGGCACTGCACTCGCGTACGCCCCGGTATTATATATATATACAACCAGAGGGAAGACATATAAAAACAGTATTTGGGCAGCCTGTGGGGTTTTTTCCAACTTTTTGGGTCAGAAATCCACCATCATTCACTGCATTACAAGAAATACAACGAGAGACGGCAGATGAAGAAAGAACTTCAGTTTCTTATATGGGCCCACGTTGTGGTGTTCCTCGTTCTACTGTACAACGTCTTTGACCTCATAACGTTGGTGTATGATGACACCTTTGCTGAGCAGCTTACAGACTTGGACCTCAACCCACCAACTGGTACGCCCGAGCAACCGCAGTTGATTCCAAAGATCATCCATCAGACTTATAAAGATGCCAATATCCCTGTGAAATGGCAAAGTGCACAGAAGAAGTGTATTGAACTGCATCCGGACTACCAGTATATTTTATGGACGGATGAGATGGCCAGAGATTTTATCTCTGAACAGTATCCTTGGTTCTTAAAGACATTTGACGGTTATAAGTACAACATTGAGCGCGCAGATGTGATCAGATACTTTGCCATGATCCATTACGGTGGTGTTTACATTGACTTGGACGTTGCCTGTGAACGTCGCTTGGACCCTCTGTTGACAGTGCCTGCGTTTGTTAGAAAGACACTTCCAACAGGTATTTCTAATGATGTGATGGGTTCTGTACCAAAGCATCCGTTCTTTTTGAAGACAGTGGATAACTTGCAGAAGTATGATTTCAACTACCTCGTTCCATACCTCACCATCATGTATTCTACTGGCCCGTTGTTCCTCAGTGTCATTTGGAAGCAGTACAGACGTTGGGGCCAAGTTCCAGCATCAGCAGAAGTAAGAATCATGTTCCCTGAGGATTACAAGAAACATACACGCTCGTTCTTCTCCGTGTTAGAAGGTTCCTCATGGCACTTGGGCGATGCTCATTTCATCAAGTCTTTGGGAGATCACATTGCATTGGCATTCCTTGCTGGCTTTGTATTAGCTGCGGCACTGCTCTATGGTGAGTACAGACTCTACATGTGGTTGGTACAAGGTGCATACAAGAACACCATCTTAAAGAAGTGGTGGAACAGGTATGTCAAGAAGTCTCACATCAAGAGAAACAGAAAGAACTCGAATCTAGAGTCATATGAGATCGAGCCGTTGAAGACGGAGGTGGTATGACCGTACATTTATGAAGGCACGATACTACGACTTAATCTTAATAAATACTACAGTTGTTAATAGTAAAACATTTGTAGTATATCAGCTAGGTATATATATACATCTACGCAGGCTAACAATAACTGTCTGTATAAGTAACCACACCTGTGGAAAAAAAACACATAGTATACAAAAACAAAACCAAATACAACGAAGAGAAACCCATATAAC
The DNA here is from genome assembly GCA_030567055.1 of Petasospora taoyuanica. Lineage (NCBI taxonomy): Eukaryota > Fungi > Ascomycota > Saccharomycetes > Phaffomycetales > Wickerhamomycetaceae > Petasospora > Petasospora taoyuanica. Next base: position 828,184 of record JAKUBZ010000002.1, read on the forward strand.
CCATTTTAATATCTTTCAGTCAGTATTCTGATACACAGAATCATGGCATAGTAGCAGTAGAACCGCTTGTGCTCAACCACTGGTCAACGGTGTCAGAGTCCAAACCAGAACCAAAGTCGGTAGAGTCATCCAACTTGACAATGGCAATGGAACCATCAGAAGAGAAGATGACAGCACCCTTCATGGAACTAGATGTTGGTCTCTCAAAGTAGTCCTGGGAGCCCGTACCACCGGTGGAAGAACCATCGTTACCTTGACCGTCATGGATATGGGAAATCAATCTCTCGTCACCCTCAGACAAAATCTCAAACAAGTCAAGCTCACCGCAACCGGTAGACCAACAAGAACAAGAAGAGTCACCATACTGCAAAGTTCTTGGAATCTTGGCATTGAGCAACCAGATAGCTGGCATGTCTGGGTTAGAAGCACCAGAGGAAGCAGTCTCGTGAGGCATCTCAAACTCAAAGACAAAGATCTTCTCGGAGCCACCAAACCCGTGGTATGCTGGAATATCGGATCTGTAGTAACCACAACCATCGTCACCGTCGTCACAAGACTCACCGGAGAAGATCACGTACTCATCGTCGGAACCCAAGGTGACCTCGCCCAAAGCAACAGCAGAAGAAGAAGTGTCAACACCGTTAGAAGCAGCGTAGGACAAGGAGTTACCGAAACAAGAGGACCAAGTACCAGAGTCTGTACCACCGAGAGTGTTGAGGAAGACACAGTTGTCTGCAGAGCCTGGGGTGTAGTAAGAGGCACGGGTCCAGTCAGAGCCAGAAGAGGCCGAGGTGGTAGCAGCAGAGGAGGAGGAGGTGGTGGTGGTGGTAGAAGGAGTAGAAGTAGATGAAGAAGATAAGGTGGTAGTAGGGTTAGACTGCGACACAACGACGGCAGCGTTCTCAACAGAAGAAGGCAAGGCGTTAGTGACAACGGTGTCGGTAGCGGATGAAGTGATAACGTCACCGTCAGCGTCAACGTAGACGGTCTGAGTAACCTGGACGACCTCAACAGCAGCCTCTCTCTTGTGAGCGTGGTGGATGTGCTTGGTGGTGTGACAGTCCTCCTCAACAAGGGTGTCTCTCTTCATCTTCTTAGACGAAGAAGAAGAAGGCTTGTAAACACCGAACTGCAAGAGCTTGACTGGACCTCTGAAGTGGACAGACAACTCCTCATCCAATGGCGAGTTGGTACCAGAGAAGGAGACAGACTCCTGGGTACACACACAAGAGGACTCGTCCATGTTTGTAACGTCCTGGTAAGTACCCGAATAACCGACATTTTCATAAGTGATGGCGGAAACTTCAGAACAGTAATAGTTCCCATTCTCGTAGGAGCAGTCAGCGACGGCCTTAGAGGCCAACGCAGACAAGATCGATAAAAGAACAGTGTTGGAGAGCTTCATTGCTTTGAAGAGTTTTGAAAGAGCTTTGTTGATACCTTTGTGTTTCAGCAATGTTTTCTTTGAAAGGAATGGACGAAATCTCTTGTTTACTTTGAAGCGAAGGAGCGACTGGAGTTGGAAATAACAGTGATCTTCAAAGTGACAGAGAGTTCAAGAGTGATTCAAGCAAAAAATTTATATTGATGGAGACCGAAAGGAGGTAGCGGAAGGGCAGAAGGGTGAAATTGTGCCTGCGACTTTGGCTATTGATATACGTTTCGAAAGTTCCCGGAAACCAGGGCTGACGAGGTTGGCTCAAACATGCCGGTGGATGCACAACAACGCGCGGTGTTCTAAGAGACCCACAACAAATCTGTCGCGTATCATGCATGTGCCGGCATTTTGTGAGCCCCAATTCGGTAACTTCGCACTTGCGACTTTCCTTTTCCGATCGCGCAAAACGCCAGCGATTTCGCAAAGGAGTGTGGTGTTGTGATGCGTCGCCTGGGCAACATACTAATAAAAATACCTGCAATTCGCGACTCTCCTAATGGGGTTTTTTTTGCCCAGTGCTTTTTTTTTTCTTCTTCCGGTATATGTGTTTGCCCAGCGTTTGGATCTCTGTGCGCCAGTTTTCGCGCCCAGACTGCGCCACTTTGGCGGGAGGGGGGCTCCCACCAAAGGGCTGGCAGTGAAGGCTCTGAACTACTGGGTGGGCTGGTTGGAGGATCATTATATATATCAAGTTTTTTAGGGCATGCCTGGTTGCTGGCTCTGAAGAGCATCTTTCAGCGGCTATGACACCTCAAGCTGCATGCTCGCTGGATCCCAACGAGATCTATCGAGATCATACGTGATGAGCAAGAGTCGCCTGGTGGTATCGCTGCATTAATTTTGTCTAACTACCCAGCCCTTTAGGTTCTCTATCTCGCCTAGAACCTAGAACCTAGATCATAGATCATAGATCATAGATCGGAAGCGGTCGCGACACACTTCTCTGGCGCAAATTCGCGGCTTCTATTGGCGCAATGAGTGGCGGTCTCTGGCGCTGCAAATATCCCAAAGCAGTTAAACGCGGGGGCGCAAATCACTTAGCCCGTGCGCCTTGCCCACGCTAGGTTCTAGGCCCATATAGCAGAAGCTTTAATAGAAGAAGAAACTATAGAGGATATACAGTATTATGGTTTTCTATAGAGAGCCTAAGATTTGGCAAGAGCATGGTGCCCCTCCCTCGCTTCCTTGTTGTGTCTCAGTTTTCAAGCACACGCGACTGACCTTGAGACACCCGAGAATGGCGTGAAAGGCTAAATGTTTCAGGGCGTGCTTTTTTTTTTGGATGGGGTGTGACAGTAGGATGAAGCCCCATGCCATGGGCTTGTATACTTCTTTGTCATATAATTTATATTTTGTAATGGGCGTTATGAAACAACGACCATTTCATAGAAATGGGTGTAAATGAAGTGGAGCTCCAAAGACTGAAGTACTAAACTTTTATGTGGTGCCATAATTGTTGATTTACAGAGAGGTCCTCATTGCCTATACAAAATTTTAATGATCCACAGATTCATGGCTTTAAAACTCTAGAGTGTTACAACCCAGAAGCAGGCATCTGTATGTGACCCTCATTTGAACCAAATGGCGAAACACACAAGCTGCTACGATAAGTATGGCCATGTTCGATGTGCTCTGTATCAACTGTTTCAGTGATGCACTCATGGGGTTCGCACCACACTGAATGCAACGGCTTGGGCACAGGCGACGGAAGTCCTTGATCTAGACTTTGAGGTGATGCTATATGTTCCACAAAAAAAAGAAAAGATATATATATATTTCTATAACGATCGTTATTCAGGAATTTGGTGTAGTAAGCATGAAGTCATATGCTATATACGTTATGGGAAACAGCTTCGGATATTGGATCAGATCAGAAATGTGTGTGATGGTCGTCAACGCTTTTTCTTTTTCTTTGACCAGAAGACAAATAGAGATCCTGATATATAAACATTCACGGTTTGGTATTACTCGCCGGTAAATTGTAGAGTTGTATATGTATATAGAGCAAGAGAGAGTGTAGCTGATCGTGTATATATAATGTCGTACCTCATCATAGGTAGCTTATGCATTTCGTACTGTGCAGATCCTATACAGAGCGCCAAACAGTGTAGACAGACAGGTTATAAAGCAGGGTACAAAGAACTGTATAACTACAATAAGAATGCGACCTCTTTAATGTATACCACAATTTAGCGCATGGAGGTCTGGAACGCTTCAGAAGCCGAAGTTCGAACTCCCAGTAGGATCAGTCTAGTGATCGCCGGTGCAGGTGGTTTTGTCCTCGCGGACGCACGCTGAAGCATATCAATTGACGCAACTAATTTGAATGAATAAGGGAAAAGCGGGATCTGGATGCTCCATCTAAGATTATGACGTAGTTGGAGGCTGGAATGTATATCCGATATTCTAGATCAGAGATCCTTTGAGACGTCGATTATGCCCATTGCCCAATTCTCAAGACACCACGGGATCTGAACGATCCTTTTTTTACTACACAAGTCTGGTACCTGCGGCGTTTCTCGCGACCGTTGATGCTCATTGCCCCTCTGGATCTCGGCAATGGAGATACTGAGCCCTTTTATATACTTTGTTCTCCGTTTTTTCTAAATTCACTACGCAACCGATTGTATAAAGAATGAAATACTCTAGAATCTATATTTACTCACATTACTAGCCATTCCACCCCATTGTAACGACCATTTTCCCATCACCTGCAGTAACAGGCACCATGTTGTTCTGTGCAGCCGCCTGTAACACATGTGGATGTAATGGTTGGTCTGGTGGTCCCATTGGTATTTGTTGTTGTTGTTGTTGTTGTGGTATTGGCACCTGTGGAGGTGGTGGTCCTGTACTCACAGCGGCAACAGCGACTCTCTGCTGCGTCTGTTGCACCAGTGTAGGATTGATAGGTTGTACTGTAGGAATGATATTCGATGGGTTGTCCCCACGTAAACGTGACATGTAGTTTGTCTGGTTGATAATGGTTAACAAGTTATCAACAGAGCTGAGGATTTCTGGTGAGCCCGGCTTCGTGGTGGAAATCAAATTGCGTAGAATAAGTGATTGTTCCTTCAGAGAATCCACTGTAGCAGTCAAATTGTTATACTCGTTCAAATAGAAGTTGAGATCCGTCTCCATCTTTTGGATCTGCTGCTTCTTTCTTTGTCTGCATTTGGAAGCAGCCACTCTGTTTCTCTCCAAGAAAGAGCGACGCTTCTCCTCTTCAGTCATGTTTTCTGTGTTGATGTCTTCGTCATACGTTGGTGATTCCTCCACCTTGGCTTTTTTCCTCTTGGACTCATCATCTGATTTCTTACTACCAGAAGGCACAGGCGTCACATTAGACTTTCTCTTTGATCTCTTTGGCTGGGACATCTTTTCGGTTTCTTTCTTCACACCGTTCATCGTAGGAGGCTCCATCTGCTGCGCCTGGGGTTGAGCAAGAGCATGTGGACCAGCACCATTCTCTCGTACACCAGAGTGTGCAACGACGTTAGCAGCGCTTGCAGCGGCATTTGCCTGGGCCTGGTGGTCAAACTCCTTAGTATTAGCACCTAGCAGCGTACTGAGCCCCGGTGTAAACCCAGTGAATCCCAAAGACCCACCGGGTGTATTCAACCCTGAAAGTCCCAAGTTGTTCAAGGAATGTGGGAAATTAGCACCCCCGGGCGTCAACCCGGTTCTCATGGAGCTCTCATTAGGCGTCAACCCTGTACGTGGGAACTGTGTAGCACCCCAACTCGAGGGTACATTGGGTGACAGCACCAATGGTGGTAATTTACGTCCCCCCGGGGTGATAACAGGTGGTGATGTGACGTTACCAATGTTTGGTGCCTTGTTGTCATCCTTATTGGCAAAACTCTGCTCAAATGGGTTGGGCTCCAATTCGAATGATGTTTTGGATGAGCTCGCGTTAGAGAACGGTCTCGAACCCTGGGCAGAAGGCATGTTACTCATCTTTGTTGTTTTTGTTGTTCTTGTTGTTCTTGTTATTGTTATTGTGTCCGTGCGTGCGCTGACTGATACCAGATCTGTTTGCAAGGGGGTAATGTTTTTCACAGCTTCTAATGGACTCACTCCAATCCTTTTAATCACTCTTAAAGCTCAAAACAGACAGGAAAGGCTCCTCTCTTTTCTTTTAGTCAATGTTCTCAAAACCACTGTTAGATCCCAAACTAAAAAACACAAAGGCTTCTCTAGCTTTCTCTCGAGGTCCTCAAGATGACCGGTAGATTGCTGCAGTTTAGAAAGAGCGAGAAAAGCGGTCAGTTGCTATTGGACGGCTGACAGTTGAGCGGTGATGGTGAGCGGTGGGGCGGGCTTGTTCTTTTGTGGGTGATCGAAAGAATCCAAAAAGCAAAAGCAAAACCAGTCACAACAACCAAAAAAAAAACCAGTCTGATATGAAATCAAGTTTCTGTTCTGTTCAGTGTTGATAAAACACCGCGTGTGTTTTCGTCTGTGGTTCCTGATTTTTTTTTTTAGTTCAGGGGGCCTTGGAAGCAAAGTGACATAGTTGTTTTGTTTGCTCTGTGTGATGACGGAAGAAGGGGTGGGGACCTTTCGAAAAGAATCGCGATTCGCAAACCGTTGAGTTGAGCTTTTTCTCTCCGAGAGCGGGATAATCCCCGGTCCGATACTGGAAGGGGGATAATTGCTGTTTGGGGCCATTTCTCAGTGTTTTTTTTTTTTTTTTTTTTTTGTTAACGGTTGAAGTCGTTGGCTTTAAATAATAGTCTACTGCTTTTGAATACCTTCCTATAAATGCATTGGTAAACCGTCTATCTAATACAGTGTCATGTGTGCCATGACGTTCATACGAGTAGTATGTTGTTTGTTTGTTTGTTTGTTTGTTTTGTGGGTATGGTACAGTACGGCATGGTATCGTATAGTATATATATATACCATCCTGTTTGTGCATATGACATAGGAGAATGACAATATCTCTCTCATAATACCATGCATCACGTACCGATCTCCATCTCCATCTTTCATCTCTCATCTTTTGTATCATCTCCTTTTCACCTTAGCTCATCCCCAATTTTAAGAGATAGGATACCTCTTATCTTGCCTCAAACTGTACCATTCTTCTTGTTCTGGCCTTGTATAGCACTCTGTGACCGCATGAGCTACATCTGATAGCGTCGTTTCTACCAAGAGAAACAGATGTGGCACAGTTCGTACAGATGTATTTCACTGTGTTGTTTTTGTTGGTGGCAAACCCAGCATTTGCAGAACTCAGATTCTGTGGTGCAACGAAACCCTCTTTGGACATTTTTGTGTTTGGTAATATGTCTGTGGTGAATGCGTTGTAGGCTGATCGAAGCCAGTGGGGATAAATCACTCGTCTTGAATCTTTCAAGGCATCCCATTTCATCAAATGCTTCCTGTGTTTTTGTCAATTTTTCATCCGCTACAAAAAAAAAAAAAAAAAAAAAAAAAAAAAATTGAGTGCGCTGTCCGCGAGTTTTTGTACGCAAAGACGGTCCGGCTGAATATTCTGGGGCACTGCAAAAAAAAAAAAAAAAAAAAGAGAGAGACGCGTATTACGTAGTATAGTAAAGAAATTGTGGGGGCGTTGATTACCGTATTCGGCAGTGCGCGCTAATTTCACAGTATTGGAGTCAAAGCTCTGAGCCGCGTCTGAGAATAGCTTACAGAAATTCGCGCGACAGTGGCTAAGATTTCAAAAAAAAAAAAAAAAAAAAAGGACAACACTTACACGCGTCCGAAAGTTAACTTACTCCTTTTTCTATTTAAACTGTCGATTTTTGGTAAGCGCGTGTTTGTGTATCAATTGAGTGTTTTGTGTTTTGTGTTTATTGCTTTTTGAAGTGAACTCCCCAGGAGATATTCTTTTATCATCAGACGTCTCATTTGCCAGATCTACGGCATAATCCCCCGAACCCCCTTTTTTTCCCAGAGACCAAACAAAAGCTTATACATCTCACGTTCCATTAAGGCATCACTTATAAACACACCACCGGAACCTGCTAATACACACACACACACACCAAAGACGACACCAAGATGACCACCAAACCAGCAAATGTCACATTCCAAGACATTGTTGCCACGGGGAACGATCTCATTGAAAAGTTCTTTGTCGCTAGTGTTCCTTACGTTGAAGCCATCCCAGGTGGTCCAATTGTTGTCCGCTACATCCGCTCATCACATCGTGATGATCCGGTGAGAACAATACTGGAGATTGCCCTGCTGCTCTTTGCTATCAACTACTTTATGACCAAAAGATCCTTCTCAAAGAAGAAGAACTTTGTCAAACTCAGCGATCGTGAGGTCAACGACTTGGTGGACGATTGGGAACCAGAACCTTTGGTGCTCCCACTGGCAGAGAAAGAACAGTGGAAATTGGACTCCCTACGTGTCGTGGATGGTGCCGTTGGTGCTCATTTACGTCTCCCAACTTCAGACAACCAAAAATTGATCAACGCTGCGACTTACAACTTTTTGAACCTCGGTGAAGACTCCAAAGTTATTGCCAATGCTAAAGAAACCATCAAAAACACCGGTGTTGGTGCATGCGGTCCACCAAACTTCTACGGTAACCAAGACATTCATGTGAAACTGGAAAATGACTTGGCCAAGTTCTTTGGTGTCGAAGGTGCAGTGTTGTACGGTCAGGATTTTACCACTGCGGGCTCTGTGCTCCCATCATTCCTCAAGAGAGGTGATTACATCCTTGTGGACTCATCGTGTAACTTGGCCATCCAAAAGGCATTGCAGTTGACGAGATCCAACATCTACTGGTATAAGCACAACGATATGGATGACTTGGAAAGAATCATCAAGGAACTACAGAAGGAGTTCTTTAGACATGAGAAGCCAATCTCAAGAAAGTTCATTGTCACCGAGGGTCTGTTTGCTAACGTTGGTGATTCCCCAGATTTGGCCAAACTCATTGAAATTAAGGAAAAGTACAAATTCAGATTGTTTGTTGATGAGTCGTTATCACTTGGTGTGTTGGGTAAGACTGGCCGTGGACTCGCTGAGATGTTTGACATCCCACGTACTAAAATTGATATCACCATTGGTTCTATGGCAAATGCCTTCTGCTCTTCCGGTGCCTTTTGTATTGGTGACAAAGTGATGTCATACCATCAAAGAATCGGTTCATTGGCATATTGTTTCTCTGCATCGCTTCCTCCATATACGGCACATGCTACTTCGACAGCATTGGAGATCATTGATCAAGACTTTGACTCAAACACAGGTGAATCCAAAATCATGTCCTCTTTGCACAAAAAATCCGCATTATTACATAAACTGTTCACACAGGATAAGACGATCCAGAAGTATGTCAAAGTAACTTCATCTCCTGAATCCGCAGTGCTTCATTTGTTTATTGCCCCTGAATTGAGACAAGAACTAGGCTTGCCAAAGGCATACACCGGTTCTGGTTCGGAAATGGAAAAGCGTAATGGCAAGGGCCAGAGCGACAAGTTCATTGAACACCTCAACAACGAGGAGTACTTGCTTCAGTTGGTTGTCGATGGCGCTGAGGAGCATGGCGTAGTCATCACAAGATCATCATACTCGTGGTCCCAAGAGGTGGCACCTCTAATTCCAAGTCTTAGAATCTCCGTCAATGTTGGACTCACCGAAAAGGAAATCACCACTGTTGAGAAGACCGTCGCTAAGCAGATTGTTAAGAATCTCAAGGGCATGACCAAGAAGGAGTTCGAGTCACTACTTGAAGAGGCCTAAATCACTAACACTAACAGTAATAATAGATTCACATCACATCTCGACATAGTTTCTAGGGAACACACCAACGTGGCCATTGAGCTCACCTCTCCACCAGTCACCATTCAACGTGCTCTGGTCCAAGATGCGGATCTTGTCGCCCTTGTGAAAGGACAAGTCGCCCAGCTGCTGTGCTTCAAAATTGTACTGAGCTGTGCAGCAGAGCACTTCAGTAGCAGCAACGCTCTCTTCCTCATCGCCAGTCAATGAGAGATGGTCCAACTGTCTCATCTGGAGCTCCATCGTGGTTTTGGTGATGTTCAACTGTGCTATTTTGTCTCTCACCGACTGGATCTTGCGGTTGTAATTCTCAACAACATGCTGGTGGAACTTCTCCGGTGTCATCTCCTTCTCTGCACTCCGTAACTTGAATTGGTCGTCCTCTGCAGCCTGTGACGAGTCTAACATCTCATATTGGATCGTAAGGTTGACAAAGTACAACACAAAGTGTAATGGCCTAACCAACTCAGACACCAAATGGAAGAACTGGGGCAACTCGCGTTTGAACAGATTGTTGATCTTGTTGAACTTCTCCCCAGCAAAGTCCAAACTCCTCTCGTACCGGAGAATGTTCTGCTCCTGCTTCAAGCTGAGCGAAGCCTTGTCCCTTGCATGCAACGATGCCAAGTGGGTGTGGTACTTGTTCATATCCAAGAGCGCAAACTCACGCTCTTTCAAGCTCTTCTTGATCCCTTTCATAGTGTCGAGCACGTTGAGCACGGGGAGGCGCACGTTGTTCAAGAGTAACTCGAGATTTGGCACTGCTCTCGATTGGATCTCTCTGTTCTTCAGTGCAAGCTTTGAAGCAGCGATGAATCTTCTGTGACATTCCTGCGCTGTACTCCCTTCCAGCTCCAAGTTCGTGTCGTACATTACGCGTATGGCATCGTACACTGAAATGGAATAGTCCATTGTCTTCTTCCAGTAGTAAGCATTCGCCAGCAACTGCTTCTCCAAGACCTGCATCTGAGTCTCCAAATGTAAAAACCTTGTGTGCATCTCGTCAAACTGCTCATCGCTCACAGCATCCTCTCCAGAGCCAAACTTCTTCTTGAAGATCTGTGGTGCTCTAACAAAAGATCTCTTAATGTTAACCCAGTCGGTGTCATTACGAAGTTCATGTACCATACACTGGAACTTGTCCTCAATCTGGTTAAAAGTTGTTCTGTCTTCCAACTTCTCCATTGTGTCCTTGTGTGTGGTTTTAAACTCTCTGCGTGTATTATAAAGTGGTGTTTACAATCCCCCCTAGATCTTTCTCTTGTCGTATACAGGCCGGCCTTTGGCCTGACTCCTTTTTGTTTAAGCGGGTATCGTTCTCCGCCTTAGAATACTACAGAGTGTCTAATAAAGACACAAAGATGATTTTCTCAAGGGTTTGGTAGTGGGGGGAAGGTTTGTTTACTTTCAAAAGTCTAAGTGTCAGATCTTTCAATTTTGTGTCAAGCAAAAATTTGGTACCGCACTGCGTGCCACAATATTGGAGTCCACCGCGGGGATGATAGAAATGGATGAATAATTACACATTAGATCAATAGAAACGATTCTTATATATATATATATATACTGTGTGCAGACACTCACAAAGAAAAAATGACTAAATATCCTCCCTGGCTGAGACAAAAGAATCGTTATCCCATGGTGATTTCTTATTCAAATCTGTAGTTGTTCCCTCAACAGTACTGATAAATTCACCAGTGAGCTCGCCAAGCTTCATATTACCATTAACAAGCTGAGTTGCCAAATCTTTCAAATCAGAATGGATGGATTTGTACAAGTAGAAACACTCTCTGTTGTCATTTGCCTTATAATTGTACCCATGGAGTGAAGACACGGTAATTCTTTGCTTTTGCGGTAAGTTATCTAACAACTGCGGAATGATCTTACGCAAGTCCACATCAGCAGGTGTTTCAATCAACAATGGTCCATACGATACAAAGGCACTCGATTGGTTAAAATGGATCCTCACAGAGGGTCCAGTATGTGCCAAGTATCTCAAGGGGAACTCCAATGCACACAACAACAGTTTCAACTCCTTGCCCAAGTCACAATCCACACACTTCTCATTGATAAATATCACCAAGCGTCTGATCGAAACAAAACCATCTCTTGATGACCGGAAACTGACCATACACATTCTCTCCACGGTCTCTCTTGGAGTTCTCTTGCTCAACAGCGACTGTCCAAATGCCTTGATAGACTTGTCCTGACTGTTTGGGTTTATCACACTCTCCACAGGCGGCCCACACTGTGTATGTGCAATCTGTGGTCTGATGATAAAGTAATCCCTAGGCAAGCACTCTGTAGGCTCTACAAGCAATACATCATAACTCGCCTGCTTGTAATCCACCGTCTCCATATGTAGCAGAGAAGGACGAGCACTCGTTGCCGGAGTCGATGCACTCTTCAATTCTTCCATGGAGCTGCCGTTTCTGCTGAGACTCTCAGGGCCCACAGAGTCTCCACAGGCAAACATTGGTGCCTTCTCAGCTGATTGGGTGCTTGTGCTTGTGCTTGTGCTTGTGCTTGTGCTTGTTGCACTGATGGCCGCACCGGTGTCCTCCTTCCCTTCACTCATGGTGACTTGTATCTCTCCCAGTGCGTACATGTCTTGAGTATATGAAGAAGAAAAAAAAACGGACTTTGTTCTCTGTTCTCTTTTATTATTCTACCCTATTGTTGTACAAGCTGTCTCTCTGCCGATCTATGATCTACGAAACTGTTGATCTTGTTCGCTAATCTTCTCATTGGGAGGGCGTGGGACAAGCCAATTCGTAGATCGTGAAGAAAGAGACATAATCTCGGCTTTTATTCTGTTTTTATGGTTCTTATGGGTATGTATACATTGCAAAATTATAGATACTTATATCCAATCTGCGGAGTAGAACCTTATAAGCGTAAGCTTATTGGTCTGTAAACTGCCGTGGTATAATATGATGGTGTATACAAAAGCATGTGACAACCTATATACAGTACTGTGTTTGATCAGTGTGATATGGTACACAAAATATTAGATAATGGGGTTACACTAATAGCATTACAGGGTGAACCGTTAATGTACTCTTTTCTGTGGTACTACTTAAAAGCTTCAAATGATTATATATAAGTAATAGTAATAATAAATTGAGGGGGGTTGATAAAATATTTACAATTTAGCTCTCAGAAAATGGAATGAAGTCTGCATTGATGATGTTTATATAAGCCTAAAACTTCAGCTTTTCCAAAATTTGTCTTCCCAAAAAAGCATAAATCTGGAGAAACAAAAGAAGATAATGCACATAACTTTTTTCACTTATTAAGTATTATCCCACAATTTTAACCCAGAATATCCGCAAAATTAACAGAGTTATTCGAATAAAATGATTCATACTAATTTACCATATGTACCACAGAGATGTCCGGGTTTTTAGCGAGTAGGAAACCCCACGGAGGAAGGAAGCAAATGGTTGGACCACTATATGGGAGATGACCTCTAAATCGTATGCAGTCTCTTGAGATTTCTTTTGGTATAATTAAATTACATATTAATTGGGGGGTTAATTTTGAAGAGTATATATTTCATAGAGATACAATCTACAAAAAAAGAGGATCCCATTATAAAAGCGTATCGGTATATCATTTGCATAGATAAACCTCATATTAAAGATTTCATTATACCCAATAAAAACCCTGTGGTCGTACAATCACATAATAGTACCCACATCAATCAATCAATCAATCAAATCAATCAATCAATCAGTCAAGTAAGAAGAAAAAAACATGCAGGTTACTTGCAAGTACAAGCGTTTGGAGCACACTTGCACTCGGAGCCACAAGAGCACTTGTCAGCACAAGAGCATGCTGGCTTTGGTGGAGCGCATTGACATTTGGAGCAGGAACATGTGGATCCACACTGGCATGGGGCAGCGGTGTCAGAACAGGAGCAAGGCATTTTGTTTTTGTAAGTTGTTTGTAGTTTGTAGTTTGAACTTTTGATGTTTTGTGTTGCTACAAAAAAAAAAAGAGAATTCAAAGATGTTAAAAGTTCAAGGAGGAAGAGGTTTGCTTTTATAGTCATCAATGTCCATCCAACCCATCAGCATAAAAACCGCAAAATGGATGCAGCAAAAAAAAAAAAAAAAAAAACATTAAAAAAAAAGAAAAATAAAGCACAGCTAAATGCGCGCGTTCATAGTTAATCTGCCAGCAAAAAGAACTCAGTATGTACTATTACTATATGATATGATAATTTTTTATATATATAAAGTGCATATGTCCGTAATGAGTGGAATATGCTGAAGATTTGTAAAAGTATTTCATAGATTTTTTATTACTAGTAAGTTAAAAAAAGCATCCAAGCAAGAGTGACGTCATTGGTCATGTGAGATCTTTTAGCTGTGGTATAGGAGAGGAAATTATGTGTCAAAATCGGAGTTCAGTCCGGCCATGGAAGCGAGCGGACGGGACTCCGAGGCTTGAACCCCCTTTTTTGCATATGGTGTCAGCTTTGTGTAGGAGCTTTGTGTAGGATGTGTATAGATGTGCGTGGTTTGTGCTTAAACGGTGGCGACAGGGTGGCGAAAGGGTGGTGGCGACAGGGTGGCGATGAGTCTTTGGTATTCTTTCATCTTGAGCACAGCCTATTTAGTGAATCTTCAATGTATGCTAGTTTCATTTATTGGAAGATTCCTAATTGTCATCTGGAGACACCGGGGTCCTTCAAAGGTTCTACACAGATGCCATGTTTATTATCAATACGGTGCTGTCAATATAGAACTGATGTCCCATTGTCATATAGAGGCACCGATCTTCCGTATATAGAAACTTAACTGAAGTTCATTTCTTCCACACCTTTATAAGTCGAGAGAGTCGAGACTCACCTAAATCCACAGACAATGGGGGCGGATCATAGATCACCTGCATAATGGCCCTCAAAGTTTATAAATAATCTTTATCCGATATTTAGATAAGAGTTGCTCTTATCAATATGCCGAGAAACTGATGGGATCCAACTGCCAATAATTTAACCAATTGCACATCCATCTTTTAATAATTGATATATACCATTCAAATGTTCAATTGTTGCAATCAAAAAAATTCTATTATATCCTGAATTGGCGTTGGGACTTTAACAGATTGATAGATCTCACAGGTTCTCTGATGATATGAATTTACGTATATTCCAGTATTTAATTCCATACCGTAGTTGATAGTCTATGTAGTACTACAAAAAGTTTTTTCCCCGAGAATAATAATCCAACGGGATCAATCCCTAGGCTATAATCTCATTTCATTAATTACCCTATAGTAAAACCATATGATCATTACAAAATAATGGATCACTGCCCGGCCAAATAGGGCAACTGGGTGCACGCGCGGGCGCGGGACCCACTCCGCTTTCCCTTCCTCCCAAACGGCTTCGCGGGTGGGAGGGACAGACTTGCCGAATCAGGCAAGAACGCTGATAACGAGATCCTCGTTCTCTTACTGTTTTGAGATAAAACATCCATTCAGCGGACTGTGTCGTTAATTATATGCGGGGGGCCAGTGGGTGTGGGATTTGGGCGGGAACAGAGAGGGATTATGTATGGACGATTGTAAAAAAAAATTGGGATTATCTATAGCCCATCGCCGTGTTTTTTTGAAAAATATTTGGGAAATTATATAAGAACCTTAAGGGTTACCTCTTTTTCCTAAACTTTTCACCTCATCACTTCATCTACCTCTTCTTCTCTGCTATACACAATCCCAATGGAACGTTTACAACAGATTGCCTCCCAGGCCACTGCCGCTTTGGCTCCACCACCAGCTCCAGCCCACCCATTGGACCCACTCTCCCCTGCTGAGATATCCGCTGTGGTTGAAATTGTCAAGAAGAACCACCCAGTTCCAAAGGACATCTCCTTCAACGTGATCACTTTGAGAGAACCAACCAAGAAGTCCTTCTTGGCTTGGAAGGAGAAGAATGGCCCAGTTCCACCAAGAATGGCTCACGTTGTTATCTTGCAGAAGGATAAGACCGGTGTCCAGGAGGGTATTGTCGATGTCTCCAACATGTACATCACTGGTTTGTCCCACGTTGAAGGTGTCCAGCCAATCTTGACAGTTGGGGACTTGCAGAGCACCGAATCCATCATCAGAACAGACCCAGGTGTCATTGAACAGTGTGTTAAGTCCGGTGTCCCAGCAGACAAGATGGACCAGGTGTACTGTGACCCATGGACCATTGGCTTTGACGAGAGATGGGGTAACTCCAAGAGATTGCAGCAGGCCATGATGTATTACAGATCCGACGAGAATGATTCCCAGTACTCGCACCCATTGGATTTCATTCCAATCGTTGACACCGAGGAAAAGAAGGTGATCTTCATCGACATTCCAGATGTTAGAAGACCATTGTCCAAGCAGCCACATTCCAACTTCTACCCAGCAGATGTTGTCAAGAAGCACGGCTACAGAACAGATGTGAAGCCAATCAGTGTCACCCAACCAGAGGGTGTCTCCTTCAAGATGACCGACAACGTCATGGAATGGTCCAACTTCAAGTTCCACATCGGTTTCAACTACAGAGAAGGTATTGTGTTGTCCGACATCACTTATAACGATCACGGCAACGTCAGACCACTTTTCCATAGAATGTCGCTTTCCGAGATGGTTGTGCCATACGGTGACCCATCTTTCAAGCATTTCAGAAAGCACGCCTTGGATATTGGTGAGTACGGTGCCGGTTACATGACTAACCCATTGGCTCTTGGATGTGACTGTAAAGGTGTGATCCACTACTTGGACGCCCACTTTGTCGAAAGATCTGGTGTTCCATTGACCGTGAAGAACGCCATCTGCATCCACGAGGAGGATGAGGGTATCCTGTTCAAGCACTCTGATTTCAGAGATGACTTTGCCACCACCATCGTCACTAGAGCCACCAAGCTCGTTGTCTCGCAGATCTTCACCGCCGCCAACTACGAGTACTGTATCTACTGGGTCTTCCTTCAGGATGGTTCCATTAGACTCGACATCAAACTCACCGGTATCCTGAACACCTATGTCTGCAACCCAGGCGAGAAGGTTGCTCCATGGGGTACCGAGGTCTACCCACAGGTCAACGCCCACAACCATCAGCATCTGTTCTCTTTGAGATTGGACCCACGTATTGACGGTGACAACAATTCTGTTGTGCAGTCCGATGTTGTTCCAGGCGAGGGCTCCCTGGGATCCTTGGAGAACCCATACGGTAACGCCTGGAAGGGCCAAGGTACCGTCATGAAGACCGTTGCCGACTCGTTGAAGTCTATGGCCAACGCTCAGACCTCGAGATCCTGGGACATCATTAACCCATCCTCAATCAACCCATACTCCGGCAAGCCAGCCTCCTATAAGATTGTGTCTGGCCAGACCGCCACGATGATGGCCAAGGACAACTCCATTCCAGCCAAGAGAGCTCCATGGGCCAAGAACACCATCACCGTTGTGAAGTACGAGGATGACAGATTGTACCCATCCGGTATGTTTGTGCCACAGTGCTCTGGTGATGGCCAGCACGGTATCAAGGAGTGGATCGGTGACGGTTCGGACAATGTTGAGAACACCGACATCATTGTGTACCACACTTTTGGTATCTCCCACGTTCCAGCTCCAGAGGATTTCCCATTGATGCCTGCTGAGCCAATCTCCTTGCTCATTAGACCAAGAAACTTCTTCACACAGAACCCAGCGCTCGACGTGCCACCATCCTACGCTTGCACCACCAAGGAGGCCAAGATTGCTGATGGCTCTAAGGAGAAGGTGTCCAAATTGGACAAGTCCTCCAGATTGGCCTTTTCTAACACCGCTTCTGCCTGCTGCAAGAAGTAAACTCCCAGGGTTGATCTCTGCCTGTCATATTCATAATTTATAGTTCGCTACACTCTTTGTTCATATATACATCTTGGTTTTGGTAAATATTTTGTAGTCCTTTGGTGCGTAATTGAGGAGTATCCTAACGACCGCATCGTATTGAGTATATCCCGGTGTTACGCGCCACACTTCAAGGCCCAAACACCGTGCGCGCGCGCAGCATAAACCAACCGATTTTGATAACAAACCCCACTGTGTTTACCTTTCCCTAACACTCGGGCGGCTAACACAAAACATGGAGGAGAAAGAGGACGAAGTGCCACTGGAGTCCGCTGCTTTGGCGCCAGTGGCCAAGACGAGGAAGCTGACGCTGCAGAAGTATACGATCTACGAAACGAGCACGAGACTGTACATCGTGGGCAGCAACGGCCGGGAGACGATGTTCAGAGTGCTGGAGATTGACATCACTGTGCCACAGGACGAGCTGTCGATTGTGGAGGATAACGTATTCTTCACGAGAAAGGAGATCATGAATGTGCTTTCCAGATTGGAGGAGACGAACCCGGAAGGCCTGCAGAAAAGGCTCACGGCGCTCGGACTTTTGGGGTTCATCAGATTCACCCAGTGTTATTATCTCTGTGTGGTAACAAGGAGATCACAAATTGCCGTGCTGGGAGGACACTACATATACCACATTGATGACACTGAGCTGATTCCAATCTGTAAGAACTACAGGAGACCGGACAAGTACAGTGAGGAGGCGAGATTTCTGGCGACGTTTGCCAATTTGGACCTTAGCAGGACTTTTTACTTCTCCTATACGTACGATCTGACAAACACTCTACAGAGGAATATCCTGAGAGAGAAGCAGAAGGCATCTGGGCTACCAGAGACTAGCAAGTTCCATGACCAGTGTAATGAGATGTTCATATGGAACAGTTCCTTGTTAAAGCCCGTACGATCTTCATTTGACAGAGTGTACGATTGGTTCCAACCGATTATCCATGGGTTTATCGACCAGGCAAATGTGAACATTCTGAGTAAGAAGATCTACATAACGGTGATTGCCAGAAGATCTCACCATTTTGCAGGTGCAAGATTTCTTAAAAGAGGTGTGAACAATCAGGGGAATGTTGCTAACGAAGTGGAGACCGAACAGATCGTATCAGATATGCTAACTACAAGCTTCCACGATATGCAGTACGGTATATTCAATAACCCCAGGTATACCTCGTACGTCCAGCACCGTGGGTCCATCCCGTTGTTTTGGTCTCAGGAAGTGACAAATTTGAAGCTGGCAAAACCGCCGATTGAAATCGATTTGATTGATCCATTCTACTGCTCTGCGGCACTACATTTTGATGACTTATTCAAGAGGTACGATGCACCAGTGTTAATCCTGAACTTGATCAAGACCAAAGAGAGAACTCCAAGAGAGACAAAACTGCTAAAAGAGTTTGAACGGTGTGTCACATATCTCAACCAATTCCTTCCAGAGCAAAGCAAGTTGAAATATACAAGTTGGGACATGAGCCGTGCCTCCAAATCTGATGGCCAAGATGTTATTGAATTCTTGGAGAAATATGCAGATGAGACCCTAAGTACCACTGGGTTCTTTCACAATGGCGTATCATTGGCATCCACCAAGTTACAAGAAGGTATCTGTCGTACCAATTGCATTGATTGTCTCGACAGAACAAACGCTGCACAATTTGTCATTGGCAAGAGAGCACTGGGATATCAATTGCATTCCTTGGGAATCATTGATGATGAATTGATTGATTATGATTCGGATGTCGTTAATATACTCACAGAGATTTTCCATGATCATGGTGATACGATTGCATTACAATATGGTGGATCACATTTGGTGAACACGATGGAGACTTATAGAAAGATCAACCAGTGGTCTTCTCATTCCAGAGATATGATCGAGAGTATCAAGAGATTCTATAGTAATTCGTTTGTGGATGCTCAGAGGCAAGAAGCCATTAACTTATTCCTGGGTAACTATGTTTGGGAGCAGGGCAAACCGATGCTTTGGGACTTGAATACGGATTATTATCTGCATAATTTCCACTTTGTGTCTAAGCAACGCAGAAGCTATAAGATTTGGTGGACGGAGACGAATCTGCTAAAGTTTGACGAGGTGTATGATATTCCTAAGGATGGACGGACTATCCAGAGATTGGATCCATACCCTGGTTTTTTTGATAATTATTGGAACGAGTACTATTTGCCTAGACGGCTGACATACTTTGATAAGTTGTTTGAGATTAATATGAACAGTACACTGAGATATATTTCACCAAATGACACTGTTGAACACGCATTGGAGATCTCACCGTTCAAGTCTAGAAAGCAAACTTCTATCAATCACAAACTGAGAAAGAAAGAACAGAGGGTCAAGAAACAGCTGAAAGTGACAATCGAAGGGGATGAAGATATGTCATATGCGGAGTTCCAAGTATCTGTATCACAAACGCAGTTAAGGGATTATAGAGATGCTGCAGACTCAGTGCAATCCAAGATCAAATTGGAGAAGGATCTATTGGGATTCCCCACATTTGAATCTGTGGAGACAAGCTCCTTAAGCACTTTGGAGGATGACGATGAATCCATTATTACATATACTGATGTCCAGATCAGCAATAAGAACCTTGAGCTGTATGAAGAAATGTGTTCCACTGATCTGATGAAGAGCATAAGGCGTCAGGGATCTGCGATGGTACCGCGTCTTGCATCCCAGAACTTTGAGAACACAGTGGACATCCCTGGTGTATCTTCCAGAGATGTTGAGTTGTATGAGAGTATCACCAACCCTGGCGTGTTGGGAGATTTGTCTTGTAACCAGTACGCCAGCTATGAGAGTGGTGAGAAGAGTGCCATGGGGTTCTACATCTGAATTGACGCCAATGACTGATATATGATTATATTATAGATCCATTTCTCTAAACGTAGCATTGATCGTCTTGACAAGCTCTGAAGCTGGAACGTGCTGACATCTTTCAATGGCCTTTGCCGATGCTAACGTGTACTTGACTTCCTCCGTCTTAATCCAAATCTTACCGTTGACACCAATGGCGATCTCAAACTTGCACTTTTTAACTAGTTGGTTTAGCAGAGGGTGTTGAGTATCAAATAGTAGGACACGAGCGAAGGCGAGATTCACATCAAAGACATATCCACCTTCCAACAGGCCAAACCCACCGTCTTTCCCCGTAGTTGGGTCCATGCACTCAATCTCCACATCCACTTCCGGGCTAGCACTCGACACACGTGCGTATATCAGACTGCCCACTTTCAAGTTCGGTCTGTTCTTCTTGGAGGCATTAGGGAATGCCATCGCACTCAGAGACACAGGGAACGAGAAGTTTGACAGAGACACACGGAAGGAGTCACCGAAGGAACCGGTGACAATACCGAGCACGTAGTCGTTTACTGAGGGCACATAACGACGCCCAGTGGACTCAATATGTATGGATTTGGGCGTTGTTAGTAGTAGCCCAGCCTCGACTGGGATCGTCTGTTGTGCTGTGACCGTTGTGTAGATTCCCGGGCCGAGAGCCACGTCCGTGCTGACCGCTGGCAGGTCGTCTCCTGGTATGATGAGTGTGGACATATGTGCTGCTAATGGGGGGTTATATATGATCTTAAAGAGACTGCGCTTACTTTCTTTGAGTTGAAGTTATGTGGTTAGACAGAGTACGGGGGATGAAAATAAATTTCGAGCGGTGCGGGACACACGGTTAGGAGCCCTGTTAATAACTACAGGTATATCTTCTAGTGGGATATTAGTGATAGGTTTAGAGGTCTTTAATAGCCAGTTAATGTAATAGTCATGTATAATACATAAAGCATGTGATATTTATTGGATAATTTCGGGGTGAGCTGCAATTCCTTGCCCCCCACCACACGGCACCGCAGGAGAAGTCCGCAAAAACACAACTTTGAACTGATAGGATACCTATTCTTTTTAAAGAGGCCATTGTGTCTTGTTGAATTCAATTTGATACGTAAAAAGCCGTAGATCATAACAATTAGAGATGCTGAAACTGATACAAAAGACGCACCAGAGACTCCAGCAAGTGGTCCCCCCACACAAAAGACCGAAATGGCCGGCGTTTCTGCTGACCATTATGGGCGTCGCTTTGGATAACCTCAATACTTCGAGTGCTATTACAACGTACTTTTCTGTATTGGAACATTTCCAATCTACCAGTACGACCGTTTCATGGACGCTATCTGCCTATGCGTTGACTCTGGGCTCCACGATCATGATATGTGGGAAGATGACGGACATCATCGGAGCGCATAAAGTCGTGATTATCTCGCTGTTAGCTGTCTCTATCTGTGCTTTAATATGCGGACTTGTGGAGAACATCATCGTACTGATTGTGTTTAGAGCATTTCAGGGCCTCTTTGCATCTGCATTGATTCCATGTGCCTTTTCTTTGGCCGGGAACTACTTCCACGGAAAAGAGATGGGACTTTCTCTATTGGTACTGATTTTGTGCCTCAACTTGTCATTTGGGCTGGGTTTGGTTTTGGGTGGTGTCTTTAGTATCTCAGCTGTTGGGTACAAGGGCATATACTATTTGACTTTTGCCCTTGGGATGACTATTTCCATTGTACTTTACTTCATCATCACTCCTATTGAGCTCACAGCAGAGGCCCAACAGATGAGTCTCAGAGACCTGGACTACTATGGTTCTGCGATGCTTGTAACTGGGATTCTATTGGTAACTTTGGGACTCACAGAGGGAGGCACAAATTGGAACAAGCCAGTGGTGTATGTATCTCTCCCGTTGGGATTCCTAGTTGTTGTATCTGCGCTAATATTTGAAATGTGGTACATCACAGGATACAAGAAGAAAATGGAGAGTGTAACTGATATTGAATCTCTCCAGTATAAGAAAAAGGATTGGAGGTACAGGTTGGAGATCTTATTCCCTAGAGACATTCTTCATGTCCCCAATTTCTTGTATTATGTCGTGGCATCTGTGATGGCACAGATCTGCTTCTCTGGGATGTTGACACAACAAGTGCAGTACTGGACGTATGTTATTGGAGATTCCTCTCTAATGGCATCTCTCAAGACTGTGGCTAGTAGTATTGGGCTACTGTTTGCAGTGACATACAGAGAAGACCTTGTGTACCGAATCGGAATGAAATATGTCCTTATAGCTACACAGTTGATCTGCTTGGGACTGATGATCTGGATGAGTCGTCATGATTTCCACAATCCAAAGAGCTATTGGATCTACGAAGCAGTGCCACTGTGGCTGTACTCTTGGAGTGCTGGGACATTTTTTTTCATATACTTCAACGCAGTGTTTAGAAGATCACCAAAACATCTCCAAGGTGTTGTTTCTGGTTTGCTTTCAACAGTAACACAGGTTTCTATATCACTTCAAAACGCAATTGTGGCTGCTCTATTGGGCAATCTCTATCTCGCGCAGACAGAGGCCCAGCAGAGCGATCTGAACGCCAAATTCGACAAGTGCTACTATCTGATGTTTGGGTTGCTAGCGGTTGCCCTCATGACAATGCTGTTTATTGATAATCAGAACTCGGTGGAGGACAAAGAGTCACCTAGTAATTAAAAATCATCATTTAATGGAATGGAATAGTGCCCATAACAAACACCCAGGTAGGGGCCACATGCGGGGCAACAGGGGGAGGGCGGCCCCTCGGCTGGGCTAAATCGCGATATTTGGGGATTGTGCACCAAAAAACAGAGCTTTTGTCTGAAACAGTGAGGCCTTTCTCTTGGGCTTGGTTTATTCATTTTATTCATTCGGTGGTGTGCGATTATGACGGAGTATCAAAAGATGAATGGCCAGATGAATGGCCAGACAGCTCAGGACAACAACGTATCTTTGTATCACGAAGATGGACACGGCCAGAACTTAGAGGAGAGTGTTTCTTCTCTGTTGTCCGAGTCACAATTTGTACCGAATGAAACCAAATTAACAAAGACGTTGTATAGAAAGTGTGCTAAATTGTTCATTAATAGGCATTTTGGAGAGAGCTTGAAGCACTGCCAACAGTTGGCACAGGTCACTGTGCCATTGGCAAACCAGGGAAGGATTGACCCGGAGTTGTTTGTCAGTGTATGGTGTTTGTATTTCAATTTGTTAGATATGGTTATCAACAAAGGTGAAGCTGATTCCAGCGTTGATAAAGATCAGATGGAGTTATTGCTTCTTGGTGACTCTTTGTTTGACTCTTTGTATGATATGAATTTCATTGTCAGCCCCAAGTTGGTGCTATTGCTTACACTCATCAAATTGAACAATGATAAGACAGATTTGATTGGGCTAAGGCAGAAAGTTGATATCTATTTTGTACATGCCTCACAGATGATTCAAGAGACAGAGTATGAGAGCTTTATGGAGTTGATGGACGTTTATCATATACATCTATTGGTTAAGCTTGGGGAAGTTGAGGAGAGTGAGTTTTTGATTCAATCCAATCCACATATCAAAGACCCACAGGTGATGCTCACAAAGCTAAGGAAACACGTGGAGGACTCGGAGAATGAGAAGAAGCGGAAGTTGGAACTGCAGAGAAAGAAAGAACTCGCTGCACAGAAGCGTAAAGAACAGAGGGCAAAGGAGAAGTTACAAAGAGAGATTGAAAGAGCCAAGCAGCAGTCGATTGAAGAGCAGCTGGAGCAACAACAGCAACAGCAACAACAACAACAACAACAGCAGCAGCAGAAGAACGGGGAGCTGGCCAAACGGGAAGCCACACAGCCTAATCTAACTGTCCTGGAAGTATTAAAGAAAAGACTCCAAATCTTGCAGGGCAAATCCGCACTGGTATTAATCCTATCGCTGTTGTCCTTCTTTGTGCTGGCACAGAACAACGGCTTTTTGGTTAACAACAGAATGCGCCAGTGGGCGAGATCTGCATGGCAGAAGGTGCTCTTTACGGTGGGAATGGCTATGAAAGTGACATATATGTAAGTGTGTTATATATTTATATACAAGTCCATATGCGGTAATTACTATATGAGTATATTGCATGTAGTTCGCGAATCCGCCAGTGAGACGCCCAATACCCACACGCAGGGAGGGCGTGAGGGAGAGGGAGAGGGAGAGGGGGGGGGGGGGAAACTTCAGCGATCGAATATTTGGGCGGTTAAATTGTTAAAAACCCACCCAAATGAACTGTTTTCTTCTTTAAAAAGAGGGCAATTTTGAACCATTTCAAGTGGAAAGAAGTGCTTTTATCGCGTTCACAGAAGTAGATTTGAATCAGTGTACCACAAACAGCTGTGTGTGTGTTTTTTTCTTCTTTCTTTCTTTCTTTCTTTCTTTCTTTCTTTCTTCTTTAGCCGCTGTTCATTCCTACAAACTACGGAGAGTAACACCGTTGCAAAGCACAATTGAAGAGTAAAAGCGTGTTTGTTTAAGAGAAAACCTCACGTTCACCAGACGTTGTCACCACCAAAGAGAAAAAGAATAAAACCAAAAGAAAAAAAACAAGATGTCAGTGTCAGACTCTGCCGCTGAGATCATCAACACCGATGACGACATCTATCCATTGGCGCTGTTGATGGACGAGCTCAAACATGACGACGTCACGAACCGCGTCAGTGCGATGCAGAAGCTTGACACCATCGCACTTGCACTGGGCCCGGAGCGTACACGTGAAGAGCTCGTTCCGTTCCTACACGAGGTTGCTCAGGACGATGAAGATGAAGTGTTTGCCGTATTGGCCGAACAGTTGGGCCGCTTTGTGCCATTGATTGGAGGTGCTGAGCATGCAGACATCCTTATCCCAACGCTGCAGGTGCTTGCGGGTACTGAGGAGCCTGTTGTAAAGGACAAGGCTGTGGAATCACTCAATGAGATTGCGTCTCAACTGACAGACAAGCAGATCAAAGATAAATTCTACCCACTGGTTGAAGGGCTTGCCGATACGGAGTGGTTTTCTTCGAGGGTCTCTGCCACGGGGCTATTCCAAAGCATTATCGTTAGAGTCGACGATACCATGAGAAAATCGTTGCTGACGACGTATTCCAAGTTGGTGCATGACGAGGGACCAATGGTGAAGAGAGCCGCTGCTACACACTTGCCTAGGATCATTGATTTGCTGAGAGAGCATCCACAGTGCTCGAATGAACAGGACTGGGATATCATTTCATCGATGTTCCAGTCGCTCACCACTGACAAACAGGATTCCGTCAAGTTTTTGTCCGTGGATGTACTCATAGCCATCTTGGAGTTCTTCAATGCACAGGGAGACAAGTCGCATCACCAGGACTTGCTGAACAGCTCGCTCAGCTTGATCCAGGACTCAAGCTGGAGAGTGCGTTATATGGCTGCTGATAGATTCGAGAAGATTGCCGTGCAGTTTGACGGGAACTCTGAGATGATTGATGAGTTGATAGACCCGTTCTTGGAGCTGTTGAAGGACAACGAAGGCGAGGTGAGAAAAGCCATTGCTAAGCAATTGCCTGGATTCTGTAAGCTTGTCCAACAGGAGGTGCTGTATGAGAGAGTTATGCCAAGGGTTGAAGAATTGTCAAAGGATCCTTCGGAGCTGGTTAGAAGTGCCCTTGCTAGTGAGATCACTGGATTGACACCATTGATGGAGAAAGAAGTCGTTATGAAGCATTTGCTTCCTATCTTGTTGACGATGTTGAAAGATGAGTACCCAGAGGTTAAACTCAACGTAATTTCTAAGTTGAAAGTGGTTAACGATGTCATTGGAATTGATATCCTTGCACAGCATTTACTCCCAGCGATCTCAGAGTTGGCCAGAGATAAGCAATGGCGTGTGAGACTCGCTATCATTGAGTATATCCCACTGTTAGCGGATCAATTGGGCGTTTCATTCTTTGGTGAAGAGTTGGGCAATTTGGTATTGTCATGGTTATGGGATAGCGTTTATTCGATTAGAGAAGCCGCTGTCACGAACTTGGAGAAACTCGCTACGATCTTTGGATCCGAATGGGCTGATGAAGAGATTGTCGATCGGATCTTAAAGTCTGATGAATCTTCCTTTTCCAATTTTGTGTATCGGTTGACTTCGTTGTTTACCTTGACTAGATTGATTCCAGTTGTTGATAAGGAGATTGTCATTTCGAAGATCATGCCGTTTGTCGATAAGCTTGCCGATGACCAAGTGCCGAACATCCGCTTCAACGTTGCCAAGAGTTATTTGTCAACGGCAAAAGCTCTGCTCAGTAAGTGTTCTTCACAAGAAGAATGCGATGAGTCTGTGCAGTACATTAAGCAAAGCGTGTTGCCCCCTGTGGAGACGTTGCAGAAGGACTCTGATGCGGATGTGAAGTACTTTGCCACACAGTCTTATAACGGCATCATGGAGCTACTGAAGTAATTGTGTGTGTGTGCCTGTGTGTGTGTTTTTTTTTTATATATAAATTGTGATTACGTAGTAAATTCTATTCTTCTTCTTGTATACTGCCACCTGAAGGCCGTGTCACCAAGCGCGCGCTAAAAATGGAGATCAACAGATCAACTATACACGTCGACGTTTTCTTGTTAAGAGGACATAATAATCTCATACGAACAAGAGAATAATAGCTAACAAAGAAATGTCACTCATCAAGGGCAGATTCCGTACAGACTTCAAGTATAAGGCGATTGTGGACAAGGCGATTGCCGGTGACCGCGTGGTGGCACACATCTACTTTGATGATGGTGATGAGACCGAACTCGTCACTCTGTTGGCGGGCATTCGAGCACCTAGATCCTCTGATGCAAAGGCTCAGACCACAGCAGAGCCCATGGGTGATGAGTCCCGGAAGTTCATCGAACTCAGACTCGTTGGACAGAAGGTGCACGTGCAGTTCGTCGGCGTGTCCTCGACGGATGTCCCCGTCGTCAAGGTGTTCCACCCATCGGGGAACATCCATGAGAAGATTCTCGAGGCAGGGTTGGCCGAGGTTGCGGACTGGCAGTCGTCGCTCATTGGTGCTCCGGGGATGGTGATGCTGAGAGGCGCCGAGAAAAAGGGTAAGCAGGCTGGCAAGGGGCTGTGGAAGTCGCTCGTTAAGCCAATTGCAACGACGGTTTCTTCCTCAGCTGTGTCGAAGTTGGCATCCACTTTCAAAGTTGGAGGCACAATTGAGGCCACCATTGCCCGTGCCGTCTCCGCAGACACGTTTGCCCTGACGCTGGCCAATGGCTCGCAGCAGCTCGTGCACCTCACGTCGCTAAGAGTCCCGAGACAGGCTGACCCACAGGCGGTGTATTTGCCACTGGGCCGTGAGTTTGTGCGTAAGTACGTCGGCAAGAGAGTCACTGTGGTTACGGAGGCCTTCCGGAATGACACGCCGCTCGTCTCGGTGACGCTGCCGAACGGTAAGAACCTCGCGGAGTCTGTGGTGCTCAACGGACATGCCACGGTGATTAGACATCGCCGTGGTGACGACGATAGGGCAGCCAACTGGGACTCGCTGCTTGAGGCCGAGACCATCGCCATCAAGGAGAAGAAGGGCATGCACTCCTCCAAGCCACCGGCACCAGAGAAGATCATCGAGGCGTCGGAGGATGCAGGCAGGGCCAAAGTGCACTTGAGAACGCTCCAGGCCAAGCTCAAGATCCAGGGCTACGTCGAGTACGTCATCAGTGCCAACCGCTTGAGAGTGATGCTCCCAAGGGACTCGATCCGACTCGTGGTGGTTCTTGGGGGGCTTTCGTCGCTACCAAAGGACTCGCCGGGTGCCCAACAGGCTGTCGATTACAGCAACCAGCACATTTTGCAGAGAGACGTTACGATCGAGGTGTATGACGTCGACAAAGTTGGTGGGTTCATCGGCAACGTGTACCTTCAGGGTCATTCGGTTCCTTACCAGGCCCAGTTGCTTAAGCAGGGTCTTGTGGAGATCCACAACGGTTCAGTGCATAAGACAAAGTTTGAGGATGCGTTGTACGACGCTGAGGATGCTGCAAAGGAACAGAGACTTGGACTATGGGTCAACTATGACCCAGAGGAGGAAGAGAGACAGTATCAAATGGAGGAGCAGAAGAGACAGCAAAAGTACGAAGAGAAGCTTGCAAAGAACAGAAAACCAAATGCATTTGACGATGATGATGATGAAGAAGAAGATTTGTCACACCTCCCAGAATCTGTTAGAAAGTTGGTCATCAAGCGTTAGTCATTTGTATTCATATGACATGTAAGCACAAAGACTACAAAAAAAAGTACAATAAAAGTATATACACGATGACTATCTACTCTAGTTCTTCTTTTGGGACTTCTTTTGGGACTTCTTGCCGGCATTATTACCAACAATGAACGAATAGACATCGTCAATGTTAGCATCGTCCAAGCTCACAGTCTTTTTAGATTTCTTAGCTGAGGAGCCCTTCTTGGCATTGTTTTGCTTAGTGACAACAGCCTTACCCTTGGACTTAGCCTCTTGCATCTGTTTCCATTGAGAAACTCTTTCCTTGAGTTCTCTGGCCTGTGCGGTCATGTTACATTTTTCAGAGGCAACTTCGGATAAAATCTCATATGCAGAAGAAGCAGTCTTCAAACATTCAATAGATCTATCCGAAAGGGCATATAGGAAGGATAAACGGAACTTGATAAGACCAGTAGCATACGACTTCTCGCCATGGATCTCAATACTCAGCTCAACAAGCTTCTGAGCCAATGTAATGGCCTCTTTGAAATAACCTTCACCTTGCAATGTAACAACAGAACTGAGAACAACGGTTGGAATGGAAATGTGCTTGTTACCAAAAACGTCCTTCATGATCTGTGTGACTCTAGCATAGATCTTCAAAGAGTTCTCCAAACAACCACAGTCCTCCTCCAAATATGCCAAGTTCAAATATGACACAATAGTGTCATGAGAATCAAGACCATACAATCTCTCAGCCAACGCAGCAGATTTTCTAGCAACATACGTAGCTTGTCTCTTCAAGCCATACTCCTGGTAGATCTGAGACAAATTGGTGTACACTCTCTGCACCTCTGGGTGTACCTCGCCGTAGATCTGCTCATAGATAGACAACGACTCACTAACCAATTGGAAACCTTCGGACTTGACTTCTTCCTTATCGGAGGCCAAATTCTGACGACCAGCCTCGAAGATCTGTTCAGCAACAGAGGCACGTGGAATGGTATCCTTGACCAATGGCACAAAAGACACATCAGATGGGGCAAACACTTCACTGAGTTCAACAATACTCTTGCTTTTCTTGTTCTTCTTGTCCTTCTTCTTAGCAGAGAGATAGTCAGCATAAACAGCACTGTCGAAGAAGTACTCACGTAAGGTCCACTGAATACCAAATTTGAGAGCAATCTCCCTCTGCAATTGCACTGGAGACACACTGGCAACCCAGTCAGATGGCAAGATGAATCTGTAACACTTCTTAACATCCTTCTCGATGGCCGCTCTTACACCTTGTGGAGTCAACTTGGTGAACTTGAGATCAGCATCGGAGTACAATTCAGCATCCTCAACAACGGCAACTGGCGATTCGTTGAATGCAGAACCCAAAAGCACGTTGTGGAAATGGGAAACCAAAGATGGAACCAATGACACTGGGATGCTGGAAGCATACGATCTTAAGATGTGCTTACAAGCACGGGCAATCATCTCCTGGATGGTGATACCATAAATAGCCTGCGATTGCTTAGAAAGAGGGATTGCGGCAACCTCAATATCCTCAAAGTCGAAAGCTGGCATCTCCTTCATCTCGTAGGCGTTACCCTCGGCCTCGGCCTTAGCCTTGTTCACGTACTCTTGTTGCACAAACTTGGATCTCTCGCCAAGCTTTGCTTCGTAGTCCTTGTTGTGCTCTGGGACAGTGCTCAAGAACTTCTGCTCTTCCTCGATAGCCTCCGAAATCTTCTTCTCCAATTGTTCGGCAATGGCACCCAAGTATCTGATGTTGATACCGAACTTATGCATCTGCTGAGTTAAGTTAACACCGTCAACTGGAGTAACGGTGCCTACCTGACTGTACTGCTCGATGAATCTTGGAATCAGGTCAGTGGTGATGTACTGAGACAGCTCACGAACATTAGAGTCCTCTTCACCACCAGCGTGGAAGGCATCCACGGAGAACTGGATCTTTTCCTCATCAACGGTGACCTCAGGTGGTTGTTCACCCTCCTTCAGGGTGACGGAGAGATCAAGACCTTGCTTCTCAGCCTCCTCTGCAATCAAGGCCTTAGCCTTGGTAGTCCACCAGTCCTGAACAGCCTCGATACGTACAACGGTCTGCTTGTGTGGGTAGGAGTCTTCCTGCTCTGGTTTGAAGTTCTTCTCGATGAACTCAATGTCCAATGGTGTAGAGTTGTACAAATCCAAGACATATTTACGCTTGTCGACACCTCTCATACCCTTAATCTCTGGATTGGTGACGACTTCAGCACCGTCAATGACTTTCTTCTTGAAGTGTAATGCCTTTCTAATGTCCTCCAAGGCGGCAACGAATTCAGGGTCAGATTGGATCTTTTGGTCTGTCTCTCTTTGACCGTAGGCGACAGAGGTAAGAGGAGGGCCATCCTGATACTCAATCTCGCCGGTCTCTTCATTTTCAACTTCAACACCCTCAGAAGAGGAGAACAAGCCTGGGACAGGGGTTTGACAGATGACTCTCTTGCCGGCAAAGTCGACGATGGTGGTCATCAAAGTGTAGATACCCTTGGCACCCAAAGCGTTGAGATACTTGATAGCCCGAACTTCCTGGTTACCAGAGGCTCTGCAAGCGGCGTTACCACCTCTCTCTACAAAGTCACCAGTGGCGTCAACACCGTAGGAGTAGAAGATACTGTTGTGAAGGAAGATCTGATTCTCAGCGGGCTCCTCAGGATTCATTGGAGTGATACCACCGTTGAGCACGGAGATGGCGCCCTTGGTAGACTGAACGGTGAACTGGTATGCGGCCTTGGCCAAGAGCTTGTCACGGAAGATTCTCTCTTGGATAGTACCCGATGCGAGTTCTCTCAAAGATTGGTACTCATCGTTGAAATCTCTTGAGGAATGGTCTTCCAATTGGGTCTTACCAAAGTCTGGGATTGGGTTCAAGGACTTGGTGATCCATGGAGCTGACAAGATGGCAGTCTGTGGTTCAATGATCGTTGATGGCTCGATCTTTCTATACTTTTCGTTGGTTGCCTTTGTGTGACTGTTCAAATTCTTGGAGTTCTTAGAAAGCAACTCGAACAAAGTTTTGTACTTGATGGTGGCACCTTCACGTGGGGATGGGTCGAACTTTGATGAGGACGACTTGTTGATGAAGAAGCCGCCAACATAGCCGGTGATATGTAAGGTCTCACCTTCCAAAGTCTGTGCAACGAGGTAGACGAGGTGGCCCTTACTCTTGTAGGACAATGGCACTGGGTTCCAGGCGCTGAGGTACAAATCACGGATGGCTGGAGATGCGACTGGCGTAGACACAAAGTAGTTCTGTGGCAAGCTTTCAAAATACTCGGCAATGAGCGAAGCGACGTTGGCCTTCTCCTCAGCGGATCTTTCTGGAAGTTGTACTTCTTTCGGTTTACCGTCTTCAGCCTTCTCGTCCTTGCTCTCTGCCTCGGGCTTTTGCTCCGGGATTGGATCCAACTCCAAGCTGTTGAACTGAGACACACCGGCATTTGTGACACCGAGGGACTCCTCAGCAGTCAAGCCGAGGAGCTCTCTGGTCTTGACAATATGAGTGTGGATCGACTTCTCCGTATAGGCGACGGGTTTGAAGTCCAACACGAGCTTCTTCTGCGAAACATCCGAGAGCAAGTCGGCCAACAGCGTAGCATCCGAGAGCTGTTCACGTTGGAAGAATAGGCTGTAGCTGGTGTACTGCTCAGTGGCTGCAATGCCGCTGAGCGTTAGCTTCAAGTCGGCAACGTTGCACGTTCTGAGGAGCTCCACCTCCACCGGCTTGGCGTCAGCAAGCTTGACGGACACAACAACGGTCTCTGTAGGGGGTGTTAGTTAGCGTGTGCTCTCGCGCTTGGAGTTAGCCGTCGCAGTGGTTGTGGAGCTATATATATCACGGCTTGATGATGAGTCGGAGATGAGCCCCACAGAAAGAGCTCCACAACCAATGGGGGCGAGCGGGCGGGCAGTTCTATGCCCCAAGACAGGCTTACCGTTTGTTGGCTGCTCAGTTGCCATCTTCAACAGCTGTTCAGGGTTGCGGAAGTGTTCTTGTTTCCTTTTCCCCTTAGAGCTACGTCACGTCTACAAAGAGTTTTGAGCTCTTCGTTCATTTTTCACGCTCGACGATCTGCCCAGCTGCCCGCCGGCGCCGGGCCCCGAGAAAAGGCGTCATCTAGAGAGATCTTTGGTGGTAGTTATGGGGCAAATCTTGGGAGCAAAAAAGTGTATTGATTTTGCAGATATTTATGGAATTAGACATGCAATTAGCACATATATATATAGTGAATGGAACACTACTTTTTATTTACCATAAAAAGAAATCCATGCAATAGATCTCATCGATTTTCCACCCCCCATCTGCGCTCTCTCTGCCTGGCGGAACGGCGCCGAACTCATAGATTCTTTTTTTTTGTGGGGGATCGCGGTACGGCCACGCCGCTTAACTCCTCGACTCAATCCTCGACTCTTTTAGAGCAAGTTTGTTCCAACCAACGATATCTTTTCTTTTTCTCTATTAAATATATGTTATGTAAACCTTCATAGGCCCAGGCTCTTCTTGACACCCGCTCTGACGTGTCTCTCGAACTCCTCTCTGTTGTCTCTCCACAGCTTGCATGCGTCGATGTTGGCGCCACTCTCGACATTCGGTTCACTGAGCATACTCATCACACTCAGCAGGATCTTCTCGACATTCTGGACTGGTGACCATCTCTCCTCTGCACGCTCGTACTGGTTTGGGTCTTCACCTGGTGGGTGTAAGATGGATATACACACTTCGCCATTGGCATAGATGTTTGGGTGTAGTATGGAAGGTGTGAACACCAGCTTAGGTGGAGACAGTGGGTAGTCCGTGGGGAAAGTGAGTCTTGCTGGGAACACACCGTTCTCGTAGGGCGTGTCCTTTGGTCCTTCTATGAGGCAGTCCCATACAAAGAGATTACTATATCCTGGTGTTAGTATGAAGAGACTTGAGGGCATACGGATCCTTAGACCAGAGGGGCACATCACACATGCTATACATCACAGATACTCACTCTTCTGTCACTGGGCCAGCAACAATACCTTCCGGACAGTCCTTCACCAGTTGTTGGTACTCCTTAAGAAGACGGCGTTGTGCGGTGTTTGATCTCGGTGGCATGCTGGGATTTCCTCTCCTTGTTGTACAAGAGCTGTTTGATTAGATGTTTTGTTGAAGTCTCAGTGTAGCACCCAGGGATATGCCTTAACCAATAAAAAAAAAGTAAATAGAGAATGAACAAACCAGAACAGCGTAGCGCACACGAGTAACTAACTATACACTTATACGAAATATATATTCCACCGCGAGAGATCAGAGGGCAAAAAAAAAAAAAAAAAGATCGCGAATTGGGAAACTGCCGGATTAGCTTCGCCGCTCGTACAAATTCGGTAACCATAACAACAGATCTGCATAACGGCTCATGGTGATCTTTTTTTGTCAAATTATGGTACTTCTTTATGGGGAGATGTATGAAAGCCAAAGTAGAAAAAAAAACCAAACACAGAGAGATACATAGTGTGGTTTTAAATTGAGTTGGGGATGGACTTTAAGCTGGTTGAACAGTGTATATAATATAGATCTGAGTTCTTGCCCATGGGGGGAGGGATGTTTTGTGTCACTTTCTATCTATCATATGGCCTCTCCCTCAAGAAAAAATGGCAGATTGTATATAAACTAAAGATGATGATGAGCTCTTACGGATAGAGTCTAAGACACACAGCTTAAGCTCTCGTTTTCCATAGGCCCATATTTGCTATTTTAACAAGCTAGTGGGTTTTCTGTTCTCTCCGTCATCATTCCATCCCACCTACACCAAGTTGAAGGGCCACTTTTTTATATACAGATGATCTACTTCTACAACGAACGTCTCGCATGCTTGAGTTGCATCAAGGGCCATAGGGCCTCTGGGTGCAAACACGTCCACAAGAACCTCTTGTCGATCAATGGGAGAGGGAGACCGTCACAAAAGACAGGGAACATCCGCTTCTTCTTTCCTGCTGGTATGACCAAGTTTGTGGCATTGACGTTTGAGCCCATTTACAACAATCAGAGCATTTCAATGGGGAGAACAAAGCGTGTGATGACAAAGTTTGAAAAGTGTTTGCATATGGATCCTTCTACTCCGTTTAGATGCATCCGTGTGCACTCGGGAGGGAAGATGGAGATTGCGGACAACTACGTTGAGATGGACTATCAAATGATGGACAACACTACGATTTCCATCTATGACCACGCTTTAGCTCCAGAATCGTTTGAGTTTGAAGGTGAGAATGTAAGCAGACCGATGGTGAAGGGTGTTAAGGCCTTGGTACAGACGGTGCAAATGCCACATGATGATCGATTGTATTACAGACTCAGTCCTGCATATAAGGATGATGTCACTGGCAGATTACACGCTGGGATGTGTGATACCCCTGAGTCTCTTGTGAATGAGTTGAAGCAGTACAATGTGAAGGCCATGGGCAGGGTCATGGGCAGGGCCACTGGCAAGGCCACTGGTAGGGAGCACCCTCAACCTTACTACTATCCAGTTGTTGACCCTGAGGCTATAAAGCTTTTGAAGAAAACCACTGAGATGAAGCATATTGTGGGATTTACCAAAGACGGTAATGTACAGAGAGAAGTATTGAAGACCAGAGAGGTTTTCAATCCTGACAATGTGTGTGATCAGTTGTATGGCTCGGCTCAGAACCAACAGAAGCAGCTGTTTAACCCGATTGTGCCCAGAGTTTCCCCTAATGGACCGTTGCCTTCTTATACATCGTCGATTGCCAATGCTCGTAAGCCATCGGTGTTCAGTAAGAAGATCCCTATGCCCAACGAACGCTTCTTCAGTACTACCGATTCACAACCAAAGCCCAAGACGTTGGAGCAGATGATGGAGGAAGGACGTGTGATGATTCCCTCGAGACAAGGTGTGGCATACATGTCTCCTTTATCAGCTATGGGTGAAGACCCCACATTGGCACTGAAATCGCCCGAGCATAACTACAGCCTTCTCACTGAGGGGACACAAAGCCAAGAGATGATGCTTATGGGATTTGGTGCGCTGTCGACGCCCTATTCAAATACCAGAGAGAGAGCCGCACTGTCCGAGGTGGCCTACTTGGCTGATGACTTGTCCAGGATTGACAACACGGTGACATTGCAGAGACCCTTGGAAGATCCACAACTGCCCAAACTTGAACCAACGATAAGCTACACTGCAGATGGTACCATACCTCAGCTCAAGCCGTTGAACTTTGGATCACACCGTGGCGTCACTTCTGACCTCTCTGTTGCCAGGCATGGAAAGGGCACTATCAGTGTAATGGGGATGGGCCATGGCTCCGATGAGAGTGACTTCCAGTTTGCCTTCCCTGATGTGGAGCAGTCCCATGAAGAGATGGATGACAAGCAAGGGATGTCGTCGTCTAACTACATTGACCAGTTGCTGGAGGAGGCCTCTGGCTTTATGTGATAGCATTCTCTAAATATACATTTTTGGCAGCTGGTTAGTGTTATATTATTAGTCAGATATCTTCCATCCACGTACTTGCATGTCCTCTCCGCCTGTGATGATGTATTTGCCCTGGTAAAGAGTTCCCACACCTGAGGAGGCAATATTGTTCAGGTCGGTGTCCATATCGGGCTGGAGATAGTGGTTCAAGTTGCAATACAGCTTGTCGTTAGATCTGTTGTATACTTCGACATCGCCATTAGCGTAGAACACAGTATAGTGCAATTGATCCAGCAATGCATTCACCACTCGAGATTCGTTCGATAATGTCAATGGCCATACCGATTCAGTAGAGAGGTCAAAGAGTACAGTGGCACTCTTGGTGACGATGGCCATTGTAGAATCATAGATGGTGGTCTTTATGATGGATGACAAAACAGAATCAAAGACGCAAGTCGATACGTTGGCCATCATATCGATGTTGTATTTGTCAAAGTGGTCGTCATACAAAGCATACATCTTCCCCTGACTCAACGTGAAGGATTGACAATTCTCGGTATCTTTGATACTGACAGGTTTGGACTTACTGGAGAAGCCATTGCCCGATATGGAGCAGTGGTAGAGACCATCTTCTTGGAGGATAACAACAACGGAGCCGTCGATGCACTGTATGTCTTTCACATCGCTTGAAGTTGACGTATGAGATTTGGCACTCTCTGTTTGTGAAACGTCCCAGTATTTGAGCTCTCTCTTTGAAGCTGTTATGAATGCGTGTGGCGAAACCCATCTGAGCAGATGTGGTGCAGCAGAGTCAAAGAACGACGCAGAGGGCGTGATATCTGTAGAGCCAGTTATCAACTCCCCCAAGTTCCATGCCATGATATCGCCCTCGGAAGACGCAGTCAAGAGCTCGTCACCAAGGACCTCAATGGCGGTGATGTTCGAAGGGTGCGATGCCAGCGCAAAGAGTGGCTCTGTAAGCAGCGAGAGAGGCGAGTCATCGCCCATCACAGTCTCGTTATCCGTGTCGATGCCTTCCTCCTCTGGTATGAAATGCGGTGCCGGTACTTTCTTTAAAAACTGACGCGTAGGATCGTCCTCGGGCTCCGGGGTCGCTGGCATCTGTGGGTGGTGAGGCGACTCGATGGACTTCTCCATCTGTTGCTTCTGTCTTCTCTCTGCCAGTGCCAACACTCCACGCCTCTTCTTGAGCTCAAGCATATCCACCAAGTCAGGTTCTGTGCCCTTCAGCAAGTGCACAACTTCGTTAACACGGCTCTTCAGGTGCTCTCTGGCGAGCTTCAGCGGCTCCAAGCTCAGCTGGGTTATTTCGTGAGCAATTGCATCGCCATTGGCCGTATTTGTTGTTGTTGTTGTTGTTGTCTTCCCATTGGAGTGCTCCTCGGCAGAAGGCGCTAACTGCTGCTTCGCTAGCGCCAGCTCCCTCTCCAGCCGCTGATTCGTCTGCTTCAAAGCGTTGTTCTCACTTGTAAGACGTGCTACTGCGGCCTTCATCTCCTCTCTCTCGCTTGCCCATAGCAGTCTGTCCCTCTCATTCTGCGTGAACTCCCTCTTGAGGTAGTGCATCACACCCGGTAGCGTATACTGCGGGCCGGTGCTCCTCTGCTCCATACTTGGTAGGCTCTTTGTGTGTATGATATGTGTGTGTGTGTGTGTGACAGGTAGATATCGAATTTGCCTTTTGTAATCACCACAAATTCTCCATATATGACAAGTTCTCAATTGTTTGGGAACCCCTCGCCCACTTCCAAGGCAGTTTTGGCGCGTACCGTGTATGCTTAGGTAATCCATCCATATATATATACTTATATACGTTATGCTTAAACAAGTAGACTACTAAATGGAGAGTTTTACTATCCAATCGACAGTATTGCACCTATGTGCCCACCATGCTACTACTACACCCAGCAACGAAGAAGAAGTATTATATTCAGTGCGGCATGGCTTACACGTTTACTCCTGCTTGATACCACCGGTACCAGCGGTCTCAGCCTGTTCAATGGACTGCTTGTCGGTCTTGACCTCGTCGTTACCACCAAAGCCGCCAAACATGGAGGCAGCCTTGAAAGGTCTCTTCAAGTCGCCGGAAGCGGCCTTGCCGAACAAGTGGATCTGCACAATGTTGGACTCCAGGGCACCTTTGACTGGAGAGATACTCTGCATGACCAGTGGGTTGGTGTACTTCATGTACAAGTGCATGAAGCCCATCATGGCCAGCGAGGTGAAGATGCCCTTGATGGACTGCTGCACCTGCTGGAGGTCGTACTCCTTCACCGTGGTGACGGTAAGCTTACCCTCGGTCTCGCCAGCCATGGCGTTTGGAGCGGAAACGTACTTCAACGTGGTCAAGTCGTTCTTCTTGACAATCACCGAGCGAGTGTACAAGTAGATGGCCATCGTGAGCAGAGTAGCAGCAGCATAGCCACATCTAACGTAGAACACGATGTCTGGGTTCTCGAAATCAAGTCTCTTGGAGACCTGCATCATGACGAGCATGAGCACCAAGTTGGAGATGGCTGGGTTCATCGTGGAGGTGTGTTTATTTGGAGTGCTTCTCTAACAAGTGTCCAGGTGACAAAGACTAATAAAGAATAGGAAAAAAACACAGAAACTGCTCAAAGCCCACAAAAGTAACACCTCTCTTTGCCGCAGTGAAAAGTTCAACGGAAATCTCGACGTTCCTTTTCTGGTGGCCAAAATCGCCCTTCGCGAATCGTCTTGGCCGGCTTAAGATAAGCATGTGGCCCGTAGCCGATAGCCAACAAACTTCGCCACTTAATAGTTATTCTAGAATCTTCTACATGAAAAACACACACACATACACATACATACATACATATCACCACGGATTTATTTCGTTCTCATCGGACCATCCTCGGTGGGCCAACGTGCTCGGCATCTGTAGCTCCGCAAAGAGTCCGTGATCCGCAGTATTGTCTCTCTTGGATAATGGCACATCAATGTTCTGTTCAAAGTTCTCATTCATACGCTTAACATCATCATCAATGGCTTCTTCTCTCTGTGTGGTCTTTTGCTCGTGAATCTCTTCGATGGAATCGATGATTT
Organism: Petasospora taoyuanica; assembly: GCA_030567055.1. Lineage (NCBI taxonomy): Eukaryota > Fungi > Ascomycota > Saccharomycetes > Phaffomycetales > Wickerhamomycetaceae > Petasospora > Petasospora taoyuanica. Next base: position 866,849 of record JAKUBZ010000002.1, read on the forward strand.
GATATGGCAAGAAAGGTTCAAACTGATGTGCGTGTTCCTTATTGATACCACCAAGCCCAGCACCATATTCGTCAACCATCTCTGGAATCGTAGGTAGACTCACTGGGAAATTGTAGTCTTGGTTCAATAGAAGCCTTTCTGGCAGTAAATATGTGATTGTGCTTGGTGAAGTACCACTGAAATTCTTACTTCTCTTTTCAATAGTCTTGCGCATGGCTTTTCTTAACTTCTCCTCATCCAATTCGTACCTATACTTGTCAGCGGCCCTCCACAACTGTTTAGCATTCAAGTTCTTCAAACTTTCAGCCAATGATATGAAGTCTTCCTCCGTCTTGAGCGAAGACAAACATTGAAGCCATTGTAGTAACTCGAACGTTGGTTCAAAGTGGTTCTTCACAATGTTGAATAGTGAAGTGTGATAAAACTCTGCATCACAAGGATTAGTTGAATCACCTCCAAACACTGCAAGGTTTGACAATGTCATCGTATGGTCATCACTCAGATTCTCTTCCATCAGAGTATATGGGAACAGCTTTAGCAAATAATCGTCAATCTCAGGCATCTTTGGTTTCCTATTATTAGAACGTGCCCAGTCCTCCAAGACTGACAAATTAAGCCTCATTTGAATAGCACAAACACGAGACAAGTGTTTCTTCTGTGTCAAGATTCGGTTGAAAAGAGTACATGAGAGCCAGTGGAACACAGAGGATAGTGTCTGCTGTGTAATCACGGAATGGATATGGTGTAAATCCAACACATACAGCAAGGCACCGAGTGTCTGCACCACTCTGATGGGTGATGGCTTTAGTTGATCCTTAACAGATGGTGGGTAAAGCATACGGAAGATCTCATCGTATGTTGACTTCTCATTGTGCTTCTTCTTAAAGAAGTTCCAATCGTTTTTGTATAATGTCGTTGAGATATCTGGAATACTCATATAATCAAGCAAACAGTCATCCACAATGTTGTTAAGCCTGAACTTAATGGAGTTTGACAATTCAATGATCAAAGAATTGAGAGTGTTAATCAAGTCTTGAAGCACCTTGGGGTATCTTTTGAAAAACCCGTCGTCCTTCGAAAGGTAAAAGAACAAGAAGTTCACCACAGAGAGCCAGTAACTCTGCAGTACAATGTCCCCTTCACTATAAACACTCGTAATACCAGACTTGGACGACGTATCGGATCTGATCTTCGTGAAGAAGAGATTCACAAAGTTCTCCACCAAGATGTCATTGTTTTTCATATGATCAGCGTATCGCACACATTGGAAAATAACAGCAGCTGGATATGTTGTCTTGTGATTATACTGATCCTTGAGTTTGAATATCATCTCCAAGATGGCTGGAATGTCGTAGTCCGAAAAGATAATGTACTGGCTCTGAATAAGCTTGGAGAAGTTGAACGTATCGTCCAAGAGCGTGCTCGATTGCATAAAGTTGTTCGAATCCTGGTACAATCCCATATTCTCCTCAGAAGACGCAATATTGAGACCCATCGTCTTCAGTCGTATACTGTCCATCAGTTCGTCCTCATTCTCTTGTGCGGTACCGAGCACACCGACATTGCTGTCTTTGTAAAAGTCCATCCCACCGTTGTTAACTATCGTCCCATTGACGCCAGCGCCCATAGGAATTCCCATCTCTCCACCATCACCAGTTTCATTAGAGCTTTCCATAAGCCCATGCTGCTCAAAGAACTCCTCCATGCCCGAGCCGGGCTTTAACATATCAAACACCGTCAATCCGTTCTTGCCCCGCACATCCAGCAAAGCCCCGTGGTTCAACAACTCCACCACCATCTCCTTGTTATCAAAGTACACGGCCCACATCAACGGTGTGTACCCAAACAACCCATCGGGCTCGTTGAGTGCTGCAGTGCTCTTGCTTAACAACAATTCCGCCGTTCTTTCTTGGTCAAACACCACAGCGTACACCAGCGGCGAGATTCCCGAGTTATCCTGTTCAGTGAGCAACTTCAGGTTCTCAGGCTTCGACACAACCTCGAGGATCTTCCCAGTATCGCCATTAGCACTCGCAAGACACAGGTCTATGAGCACTTCGGTCCCATCGTTTGACTGGAGAAGTGACAAGGCCTTCTTCGCAGCTTCCAACTGCGCCTTCTTCGAGTCCGCCATGGCGGTAAGCGCACTCGCCGCACTGCTCACAGCGCCCCAGGGATCCAATTCCATTGCTTCCTTCAGATCGATTGCTTGACAATTTCTATATTAAGCCGCCGTCTTTGGAGATTCATAACTCACATTTTTCACGTATATTCATTCGTTCACATGCAAAGTCCCGTCCTCCAAGGCACCAGCCCGAATCCCGATGCTTCCCCTTTACAAATTGCCCCGCGAAAACAAAATCCTCTCACAAATATCCCGCTAGTGCGAATCGAACCAGTATTTTGGCTATATGTGTCTTAAGTACTGTGCGGATCTCCATGCTTTGTCAGTGATCGCTCATCGCCAACTACAAATCATTATCCCACGGTTATGTATTTAGTTACAAGCTCGTTTCCCAATTTCTCGTCTTCTAATCATTGACGATGTATGAAAAGTGACCGAAAGATCGAACGTGGCTTCGTGAGACCTGGCTCAGTATACGTCTTGCTTCTCTTCAAGATAGACTTGGGTGTATCATCAGTTCCAGAATAAACATCCAGCTCCTGGTTATCACACTCTGCTACTCCATTACTATGCTCCGCTATGTACAAGGGTGCATCAGCAAACCTGATGGTAGTATTGCGTCTCAAACCCACAGTTCTAATTCTTCTCAAGCCGAATACGTCTCTCTTCGCCACGGAATCACGATGTTCATAATTAGGAAATGGTGCAGGTGTAGAAACATGCTCTGTGGCTGGCCTATGCGTAGCCACCGCCTTCTCCACTAGCAAGCTTGCCAAAGTGTCCTGAGAGTCAGACATTGCATAATGTGGCGATATGACGGGATCACCAGGGACAACTGTCTGTTCGGAAGAGTTGGATAACATTCTTCTTGCAGACTCGGCGTCATTGGTTACCGTCTCCCCACGTTTTGGCAGTTTCAAATCATTTTTTGCCATGTAGTCAGCGGCTCCACATTGAAGAGATACACCTGACTCCAAGTTAAATCTCAGATTACGGGAAGACTTTCTGGAAAAGGTTCTTGATCTCCAAATGGATTTCAAAGTGAAACCCGATTTCCCACTGTTCATATCACTCAGATCATCGAGCTTCGTCAGTTGAGATTTTAAGCCATATGTCTGCTCTTGGGTTCCAATCAACAGTGCTGACTTTGGGAAGAAGATTGTTCTGATAGACTTACGCCTCTTCAGCAGCGGCAATGGTAAGCTCACAAATCTGTTGTCCAAAGTCCAGTTTGCCAAAGCTTCTTCGCCATCAGACTGTACATTGACAGGCCCGGGGCTAGATCTCTCTTGGAAATGTGACATTGCCTTCTGATGAATTGCTGAACCCTCCAATCTTGAAATAATCAGCGCGGTCATCGAACCAAGAGGTGACAAGACCTTTCCGGACCCGCGTGCAATCGGAGTGCTGGCAGAATCACTTCCTGGAACATCCGAGTTCCGGCTATTAGTTCTAGTACCAGATTCATCGGCTTCATCGCCATCAGAAACGGGCGAAAGCTCATCAGAGGATGGGATATTGATGGCCACCTCGGTCATGCACGTCTCAAGGAAGAGCTCAACAGACCCAGCGGACTGGTCATCAGTGGGTTGATCTTTCTGTTCATGTGTGTTCTCAATATCGACACTCACAGTTGGGCCTCTTTCCAGATCAATCGTACACTCAAGAAGATTGGTCCAGTGCGCATCGACTTCCTCCTGCTCAAAGTCTTGTTCAGCGGAAAGATCATCCTTCGCATATAATGAACGAAACTTTTGATATGTTCGATGGTGGTTCTTATCGTGCCCCGCACCATAAATATTCTCCATTTCTTCAGTAAATGGCTGCATGGGAGGTGGAAGAACGGCAAGTGAAAGTTCCTCCACATCAAGAGGGAACAACTGATCAAAGTCTGCTTCGCCATAGTCGTCGAAGCCATTTGTATATATTGTCTTTTCTTTGATGCGTCTCGACAGAACATCCTCAGGCGTTTCAAATGGAAATCCATAGCCATTCAACTGAGGTTTGGATTCGACAACAGGCTCAGCAAAAGTTTCCTTTGACTCATACACTGGAGCCTCAAGTGGTTGACTAATGTTGAGCGAAGGCAAAAGATCAGCAGCTGTGCTTCCAGATGTTATAAGTTTCAACCCACGACCAATTGGGAGTTCGTCGTACGTTTTTGGGCGTAGCACCTCATTATCATAGACATCATCAATTGAGTCACTATTGTCTGTATCACCCACCTGGTCTTCGGCGTGGGAGAAGTTGAGATCAGCTCTGTTCCAAGCACTGTTGGCCCAAAGCTGCAGAGAAAACCCATCGTTGGAGCTCCTGGATCCTTGTGAGAAGTCATCAAAACTATTAAAGTCCCGATTCTGGCATGTAGAATTGGGAAGAATGAGGCTGAACGTATTTGTGTTCTCTTGTGCAGGAGAGTTGTGTAAACGTTCTCTTCCGGGGTATACCGATTTCCAAGCGTACAAATCCTTCTCCTCAACATTCTTAGGCTCGGTCGTGTTGAAGGAAACGATTGGCCCTTTGTAAAACCACTCCTCCTCCTCCTCCTCCTCCTCCTCCTCATGATCAGTATTGGAATACTTGGGCCCTGTATCATTCTGTTGTTTAAACCTATGATGTCCCTCCTTCAGACGATCACCATTACCTTCATCATTACCAAGGTCCTCATCCTCAGTTTCACTTATGAGCTCACTGGCAGAACTTCCTTGAAGAAACCTCCTATCAACTGGATAAAGAGCATGATTGACTATTTCATTTGTTGTTTCGACAGTTGCGCCAAATGGAGGATATGGGGTAGATAAATCGGATTTCCCACTTCTGCTGACGTTCTTGAGAATGGGGAACATCGTATCAACAGCTGACTCAACAAGATCCTTGGGATACACAGTCTTGGTACCTGGAGGTTGCAAAACATCGTCTCGAAACACTCTCATAGAGGATGAGATCTCCGAATCAGAATGGGCAGCATGATATCTTGCTGACGACCCCTTTGTCAGATTTGCCCGAACAGATCCACCAATGGCATAGACAGAGCCGCGTGAATCCTCCTCAGTATTGTCAATAATGCTCTTTTGGAAAGACTGGTGGAGTGCAGACACTGTAGGTTTACCATTATAACAGATTCCGTCATCTTCAAAATCGTAGGCAATACCTTCATCGCTCCCATCAATGTCTTCATCATAGCAGTCCCGCCCAAGAGGGAAAAGGCCCAGGGCCTCCTCTGTGTCAGCGTCACCAACGGAGGAACCTTCTTCATAGTCAGCAGCGTCCACGGCACTCCTCTCTGAAACATACCCAGAGTCCTCCTCAGTGTACTGGCCATCATAGAGCTTATCAAGCACAATCTGCTGGAAGCCGGTGGTGGCATCCCCATCGTCAGTGTCACCCTTTACACCGACAAAACTCGGATCCATAGAAGAGGATGGCTGCGGCTCGTAGCAGTAGTCGTGCTCCAGGGAAACGGCGTGACCAAGCAGCAGCTCATAACTCGGTGGAAGTTCTTCTGTATCAGCCATCGGGTGTAAGGGGAGGGTAGAAGAGATATAGCGGACGGCAGCGAAACTTCCCGCACAGCGGTTACTCTCAAAATAGGTTCAATGTGCAGTCCAGCAGAAACAGTGGACAGGCTCGGGCATTGGGACAACGCTCGACTGAAGTCATCGCTACTCAGCAGCTCTGTGGTTTTGTAGCTTTCTGCCACAAAGACGAAATGTGTCAAAGTCTGGGGGAGACTGTTGACATTTTTAATGTCTTTGTGCTGCCCGGTGCCAATCTTCCCCCCCCCGCCCCCTCGGTTTTGGGAGAGTGCCGTCGGAAATTGCTGAGTTGGCACCAGAAGGACAAACAATTATTGATAAAGAATTTCTTTTAGTTCGATGCGTACAGGCTGATTATAAAACATACGACGGTATTCAGCGAGCGCTCATCAATCATTTCCATTGCCCAAATTGATTGTTTGGAAGATACACTCATCTGCTTCATTGCATATCCTTCCTGTCCATTTGCGGTATTGATAATTGAAACAACAACAACAACAACAACAACAGTTCAATCTTTAAGTGCTCCTGCCTTATACAGACGATACTTATACTATACGACCATAACAAGAAGATGAAATTCAACACACTAACGCTTGTTTCTCTGATATGTGCGTCGTCACAAGCTGTGGATGCCCTCAATATCGTTGATGGCATCGAGCTGATGAAACGCTGGGACTACGGAACGTCAGATATTGTGAACACGTTCAAGAGCAGTGACTCGAAGCAGTCGTCAAAGACACAGCCCCAGCCTAATAGCGGCGAAGGAACACCAGAGCACGATGGCCATACGCTGAGCCCCTGCTCTGCTGTACAGCCCTTGACCAACGGGTTCTACGATCTCACTGAGTTGAGTTCCATCAACAAAGAACAGATCGTGGCATGGAGCGCGAAGGGACACGATTACAACAAGAATTTCACATTAGGTATTTGCTCCTCGCCATTGAAGCCAAACGTTGAGGTGAACAACAATAAGAATCAGGACAGCCTGAAGCTCAATTCCAGTGAAGTGGGTGCTTTCTACGCAGATGCCAAAGGTGAGAAGTTCTCTATTGGTAACTTCAATCAGACACCGGTGTTCAGAGGTAAGAAGCTCACTTTGACATATACAAACGGAAGTTACTGTCCTAATGGTATCGACAGAAAGTCCACCATCTTGTCCTTTGCCTGTGATAGAGAGATTTTGGCAAAGGCACAGGTATCGTTTGTTGGTGTGCTCCATGATTGTGATTACTTCTTTGAAGTGAGAACGGTACACGCTTGTCCTACCGCACACAAGTCCGATGACTTGGCTGTCATTTGGATCTTCCTCTTCATCTTCCTCGCTGCGTTGTTTGTCTACTGCAGTGGTGGATTCCTCTACAAGAGAATTGTGTTGAATCGTCGTGGTTGGAGACAACTCCCAACGTACAACCTTGGTACCAGAATGTCCACTGCACTTTCAGGAGGCGTAAGTATTTGATTTATCTTCTTCATGGAGTTAGCGTTATTAACTCTCCCAAAAAGAACAAGGTTTGAATACAAGAGAACTAATCAGAACCAGTGGAATTCAGATCGTAACACAGGGGGAATCCGTCTCTCTAACAACAACGATCGATTCGGTTACATCGACGCCCAGAACGACCTCTTAGACTCTCTGGATGCTGACCAGTGACAATTGAGTGCACAGTACTATCGACTAGATTCCTAAACTATTAGAACAACAGAGTGCAAGGCACTTGTAGATGTATGTAACATGCTGCGGGCAATGGATTTTTGTGGATTATAGCTGATCAATTATAGGATACCGATCATACAGTGAAGATAGGTTGTACAACACATTCAAATGGACTCCGGAGTATATCTCGATTCTCTTCTTGATTAAAGATTTGGGTTCTTAACAGCACTTCATCAAGATCAAGCTACTATATACATATGCCTATCTCATCGTACGGCAGTGCAAAGACACAGGATAAGCAAAAAAAAATAAGAAAGCCGCGAAAAGTTTGGGCGGTGGCAGCTGCCAGTCCCCCCAGAAGGGCCCAATAGATGACCCCCGGAACCGGGATCTCTTTTTCTGGGCCATGTCCCGTTTCGACAGAGTTTGGGATCGGGCGATGCGGTCAGGCCTAAGGCGATGATCGGATGGATCAACGTGGGAATATATCTTCAGAGGAATAGTTCAAGTTAAGTGAACACTATATCAATCACACTTCAGTGACCACTCTATAGTACTTAGCTCTCATAAGCGTAGCACTTGGAAAGTGCCATGTGGCATGCTAGTCACAATTCTTTTACCGGAGACGCGGCCCCAGAATCCCAGACCTTTGAAATCCGGAGGCCCCGGCTTCACTGACTCAGAACTCGCAGTTCAACAGCGATACTCCACTACCGGCGGCCAAGGGCACATCGTCCAAAAATTTTTCAACACTATAAAAAGGGCGTTGGCCGCGCACTTTCTCCCACTTTTGCCCTACACCTTCGTTTTGCTTTCTTTCCCCATCAACTAGGAATCCATTACACAATGTCCTTCAGAAACGCTTCCCTCCGCCTTGCTCGCGTTGCTGCCTCTGCTTCCCAGAAGAGAGCCCTCTCCGTCTTGTCCTCTGCTGCTCGTCCAGCTTTGAGACAGACCACCAAGGTTGCCGGTGTTAGAGGTGTCAAGACCATCAAGTTCAACGGTCAGGAAGAGGAGATCGTCTACGAGAGAGGTGACTGGCCAAGAGAGAAGTTGGCTGAGTACTTCAAGAACGACACCATGGCCATGATTGGTTACGGTTCCCAGGGTTACGGTCAGGCCTTGAACATGAGAGACAACGGCCTTAAGGTCATTGTCGGTGTCAGAAAGGACGGTGCTTCCTGGAAGGCCGCTCTTGAGGACGGTTGGGTCCCAGGTGAGACCTTGTTCGACGTTGAGGAGGCCATCAAGAGAGGTACCTACGTCATGAACTTGCTCTCCGATGCTGCTCAGTCCGAGACCTGGGCTTCTATCAAGCCATTGATCACCGAGGGTAAGACTTTGTACTTCTCTCACGGTTTCTCCCCAGTCTTCAAGGACTTGACCCACGTTGAGCCACCAACTAACGTCGATGTCATCCTCGTTGCTCCAAAGGGTTCTGGTAGAACCGTTAGATCCTTGTTCAAGGAGGGTCGTGGTATCAACTCTTCTTACGCCGTTTGGAACGACGTTTCCAACAAGGCCCACGAGAAGGCCCAGGCCGTTGCCGTTGCCGTTGGTTCCGGTTACGTCTACCAGACCACCTTTGAGAGAGAGGTCAACTCTGACTTGTACGGTGAGAGAGGTTGTTTGATGGGTGGTATCCACGGTATGTTCCTTGCTCAGTACGAGGTTTTGAGAGAGAACGGCCACTCCCCATCTGAGGCTTTCAACGAGACCGTTGAGGAGGCCACCCAGTCTCTCTACCCATTGGTTGGTAAGTACGGTATGGACTACATGTACGATGCCTGCTCCACCACTGCCAGAAGAGGTGCCTTGGACTGGTACCCAATCTTCAAGGACGCCTTGAAGCCAGTCTTCCAGGACTTGTACGAGTCTGTCAAGAACGGTTCCGAGACCAAGCGTTCTTTGGAGTTCAACTCCCAGGCTGACTACAGAGCCAAGCTTGAGGAGGAGTTGGAGACCATCAGAGGCATGGAGATCTGGAGAGTCGGTAGAGAGGTCAGAAAGTTGCGTCCAGAGAACAACTAAGTGTTGTGCTGAGTGTATACTTCTGTTATGAACCCTTTCGCCTTCCTTTCTCACACACACACCTTTTTTTTCCAACGCGGTGTATATATAATTGTTCATCATTTATGGTCATTGAATGACTTATGACGTTTTCTCGAACAAGCCCACGCGCCGGGCTTATTTATTGTTCTTTGGGGTTACTTTTTGGTTTTGAAAAGCTTTTTTGCATGAATATTGTTTAATGAAGAGACAAGTTCAGAAGGCACAGGCTTATTGCCTGTGCTTGATATATTAAAGTCAGATTGTAGATTGAGAGCTCTCATACATAAGGTTGTGATTCGCGATCTCAACTACTCCTAGGACGCGTGTACGGATGTGTGCTCGTACCACTGCCGCTGGCGATTCGCGAATTTTTTTTTCTCACTTTCGAGCGCGTTTGCGTGGGCGCAGGTCTCTCTTTGCGGTGCCAGCAGTGCGAAGGTGAAAAATTTTGATCACTTTGGGACTTGTTAATTAGAGATTGTTATTTTAAAGACAATTTGATAATCAAGCGCATATAGTAAAGCAATAATGGCTGTCGGCAAGAACAAAAGACTGTCCAAGGGCAAGAAGGGCCTCAAGAAGAGAGTGGTGGACCCATTCACCAGAAAGGAGTGGTTCGATATCAAGGCCCCATCCACTTTTGAGAACAGAAACGTTGGTAAGACTCTCGTTAACAAGTCTACCGGTTTGAAGAACGCTGCTGATGCTCTGAAGGGTCGTATTGTCGAGGTATCCCTCGCCGACTTGCAAGGATCTGAGGACTACTCGTTCAGAAACATCAAGTTGAGAGTTGACGAGGTCCAGGGCAAGAACTTGCTCACCAACTTCCACGGTATGGACTTCACCTCTGACAAGATCAGATCCATGGTCAGAAAATGGCAGTCCTTGATCGAATGCAACGTCACCGCCAAGACCTCTGATGAGTATATTGTTAGAGTTTTCGGTCTTGCCTTCACCAAGAGACAGTCCAACCAGATCAAGAAGACCACCTATGCCCAGTCTTCCCACATCAGAGCCATCAGAAAGCAGATGACCGAGATCATTACCAGAGAAGTGACGAACTCCACTTTGGCCCAGCTCACCTCCAAGTTGATCCCAGAGGTTATCGGCCGTGAGATTGAGAAGGCCACCAAGTCCATCTTCCCATTGCAGAACGTGCACATTAGAAAGGTCAAGTTGCTCAAGCAGCCTAAATTCGACCTGGGTTCTCTCTTGGCCCTCCACGGTGAGGTCTCCTCTGAGGAGAAGGGCAAGAAGGTTTCCGGTTTCAAGGACGAGGTCTTGGAGACCGTCTAAGTGTCCACAATTGTGATGACCGCTTGACTCTCTTTTGTATGTTTGTTTGATGACACTGCACACGGCATTGAAGCTTTGTGGTTTCGAAAACCCATTGCTTCTCTCTGCCACGTATATTATTGGGATTATGGGTTTTGTATAGTATGTTTGTTTGAGTATCTGCTACTGTCCATGGCGGGTTAATGAAAAAAAAAGTTTCTAGATAAGCATGCACAAAGATAGAGAGGGCCAACCCAAAGAAGACGCCACAAGACTGAGATTACACCCTGCCATTTTAGTTGCAATTTGCGTGGCACAGGCTGCTCAAAGCCCAAAGCCCCAGAGCCGAGAGCCCAGAGCCCAGCGTCTAACGCCACTTTTTACCCAGCCACACTTGACCTTTCAAAGTGTGGAGGCGGTGGCCTGTGTGTGGCTTGTGAAGGGGGCGCGTGGTCACGTGCGGTGTGCTTAGTTTGATGGCGCAATTGTTCACTGCTCTGCCCGTCATTTCGTCCAGGGTCAAATCCAAGGAAGAGTATATAAACTGGGGGGAAACACCCACATACCATTGTGCTTTTCTTTGCTACATTGCTCAATTGGTTTCTTTACATCCTTCAAAAATGTCCATTCCAAAGCCAGCTGGTAACACTTTGCGTCTCGGGTCTAAGGCCCCAAACTTCCAGGCCGACACATCTAACGGTCCAATCGACTTCTATGAGTACATCGGTGACAACTGGACCGTCTTCTTCTCCCATCCAGATGACTTCACCCCAGTGTGCACTACAGAACTCGGTGCATTTGCCAAGTTGCAGCCTGAGTTTGAGAAGAGAGGCGCCAAGTTGATTGGTCTCTCTGCCAACGATTCCTCCTCGCACAAGGCCTGGATCAAAGACATTGACGAGATCACCGGTTCCAAGTTGACCTTCCCTATCGTTGCCGACCCAAAGAGAGAGATCGCCACCGCCTACGACATGATTGACTACCAGGATGCCACCAACGTCGACGACAAGGGTGTTCAGTTCACCATCAGATCCGTCTTCGTCATTGACCCAAAGAAGACCATTCGTTTGATCATCTCTTACCCAGCCTCTACTGGTAGAAACACCGCCGAGGTCTTGAGAGTGTTGGACTCCCTCCAGCTTGGAGACAAGAACAGAATCACCACCCCAATCAACTGGGTCCCAGGTGACGATGTTATTGTCCACCCATCCGTCTCCAATGACGAGGCTAAGACTTTGTTCCCAAAGTTCAGAATCATCAAGCCATACCTCCGCCTGACCCCACTCGAAGTCCCACAGCAGTGATATGTATGATTTAACGACAAACAAATATATTCGGTTGGTTTATGAAGTGTTGTAGCTGCCATATATTGATGGCTATATAGCTATATGGCCTATGCGCTTGCCCAGGTCCACGGCGCCCAGCGGGGCTTGATTTCCCCCCACCACTTCGATCAGCGTGCGATTAGACGAGATTCCACTATCTGCACCATATGTGGTGTCGAATCTCATGTGCTTACAATTGCGCAGTGGTGTCGACCATCGACTGTGTGTTGAATGTGGGTTCGTGTATACAATCTGTGCCTAATGATAAGACAATGGAGACAAGCACTCACACACGTACGTACATACATTGATGATATTCTTAGATATATGGGCTTCTACAAGAGCATCCAACGAGTCTACAAATAACGTTAATGCCGAGATGTTTGAAATAGCTGGAGTTATGGAGATATGAAGAATGAAATCTCCTCTATACTGAACTGAGAAGACGGCACGTTCTATCGAGCTCATCAGCAAAACGCCAAGGTGAGAATTCTCACAAGGGGGTAGTTCACAGTCTTCCAGCTAATACTATCCAAACGCGTATCTTGGAAGAAACACAGATACCAGCTCCAACATGCGCTAGCATGTAGGACAAAAATTATGCTCTAGATCGAAATGCAAAAAGGTACCTGCGATCGACTATTTAAACTTTCCCGCCTAATGGTGTCTAAAAAGGCTGGCGTCATATTCATCATCAAGGTTGTATGTGCAAACAGCACTACCAGTTCGTGGACACTGGTGACTGGAAGAGGGAGCGACCATTGACGAGTCTGGAGCTTCTCGTGGCAAAGCGCGCTGCTGCACAGTACGCACAGCTTTTTGAAACCAAAGGCGCCCTCAGAAATGGACACTCTGGGGAAGCTTTTCCTGCTCAAGAAGGAAATCCAAAGCTTTTTTATCAATCGTCGTCTTCAAAAACACAAAACCTACCATACTTGAACCAGGATAACGGATAGACCTTACGATTGAACAGAGAACCCTCCCACTCGCAGGAGTGCCCCTAGCCCATGGGCCCAGCCCAAGTGGAAGTGTGCCACTGAATGTCACCCAAAGCATCGTATGTGCATGAGACGCTACAATTGCTGCAAGAGCGCTACCGTGTCTTCCGGAAGAGGAAATTGCAAAAGTACAACATCACCCGAAATACCGAGGCTAGTAGGCTGCTAGCGCTTGACTGAATCTGGGATACAGGATACAGCCGTTCTGAGACGGTACATACGACCTTTAAGGGCATTATAACACGAAATGGTGAGCTGAGATGCAGTTGTGATTCTTTTTTTTCTTCTCATATAAGAATTTCTAATTGCTGTACTGTGCTTTGCAATTTACGAAGCTCTACACGTCTTATATTCATGGGTTAATACCTTGTCAGCTGATATAAATACCTTAACAGCTTACAATTTATACCAGCTGACTTAAACTCTGATTCCTGAGAAGCTTCTGGCTGAAATCAACACTAACACGCAACTATATGAAGCATTTCCGAGACATGCAGGCCAATATGACCCTGACGTTGACCGGGGAGTATAGTGGCTAATCTGATATCTGATACTAGTAAATCACACCACGGTCTAATCATATTGTTCTGGGACATATCCCGAGTCTTGAGCAGAGTTCACAAAGGGGCCCTTTAGACAACCGAGGTCTATACTAAAGGCACAGGCAGCCTACTGCTGGTGCAGCCCGTGGGCCTGGGAAACCGATATAAAGTATTATGCTAGATAAGGTTTGATCCCGGACCTTAGCGGCCCTGAGCTGTGAGGTCTGAGCAGTGAACGACTATGAGAGATCTACAGCCAACAGTAAACGGGGTTTATAGTTCTGTTGTTATTATGACCACGCCAGATCCTGCCGAGATATTGGACACATCTACGCGTTTTCTTACAACCTTGGGGTTCGAGATGGGAGATGTCCTTAGCGTGCTGTTAGTATATTTGTTCCATCAATTTCACGGTTTTGTCATATATGAGTCTCAGCGCGTGACTCATAGGAGAATGTGATTTTAATTGTAGATATTTCTCGAACGCGTGTCGTAATCGACCCTGGCTGCTCGATGGCAGGTGCCTAAACTCTAAGCGAGACTGAATTGAAGCACTGTGCCATTAGCACCGAATTTCTGATACATGGGCCCCACAAAGCAAAGTCTTACATCTGTGCAACACCGCTGCTTGGTGGGGGGATATTTGTTTCAGTTCTTATTGTCAGGTATGCTATGAAACATATGCCACTATAGCAGCGCCATATATTTTGTTTCATGTAATGGTCTCGATTTGAGGTACTGCATGCACCAGATTCGAATCTAAAACAAAATCAAGTGCACCTTATGTGCCGCATGCTTCCGTGCACAGCTCCTTCCTCCAAAGCTGTTGCCCAGGTCGTGCTGCGAGCGTATATAATTCTGAAGACGCGGCTGTGCATCATGGAGCTGGTTTATGATGGATGACACACAGGCTGTGGCCTGGACGCTCATGATGCGGCCTGAAGACTGCCAAATATAGCATAGGCCGAATGAAAATATATGGCGAAAACAGAACTACTTCTGTGAAAGCGTATATACAACAAGGGAGGCAGCGAGTGCTTAGGGGACAAAAGCATGGGTAACCTTCCCCATATATATATATATCGACTGTCTGTGTTCGGCCTAAAGCTCTTAGAAAATGTACCCATTTCTCAAACGGTCGAGCGGCCTTTGTTGTCATGTTGAAAAACGTATCAAAGTTTAGGCTATACAGAGCAAGGAGACGCTTTAGCATATATGGAAGCCTGAAGGCCTGTATGAACGAGCATGGAACTATGGAACACATGCCAAGTTGACCATTTCCCGCGCTCGGCGACTCTCAACTACGGAGGCGATGCTAGGATGGAGGCAAGGTTGGAAACCGAAGGGCCGATACAGCACGGTACCTAGTTGTGGGTAAGCAATGCCAATAGTATCAGGTACAGACTGAAAGCGCTGAAGTGGGAATGAATGCGAGCGGTTATACGCTAGACAAGCCAGACTATGTCACAGCTGAGTATGCTGCAGATACCGCTGCCTTTGGGGTGGATACCATAGAGTTGAATGCTTATTGGCCCATCAGCGATTAAATTGAGTTGGATAGGGCAGGACAATTGGCGATTGTAAGACACCGTCCCCAGTGACCATACTCTACTTTTTTACGGGAAGAGGTGGGGTCCGGGACTGGGAGGCACAACCGGGGAGGCACAAGGGTCCAGCGTGGCCACTGGCCAGTAGCTAAATTTGGGTCACTGCATCATAACTCGCTACGAGCGTTTCACTTGTATCATCTTGAAACAAACAGAGCCGCATACTTTGATGTAATTCTTAACACGAGTGATTCATGTGTGTGCTTCCAGGAAGAAGAAACCAAAAGCTAGAAATAATTAAAATAGTTGCCTAGCGTTGAGGTGTACCGCCCCAGTGCGGACTGAGGCATATAGGCCTGTACTAATGCGCACGCATTTAGAACGCCTCGAAAGAACCGAGTTATTGCGCTACGCGTCCGCCCGTTGAACCAGTATTATAAAGAGGAGCTGGTCAGCGTTCCCAGTAAATGGAAGATCGCGATCAAGAAGTATCTTAGTTGGGAGGATATAACATGACTTTGGAATGGACATTCAGTTTCCGTGGGAGGGACCATACCATAGAGAGAGAGCTGGGCTTCCGAGAGATCTTCACTCTCTGGCCTTTAGAATGGCCATTTCTGGATAGCACCCTGCATGCTGACGCGTTGGAAGGTAGATTGACGCACGATACTATGCAGAGGTCGCCGCTTGTTGCGGATGGGCGCAGATATGGGATTTTTATCCCAAGTAAAGGCCCACCACGGTTTCCCCTTGAGCTTATGATTTCTGCGACAACAGACTATATATAAAAACATGAAGCAGTCCGCTTTTGTGGTTTCAAGAAGGGGTATGGAATAATGACGAAACACGGACGAAACAACTGCACTCGTACACTTCACACACTTCTGAAACTGTTTACACGCACACGCACCCGCTCTCTCTATACACACAAAATTTGTTCAACACCACACACCACGGAGATACAAACACAAGGCGATGGCCGAGGTTCACGCTGATCACGGCGAGAAGTATCCACACACAGACCCACTAGAGGGTATCCACTACACTCAGGACTCTCTATTAGCAGCTCTTTTCGGGAACACCACACAGCCGTCGGCGAACTTTATCTCTATTGGCGACGACGATAGCTATAATGATGACTTGCTGCTGCAACAGGATACGAGCTATGCGTACTTGGGACACCTCCATGATTTTTCACCAGCGGATTCTCCTCTGTCTACGAATCTGTCGCTGATCAGCATCAACAGCGATGCATTCTGCCCACCACAGATTGAGGAAGTGTTCAGAACGAGCACGTATTTAAGAACAACTAACACACTGTTGAAGACCACTGATGCCAGTGATCTATGGAGCACCTCGGACAATGGGCCATGGTTGGGGTCGGAGTATAGGAACTCAAACATAAGGGAAGTTTACCATACGCCGACGAGTGCGATGACGGGTGTTTACCCACCGTTGTATCACCAAGAGCTTGAGCACACCTACCAAGCGATGGGACAAGAACCGCATGAGCTTCACCACAGTGATATCAACCAAATACCCACACCGAACGACGAGTCGATAACACATCAGCTGGAGATCCTACCGGAGATCCTACCGGAGTCCAATGAGGAGTCCAATGAGGAGAAGGATACGCTTATGATGAGCGAGATGATCACACATGAGAGCGTACAGAGACTCGAGAGATATTTTGCCCGTGTGAGAGACGTCCACGCCGACGAGGTGGTCACCCAGACGGTGAACCAGGACGAGATGAGAAGTATGAGAAGCATGACTCCACAGCTACCGCAGTTGAGTTCTACACCTGCTGAGACACCGCAGCCAAAATCGCCAAAGAAGAAGCCCACGAAGGTACGCAAGCCACGCCCCAGCACTTATCGTAAGAAGAAAAAAGCCACTCCTGAAGTAGCGGATGACGAAGAACCAGTAGTGGAAAAGAAGCCATACGTCCCAGTTATGGACGCTCTGAGGGCCAACTCGATTCTTTGGGAGAAGGTCCAATGCACGAAAAAAAAGGGCATCTACAAGTGCACACATTGCTCGGGGGTCTTTCAATCTCTTCTGGAGCTCGCCAAGCACATGGACGAGTTCAAAGTGGTTAGAGCGTTTCGCTGTCCATTTGATGACTGTCCATGGTCAGCGATGGGTCTTCCACGCCGTGCTGAAGTTAGAAGACACTGCGCCGCACAACACCAGTTGGCAGTGGAGTTTGGCCCCTTGAAAGACCCAATCACATCGAGACCCGAGTTGGATGTTGAACAGTTTCAGTGCTCTTCCCCGTTCTGTGAAAAGATGTTCAAACGGAGAGATGCCTGCCAACGTCATGAGAAGCTAGTGCACCAGAATCCGGACTCCCGTTTTAATAGGAGAGTAGAAAGCATGAAGAAGATGTACCACACCGACAACGTCGAAAAGCTCAAGAAGATTTTGAGGAACACCAAGACATAACTTATGGACACTAATGCATGATGACAAACAGAGACACTCTACTTCACGACCCATTACAGTATTATACTCAAGTTTTTTTTTTATATCGTAGTTGCAAAGGTGAAGGGAGGGAAGATATACAAAGAGCCCAATGGGGAGTAACGTCTGTTTTACCTAGAAATGACTTTTTTGGCACTCGCCAGGAGTGCTCATGTGATTAGCGAAGGCATGGCCTGTACCGATGTATAATGTATAGATATAATGTGTTGCTAGAGAATTGAATATGCTGTCGATGAATTGATTTAGCTATGGTTAGCATTAGTATAGCAGAGAGATGTTGGATCACTTGTGATGCGTCTTCATGTGCTGTGCGAGGTTGTCGGATCTGGAGAACTTTTTGTCGCAGTTGGAGCACTCATATGGTCTAATATTGGAATGGATTGATCTGTGATGTCTCTTTAGATGCTCCTGGCGTCTAAATCTCTTTTGACATTGGAGACATTCGAATGGTTTCTCATCTTCGGCGTATGTACTCATACGACGTTTCCCCTGGCCAGCTATAGAAGATGGCGATGACAAAGACGCAGATCTCCCGGATCTTGGAGCACCAACCAAGCTGTGGATATTGGATTCGGATTTTCTTCTCTTGATCTTGTTAAGGCGCAATGGGGATGGTGCAATGTGTTCATCCAAGGTGATGGAAACCTTGTTAGCCTGAAACTCCAAGGCTTCGTGCTTGGCCAAGGAATTTGTTACTTGGTCGGCCAAGTGCCTTTTATGCGATGCCTCGTTCTGCTTAACCCAAATGTCAATGGCACTATGAACTTCGTCATTCATACGCCAGTTGTGCTTGCTGACCAGAGGGCCAGGAGAGATAGACTGCTCGTCCCCGGAAGATACACCACTGAGTTCTTCTTCTTCTTCTTCTTCTTCTTCCTCATCGTCAAAATCAGAGCTCATACATGAAGAGAGAGACGCCGAGCTCAGGTGGGACGACAGTGCGCGTGGGTTGATTGTACAGGCAAAGTTGTGATCTCTCTTGTGCTCCTTGGCCCTGGCCATTTTCCCTGTAGACGATGACTTCAGAGTGAGGCCCCTGGTACTGAGAGTGTAACCAGCCATCTCCAGCACCAATGGGTTCATCGGTGGGCCCAGTGTGTACTCCAGCGTGGACCCTGAGCGAATCATACTGTTGTTATCAGCAGTGGCAGTGGCAGTGGCAGTAGCGATGGTGTCCCAGTTAGCTGTGTGGGATGATTTTTCCTCCAAGTCCAAGTTCAAGTCCAGCTGAGGGAATCCCAGGGACTCCAAACAGTCCATTGAGTAGTCATCAACCACATCGGAGAAGCTGAAGTCCAAGAAAGAGTCTATCAGCTCAGTTTCAGTGGCCATGGTGGGTATGCCGTATGGAAGGTGATAGAAATCAATAAGATGATGGAGATTGGATATCAGAAGTAGAGAAATCACACCTAATAAAAACACAGAAAGAGAAACCCTTGCCCCCCAAAAATCTTCCGTAGTAGTTTGTACCAAAAAATGTCAATTATAACAAAACGAAACCAAAGTAAATCTTTCAGAGGTGGCACGATAAGGGAGGAGGTTGCCCGGGGGAAGGAGAAAATCTGTGTAGCGCGAATGTGGAGTGAGCCTAGTGCTGCCTGGAGACGTAGTAGTATTATATAACGCCGTACTGACAGGTCGCCCGGGCTCGGGGATGTGTGGATATGTGGAGTGTGGATATGTGGAGTGTGTTTGTTGGATAGTCGGCTTTTTAGCTACTAATTAATGATAACTATCGATCGATCATATATATATATATATATATAAATTTTCAACAGCTGTTTAGTGCCAACTGTATGTGGCTTCCCAATATATAAGTTACACGTCCCCAAGTTGTGTGCAACTTCACCCCACTGGACAAGCCTTGAGATATATTACGCCTCCCAACTACAAAAAACAAACGTGAATCGGGATCACAGTTCCACTGATCAATCACATACATTGTTGCAACCCTCTTTAATATTGCAACATATTTTGTGGTCCCCCTCGGATATGCTTCCATATTGGGCCTCGGATTACATCATACCCGGTACACACACACCTTCCCAAAGCGGCTAATCAAACACAGCTCTGCTCTTTTTACTGTGCGCGAACACGTTTTGGAAACAGCACAATCTTCAAGCGCGTAATTTGGCAGCACCCCGGAGCGCGCGCGTGCCCTCTCTCGGTGGCCTTCCTTCCCCCCCTCTCCAATTTCACCTTTTCCAGAAAGAGCGATAAATTGGCATTCAGATACAGGGGGAAAAGCAATCAATCGATTTCATACTTTTCTTTCACACAACTCATCAGAAGGAAGAAGAAGAAGAAGAAGAACAACAACAACAATGTCTCTGCTCAGTGACACGTCCGCCAAGTCCGGTGTGTCCTCCGTGTATCAGACAAACGGGAAGCCGTTATCTAAGGAGGCGCTCTACAAGGCCAAACTCAAGTACGGTATCTACGACTCGCCTTCATCAAAGTCGATTGGTGTCCCCAATGGCGCCAGTGCTTCGGATACCGCGGCATTGTTGGCCAACTCCACGGACTTGACCATCGAGCCTTATAAGAGAACCATTGCTGCCGATGCTCAGAGTGCAGCGTTGTTTGCTAAGAAGGACACCGCTCCTCAGCGTTGGACCAGGGACCACATTGGTGAAGAAGCAGCAGCTGCTGCTCTTTATGCTAAGCCAGCTGCCATTAAGGAGGAACTTCAACATGATGCAACGTCGTCTTCGAGCGCTGCAAACGCAGTGCTTTATAAGAAGTCGGGTCAATCAATTGGGTCGCTTGCCTCTTCCAACTTGGAAGCGTTGTATGCGTTTGATGCAGTGAGAGAAGGACGTAAGACGACCGACTTGAACATATCGAAGATCACACAGGCTTCTCAAGAACGTGCATCGACAATGCTCACCGAAAGAATGAACCCACAAAGAGACTCGGCCAGATTTGGTATTCAGACTGCCTCGAAGCAGGACAAGGCCACGTTGGAAAGCTTTGCCGCTGTAGGTGCCCTCGCTTCACAGAACTACAAGGTGCCAGAGGACCCTAACCTGGAGGCCAAGGCCATCTACAGGAACTCGCTGATCGACCCGAAAGTGCTGGCTGCTGCCTCGTTGAACGCCTCGAAGACCTTGCAGGGCATCGACAAGCACTTGAACCAAAAGGACTTGCTGCTCAACGCAGAGTTCAACAAGGCTGCCCTGGAGATCGCCATGAGACACCAAGAGAAGCGTTCCGTGAACACTGCAAAGGTGAATCTCGGCGGTGGGTTGTATATGACTCAGGAGGAGTTGGATGCCATTGCTTCCAGATTTGTAAACCCGGTGTTGGAGCAGATCGATAAGACTGCTTCTGCACAGCGTGCAAAGGATGCTAAGATTGCAAAGGAGAAAGCAGAGCAGAAGAGACTACATGAAGAGTTCAAGGCTGCACAGAGAGCTAAGAAGTTGGAGGAGCAGAAGCTCAAGACCGAGGCCAAAGCGAAGAGAAGAGCCGAGTTGGAAGAGCAAAAGAACAAGGAGAAGGAGGCTCAAATTGCCCTGGAGAGTGCAAAGAAGGAGGAGTTGGCCAAGCACAGGGAGATTCTTTCTTCGAAGCAGAAGGAAGAGCAGAGAAAGAAGGACGAACTATTGGCTAAGAAGAACGCAGAAAGCGACCGTATTGCCAAGGAAGCAGAAGAAGCCGATGTTCAGCGCAAGGCAGAGCTCACTGCTGCTGAGACGGAGCGTGATGAGAAGTTGGCACCAATCCTGGCCAACTTGAAGGTTGAGCAGGACAAGCTCGATGTTTTGAAAGAGGAGCAGATTGCAGTTCAACAGATTGCAGAGTCTCAGGCGAAGAACACCGAGAATGCCCATGGTTTGTTGGATGCTTCTAAGCAGGAGTTGACACACGCCGAGGAGGCCCTAAAGAATCTTCAATTGGAAATTGAAAACACTTCGTCAGAGCAGGAGAAGTTGACGATGGAGGCCGAGATTAAGACCGCGGAGGCTGAGGTTGCCCTGAAGAGATCCAATGAGCTTGCTGCCGAGGCTGCTCTTAAGAAGGCCGAACTTCAGGAGGAGAAGGCACTAGTGGAGAATGAGAGACTCAGAGTGGAGTTGGAATTGGAAAATGAAAAGATTGTGGCATTGGAAGAGGAGAAGAAAATTGCAGAGCTCTTGCCACCTTCAGGTGACTTGTTGGGATCGGGAGAGACCAATGAGTTGAAGCAAACTTTCTCTGGCTTCAGCCAGGGATCCATTGTGGAGAAGGACGTGTTGGGCAACGACGATGAAGACAGACACAAGAGCATTTTCAAGGAGGAGTTCTGAAGTGTAATATATATATATATCTTTTTTGTTTTTTTTTGTATCTATAAAGTACGATCATACTCTATTAATCTTTGACACATAAATCTCGGAACGTAGCGGCCTGCATCCGAGCCGAGCAACGCGCTTACTGCCCCTGGAAATTATCATTTTACTGTATGATTGCTTTTGTGAAGATCTTATATATATATATACATTATAGGCACTAATAGGGATGACAACAAAGACACACAGAGGATCCACTTCCAAGTACGTTCTATGGAACACTGTTGGGTTTGCAGTATGTTCCTATGGTTTATACGGAGTTTTGCAGCGTACGTTACCAGTACAACTCGCTGAAGCTGGACATTTCCAATTTCTTACAAACTTGTCATTATGTTTGACTATGGTTACGATCTTGGTCAATGTCATTGGTTCATTGGTTGGTGGTGAGTTTTTACGCTTTGTAAGTGCCACTTTCACTGCTTCTGGACTTGTGGCTGAGACGCTTGTTGCGTGTATCTACTGGACTCTCAAGTTGTTCTTTATAAAGATGATTGTGCCTGCAAACGTACCAAGGCAACAGTTCATCCCATTGACATTGGATTTGTGTATTCATTTGTTCCCTGTCATGTTTTTAAGTGTTGATTATTACCTGATGCGTTCCCAGGGCTTAAGCCTACCATTTGTATGGGTCTTGATTATGGTGCTTTCGCTAGCATTCTCATACTGGGCAACGCTCGAGGCATTGGTCAAACCACCAGCCCACTATCCATACCCATTCCTTAACGTGTCTAAGGAGGAGAGAATTCAAATCTTTATCGCTGTTGCAGTCATTGGACTCGTCGTTTACTACGTGTACGAGCACTTCCATGGTATTGTCAGGCGCCTGGTGTTTGCCGAGAAGAAGCTGAAGGCCAAGACTCAGTAGTTGATAGACATACATATACATATACATATACATATATATATATATATATATATATCATAGAAGCCACTATAAGAGACAATACACAAAGAGCGACCCTGTGACCCCTCCCCTCTTCTCTCGAGCCCGCTTGCTGCAAGGGTCGCGATGAAAAGCTCGCCACCATCAACAGATACTTAAACAAGACAACACAACATTAATCCCTCTTGGTGAAATTCCCACTCTACAAATACAAATACATACAGCAGAAAACCCCTCCAAATGGCACCCAAGACTCGCAGCAAGAAGGCCAGGGACCAGAGCCAGGAGGATCTCACACGTCCGGGCTTGTACTCCATCTATGACAACTCCATCAATGACAATGACAACTCCATCTATGAAGAACTACAGGACAACATTGCCAAACATCCACCAACGGATGAGTCCCGAGTAGGCACTGCACACCGCAAGATACACCCTACACAACAGGCAGTACAGCTTGTGGCCTCCGTGGTGGTGCTGGGTGCGCTTGGTGTACTGTTCAACGTCATTGGACAACATATCCATGACAACCATATTCTCGTTCCAGAGTTGGCCTCAAAGCCATTGAACGTCGGGTTCACCATAACACATGACTTGGCATCGAAACTGTTGGGCATTGAGTTGTCTCGCACTGCGGTGTTTGCCCTGGAGGGTATTGCCGTTGGAACGTTAGTCCCCGTGGTGGATTCGTATGTATTTGGCACCAAGACAAAGGCTAAACTTATTGGGTTCGATAACACCACAGTGCTACGTACTGCAGTGGCATTCCTCGGCATCGCATTTGCAGTGAGAAAGATTGAGTGGGCCAGCTCTTTACAGGCGGCAGTGGCATGGGCTATGCTAAACCCATGCCTATGGCTTTTGCTTGACGGTACACTTTCCTTGTTATCCACGGGTAGCATTGTTGCGGCATTGGCATCCCTTAGTGTTGTTGTGATGGACATGGGACTCCCTGCTGACTGGTACTCCAATGGGGAGTTCATCGCTACGATGCTGTGGGTCGGGAACTTTATCTTCTTTGGTGTCATTGTCTTTGGTAACATTGGCAGATACCTCTGGTTATGACTTAATCTCTACAATACATATAGCATTTGCTACTACAGACTTGTAATCCATGACAGATGATATCACCTTTTAAAAAAAAAGCCAAAAAAACACACACACACACATAGTTAATAAGAAGAAGGACTCATTTATCCTCAATGTTTGCCTCTTTCTCCAACCCGGACTTACCCACAGAGCTGCTACCACTCACGCTTTGTCTGTTAATCCTGAGGATCTGCTCCGGCGTGAGGTGCTTATCGCTCAGCTTGGTGTTGATATCTTTCACACCCGCTTGTTTCAACGCATAGTCCCCCGAGTCAAAGTATTTACGTTCTTGTAGTTTATGTGATAACACTTCATTGCGGGATGGTAATTTACCGTACAACTTGTATAGCTTAAGCTCTTGAGGTGTCAGCTTGGATTCGTCAACAGGCACGCCAGACATCTTTGATTCAATTGGCCAATAAAAAAAAACCCCCACTGAACATTCAACTATAGATCTAACAGCACTGTGGTGTAATGAATCTTCCAGAAGGTGTCAGTCAGGTCAGAGAGACACGACGGGGCTGCTGAGAGGAGGGAGGGGAGGGGGAGAGCTATATGAAGGCCGGGTAACTGCATAGCATTTTTATCACAGTGGTAGGGGCACTGCTCGAATAGAGTCAAAGCAACTGATCTTTAAATTCTATAGAGATTTTATTACAATTCATAGTCATCAAGTCATTATACCTACATAATACATACTATATATATATATAAAAGAGAGAGATTTACTTTTCAGGGGAAAACAGCGCATCGAGGTCATACACGAGACCAAACTGCTTATGCACAGTCTTCATCTCATCTTCATCGGCCTTCTTGGCTTCTAGGGCGTCCATCACTTTAGCTAATGCAACTCTCCATAACAATGAAGAGTCAATGGACTCTTCTATTGCCGGTGTCATCTCCTTTTTAATCTTCTCGATTAGAGCGTCTTCATCTTCTTCTTCTCTATATGGAGAGAATGGATCCAAGGATTTTTTAGCTCTGGACATATCTTGTATGCTTCTTAGCTTTTCAGTATAGGTTTTATTCATTGGTTTCACAATGAGATTACCCGTATTGTCTCGTTTGTTGTAAAGTTTCTCCACAGTTCTCAATAGCTGTGGTGTTGGCACACACTTGTGAACTTTGCCCATATACTGAATGATACAAGGCAATGGGTACAAATCACCATTGACGATAAAAGTCTTTACAATCACAGCATAATCACTAGCAGTAGGAACACATCGATCCTCTAACATCTTTAAAAACACCACTCTCAACTCGGGGAACTCCCGATGCTCTCTCAACTGAGAATCATGCACTGCAGCAAAGACGAGGTCTTTAAGACAGAACCAGATAGCAGAATAAAGACGTCTGAAATCCTCCGTGTCACCATCTTGTTTGTGAATATCTTTAATCACGATCATATTGATAGCCCTGATAACACTGTTATAATCCTTTGCCTTGTTGAAAGTGTTTAACAACTGTGTCAGTAATGCACTGTTGTATAATCCATAGTTCTCATCAAATCTGTTCAATAACACTCTTAGGTCCTCGAATCTTCTTGATCGACCATAGAAGCTAACAAACGGCATATAATGATAAGTATTCACAGGTGGGATCACAAACTGTGCAACTTCTTCAGGTGATTCTCTAGCTTTTGCAAGTGAAACCTCCAAATTTTCCAATACTTTATACGCCTCATCTTCCTTCCCACTCTTTAATAAAGATGTGATCAAATTGTAACAATGCTTTTCATCAAGCTTCCCATGTTCGTTGACCACACACTGCAATTGGTCAGAAAGGCTCTTAAACCCACCAACTTGTCCCAATGCGTACAGTAACGACTCAATGGCATCTGCCTGTTCTGTGACAACAGGTGTCATTGCCCTTACTTCGTCAAAGAACTGCGTGATATGCTTGGACGCCTTCAAGGGGACTTTCTTGAGCAATGGGACAACTTTTTGTTTGTAATTGAGCCTGAAATCAACCAGCTTAAGTGCAACGTCTTCCGTTGAGGTCCCCTGTTGTTGAAGATAAAACTCAATCAACTTTGATGCCTTATGGTCCATCTGTTCAGATTTGATATATGCAGAAACGACTTCTAAAAACTCTTCTTTCGTCGGTTGGTCCTCTCTATTCAAAAATTGCAACGTTTCAGCTTCATTGGCACCGAGTCCTGGTTCCTTTCTCTGTCCTTGAAGGAAACCCCTCTCTTCAACAAACCGTTGGAATTTCCCAGTCCATAGTTCGACCTGTGGCTCATTTGCGGACCTGAGATAAGAATTGATGAATAGCAAGTAGATTCTCGTATCCAAGTAGTCCCCAAACTTGTTCTTTATCACATCAACCGTCTCCTCTGCCCCATCAAACCTCGTTTGGTCAATGTAATTCACCACGAGTAGTTCGTACCACCATCGTTGGTTAACTTTTGGAGCATTCTTCACCAAGATGTCTTGTGCTTCTTTATAGAGGCCGTATTCCATCAGTGCTTCGACATACAGTGATTCATTCACAGGGTCAAACTCGACTTTCTTGGTGGCATAGATGAGTCTTCCACTGAGGTATCTGGCTTTTTGTTTAATGACTGGATCCTCAACATACTGAGAAATCTCAAAGACATGCGCCAGTTGCTCTAATGGAACAATAAATTGTTCTTGTGGTGTCTTAAGAAGCGTCTCCAACACACTCAGCAGTACTTCAAACCGTTTATACCGCTCCGAGGTGACGTTCCATTGATCACCCAATAGAATCCTCTTGAGCTCATACTCCATTCCTCTTTCCAAGTCAGAGTTCTTCACCTTCATGTTCTCAGGCTCGAGTTCGTCCATGTTCGGGTAGTGCGCCAACTCGATCTCTGCCTCATTCAGTAAGAACGTCAACAATGCCCGAGTCTTTTCCAGATCTGATTGTAAGCTCTTCATTAGTTCCTTCTGACGGACATATCGCCTATCGGTCCTTGTCCCGGGTCTCGCCATGTTCATGTGGTCCAGAAGAACGAGCTCTGGTGCGGTCTCTATCTCAACAGAGTCTGATTTTGCCAGCAGATCCACAGCTTCGTCGATATTCTGGACAGTATGGCCTGTCCTTGCAGGTTGTGTAGTATCCTGCTCTGTTGGGCGTTGGCTGACGGGTATAATCCTCCTTGTACGTGCACCTCTCGACAGACGAGGGATCATACGGGGCACATGCATCCCAGGGATTCCCATATGTCTCCAAATACCCAACATTTTCTTTATACTTTCTTGATATCAATTCATGGTACTTTTAATAAGTGAAATCTTTCAGAGCTCATCGCCTTTGAGGGTAGTAAAAAAAAAAAAAAAAAAAAACCCCAATGGTGCGGCCACGCTCCCATACATGACATTAAAAAGGCACTACAAAACAAATAAACTGGGCCCGTATTAGAAAACAAAATACGTGCTACTATAGACCCCTGAGGAGACGAGTGACGTCGTCCACACCGCCGGCACTTTTCTTGACCTCGGCAAGCTTCTCCTGGACCTTCGACACAACCTCGTCCACTGGGATCACCTCACCATCGTCATCTGCAAACTCTGGGCCGAGTCTCTTAACTCTTAGGGAACCCGCTGCAAACTCCTCCTTACCCAAGATAACAGCGACAGAGGCACCGGACTTCTCGGCGGCCTCGAATTGCTTGCGTGGGTTGGCCTTGGCCTTGTATACGTACTCGGCCTCAATACCAGCATCCCAAAGCTTCTTGGTGATCTGCATACGTTCTGGCAAATATCCCTTCCATCCTTCACCACCACCGAACGCCATCACAAACACCTGTGTGGCCGTTGGCTTGATGGCCTGCTGGTTCTGCGACTCACGGGCCTTAATGAGCGAGAACAGACGCTCAACACCAAAGGAGATTCCGACACATGGGATCGACACGGATTTCTTACCAGTGGCAGAGGCAAACATGTTGACCAAGTTGTCATAACGACCACCGGCAGCGATGGAGCCGACACCGACATACTCGGAGGCGTCCTCCTCGTCAGATTTCTTCTTCTGCTTCTTTAACTCCTCGGCGTTAGTTGGAGGAGCAGAAGCTGCAGTGACAACCTCGTAGATAAGACCGGTGTAGTAATCGAGGCCTCTGGCCAAAGACAGGTCGAACGAGACGTAATTGGAGATCCCAAAGGCGTCCAGATAGGTCAGCAGGATGCCCATGTCCTCGAGGCCCTTAGCAGCATCAGCATCGGCCATAAGTTCCTCTTTACCCTTGAGCACTTCGATGATTTCACCAAGGGATCCGCTAAGCTTGACGTACTCACCAATCTTGTCTGCAGTCGCCTCAGTCTGACCCTTCTCCACAGTCATCTCCCTTTTCACCACTTCCCATGGGGACTTGTCTAACTTGTCCACGGCAGACGAGATCTTTCTCACATCCGCATCAGCAACACCACACACGCGGAAAATCCCATCCAAGATCTTTCTGTGGTTCAGCTTGATCTTGAAATCCGTGATCCCCAATCCGGTGATACCCTCGACGGTGATGGCCAAACATTCCGCGTCTGGAACCATTGGGTCATAAACACCTGCAACATCAAAGTCACACTGGTAAAACTCTCTCATACGGCCCTTGGTCATGGCCGGCTGGTCACGTCTGTACACCTTGGCGATGTGGTATCTCTTGATGCTCTGGATGTTGTTCATGGCAACGTAACGTGCAAATGGCACTGTCAGGTCATATCTCAAAGAGGTGAGCTCACCGCCTTGATCTTCCAAATTGTAGATGAGCTTCGAGTCCTCACCGTACTTGCCCGCAAGGATCTCTCTAAGTTCGAACACCGGCGTGTCGATAGTCACACCACCGTGTCTCTTGAACATCGACGATAGCGATGAGAAGATCGCTTCACGGATTACCATGTCCTTGTCGGCCCAGTCCTTGGTGCCCTTTGGCACCTTAAGCTGGAACTGCTTCTCCTTCTTCTTACCATCTTTCTTGATGGTTGCCTGTTGTGGCTGCGACTGTAACTGCTCGGTCGACATCGTACGGGAAACACGTTTCAGAGCGTGGAATGTGCACTGTCTGCGAATGAACATACGCTGTCTTCCTTTTTTTTTTGTCACTAATACAAGTTTATGACATTTGTTGAACAATTTTTCGTCTGCGCGATTGGGCGATTTCTCTCTACTCTAATAATCTCATAAATTCATTGCATTCATAATAGCCATTTTTTTAATATCTATCGCTCAGGAAGCCCAGATAGAAAGAAATCAAAGTTGCTTAGGATGTACTGCGCACAGATATGCCCAGCTTTCTTCTTGTTTGTGGAGATTGCCCTCGCAATGGGGATGTTCTCTATGGAGCACACAACTTGAACATCCGAACTGGATATCTTAGAAGTCTTATACTCCGCAGCAGCATACCTGAGCTCAATCAGCACATCGTTGAGTTTCTGCTTGGAAGACTTGTCAACATCGGCGTCGTTCTCCACTGTAGGTGCCAACGGAATCGACTCTGAGTCCTCCAGGCGCCTACGCTGGCGTCGGTAACGTTGGTTTATCAAAGAGCCAGGTGATGATACTCTCACCAGTGTGCCCAAGTTCGGAGTAGTAGTAGTAGGAGGAGATGGCATCTGCTGTTGAGGATTGTAGACCGGCGCCGGAGCCACCGGTGGAGCACCAGCGGGGATATGTGGTGTATAACTTTGATGATACCCACTGTTGTAGTAATGGTCGTCGTACAGATTCTCCTCTGGGTCTTCTTCATCTTCATCATTTGCTAAGTGTGATGTGTAATTGATGTTGTTGTTGTTGTTGTTGTTGTTGTTGTTGTTTCTCTTTTCCAACTGAATATCGTGGATCCCCTGGACTGCCCTGTCCAGATTGCTCTTCTTGTACAATGCCATTGCTGCTGCTCTGCTCTCTGCCTCTCTCACAGTGATACCACTGCCCATGCCAACAAGGAGTGTACCACCACCATAGAGATGTACCAAGTACTCGTGCTCTTGTTCGTGTGTGGTCGTATGGATGAGGTCATATTCCAGTTGTGGCATTAACGATGTCAATTCGTCCTTTGCGTCTTCATTCACCACATCGGGTTCATCAAACTGTTTGAGCAACGGTTCGATCAACACACCAATGGTGGCCATCAACAGTCTCTTATCATTCTCATGGGTGTTGGATAGCACGAGTGCTCCGATATAAGTGAAGAAATATTCATCTGCACCAACACCTGTGATCACTTCATCTTCATCATCATAATCATAATCATCCATCAATTTATAAAGACCAGACCATGTGGCAGCAACGTGTTTCGAACCAGCATACATGGAAATGTCTCTCATCATGTCCAATTCAGGGAAACGGATGTATAACAAGCAATTTACACAATCCATGTACGTAGTACGACCGAGGAAATACAATTCAGGAGAAGGTTCATTCGATGCCACTGCACGGTTCCATAGGTCTTCATCTCTGATCTGTGGCAGTTCAGGGAGGTAATACTCCACTTCATCAAGGAATTTAGTCATCGTAGGGTCCTGCTTCACTGTGGTATGATGGCTTTGAAACTGTGTAAGTTCTTCAAACAACATCAGTTTGCCCATGTCATATGAATGTTTCAATTGAAGACCCATTGTAACATATGGGTCATTCATCGCAGCCACGAGGTTGTCATCATCACTATTATCTCTGAAATCGCCCATACGGTATTTGGAAGGGTATTGAACGATCTTTCTAACTGCACTCAAGAGTTCATTCATCTCCAAGGTAAGACATAGAATGTCATCCCTTGTGACGATTCCCTGAGCGTTATGTGTACTCTGCAATTGCACATCGCTAATAAGCTTATCAATGTGTGTTCGGAGCAATGGCACTGCATTATCCTCATCCATCTTTCGTCTTCTTCTTCTATTTCTTCTACTTCTTCCTTTACCAAAGAAGAATTCTGTGATGAGATCAAATATCTATAAGCTCGCGATTTCTCTATTATAGTACATTTTTATTTATTCCACTATTTAAACTTCTCATGTACGCATTCCTCACCTTTCTCTGCATATTCCATCTTCGACACATATTGGCCTTCAAAGCTATTCATATTTGCCAGGATCGATGCACCGAGCCAGACGCTACACTTCCTTTCCACCGCCACTGGGTTAGAATACGTCTGAATGCTGTACTGTGGGAGGAAACGGGCCAAGTCAGATAGTACACGCTGCTCAACACCCAAGAGAGATCCACCACCTGTGATGACAATGTTGGACAACAGCGAGTAATAAGTCTCATGGTTGGCTTCCAACTTCTTCAAAGACGACAAAATGAGCTCGGTGAGCCCCTGTGGTGGTGGTAGGGTTTGTACATCTCTTGGTGCTGATCCGGGAACGGGAACCGGATAGTTCGCTGGAAGGAACAACGGTTCTGCAAGAAGAACCTGCTCCCTACCAACCTCTACTCTCTGGCCATTAGGCAGCTCGTAGTGCTTCGGTGCCACTGGGATGTCGACAGAGGCATTAGGAATTGCATATGCAGACACATCCAAAATAGAAGCCTTGAAATCATCCAGAACACGTTGGGAAGCACAAAGCATCTTTTGTGACTGTGAACCTTTGAAAAGCACATGCAGATCAATACCACAACCTTGCGTAAAATAAGCATATGCATGAGCATTAAGGAAATCACCAGCATATTTCGAATGAATGGCACCTTTATATAGGATAGTACCTTCCATAATGGGCGTGACACTCGTTGTGGCGGCACCAACGTCGATGATAACACTTGTGGAACGACCAACACCATAACTGACGGCCATTGGGGCCTTGATTATAGCAAATGCAGGCACTCCAAGTTTTGTAAACGCAATCTCAGCCAATTTGGCACGACTCTTTTTGTTGTTCCAGATCTCCTCCGTCACTATCAGCGGCTGCTCCGAAGGGTCGGCACCCAGCTGCTCGTAGACAGCGCGCCAGTTGGCCTCCAACGCGTCCCAATTCGTCACCACGCCATCGCTCAGCAACTTATACACTTCTTCATCTGGATGGTTGAACACCTCGTCACCAACAGCATAGTGTCCCGAGCTCGGCAGCTGGACGTACACGGAGGGGAAACCCACCTGTGGCAGCTCATCCGTAGACCAGCCTGCGCGTGTCTCCGCTGTGCCGTTCTCGATGACGACGGATGTGATTTCCGGAGAGTCCATTGTTGTCCTTGATGGCTTTTGGTGCAATGGGTTTCCACATGGGGAAGGAGGTTTTGTTTGTTTACTCGGTTTTTACTTCTTCACCAGAGGCGGCGCGCGCCTTGTAAACTTTCGCGACATGCCATGAAAAGTGTGAATTCGACAGACAAACACTTGTTAAAGTAACAACACCACAGAACAATCACATACAATCACACACACACACAGAAGAACGACATGGCCGACATTAAGGAGTACGAGGCGCTGAAGAAGGAGCTCCAGCAGGCGATTGTGCGCAAAAAGGCGCTCGACCGCGAGCTCACTGCGGTGGAGGAGGAGATCTACGCCAGAGAGACAACATACCTCTCAGAGTCTGCTGGTGGGAATATCGTACGTGGACTCGAAGCCCTTGCGAAGGCTAACACTGCAAGTGCCCCAGGAACGGGTGCTCTGAAAAAGAAGCCGCTATTCACCGATGATGACCGAATCTTTTCTCTCAGTTCTTACACGTTCATTAGACACTTACAGAAGGCCACGGAAAAGGAGGAAGAGGAAGAATCTGCAGATGGTACACCGATGACATCCTCGAGTACTGCACCACAGCAAAAGAAGAGGAAACGTGGAGATTGATTGTCTTCATATATATTCCTGTGTGTGCTTTTACTGAGTTATAGATACGATGGAAGACTCAGAAAAACAACAGACAGGGAATCCCCCTTCTCCCCCCTCCACTCATGACTTACGACTATAATGACCCCTCGGATTTTATAAGCAATTGGATATACGAATGTTTGCTTAGAATCTGGAAACAACTAACCAATTATATACACAAACTGCTCTGATAGTTAGTCCCTTCTTATAAAAACTCGAGAGAGAACTGGTTACGAGCCCTCGGCCCAATCAACGCGCGCCCCGCGCACACACACACACATAGACAAACATCAACACACCATGAACAAACAACCAAAAATTGATCTCAACTTTTTTTTAAATAGGTATAAGCCCCTACGCTCTATAAAGATGTACAGAGCCCGTGCGCCACTGCTGGTTCGCCAGTTACATGTCGAGGGTGCCCCGACGCACTCGCCAATCTCAGCAAAGGCCACCTCTCCTACGGCTCCAGTACCACACTCTGGTGCGCTCTACATAGCTCTGGGACAGCCTCCATCGCTATTACAGGTGTCATTACCGCCTTCCCTACCTGCGTATGTGCAGAATGGCTCGCTGGTTTCCCTGTCAAGCGTTCAAGACATTGATGTGACTCCCTGGTGGCTGTCACCTATCAGGAGAACGCTGCTGGGCCTACAGGCATGGAGATTCCACAAGTTGGAAAGCACAGTGCCTGCTACAGCATTGGTGAAGTCTGCAAGGGGCAAGTCGCTCTATGTGCTCTCCATGGACGGTAAGGAAGACTTTGCCGTGTTCCCACGCAAATCCCTGCTCTCCTTCTCCGGGCCAGCACTCAGAGTTGATACCCTTAACGTCCCATGGAAAGTGCAAAGACTTCAATCTCAGGGCAATTGGTTCGGTGTCGGGTCCTCTAAGAGCGAGACAGTAGAGAGCGGACTCTCAAGATTCATTGGTTATTCGCTGCTCCAGGGCCGTGGTGATGCAGTGCTTCAGGGTCAAGGCGAGGTGTACAAGCTCGTTCTTTCCAATGGCGAAGAGGTTGTCGTCAAGAGAGACGCACTGGTTGGTGTCAGTATCACCGGGAAGCTCGATTGCATTGAGAGTTGGACGCCTAAGAAGTACGTTGCCACTACTACGGTTACAGAGGTGGCAGAGACCACAGATGCTAAGACGTGGCAACAAAAAACGCAAAGTGTACTTAAGACAATGGGTGGTGTTAGCAAGAGTGTATGGAGATTTGTGTCATCATATGGCTCTTCACTGAACAGTGGCTATGTCAAGGTAGCAGGGCCACGTACTGTTTTGCTACAATCCGATATCGCTCCTTCGGCATTCCAGTCAGTGACACAATGGGCTCGCCAGGGACAGCCTATCAGCATCCTAGAGCAAAAGCTTTATAGACAAGCCACAAGAGAGTACAAACCAGAGGACCTTCTGAGTTATGCCGTGGTGAAGGATGGCAAGGTCACTTTCAGCAACACGCCGGACTTCAGCAAGACCGTCAGGGCCATTGAGAAAGCCGGTGGGAGCCCATAGTACTACTACAAGCACAAAAGAGGAACCCATATAAATATATATATATATGTATATGTATATATATATGTCATATATTCAGAGGTGCAACACACAGTGGAAGCATAGTTTATAGTAAAACACCAAGGAACCTCGACCATTAGAGGTTCGTGATATTGAAAAGAAAGAATTGAAAGCGACGTCGTGAAGGAAACTAAACTGGCCCGTTGGTATCACGTTGTGTGTGTGTATAAAATGGTGTTGCAGTGTGTTTTTTTTTTGAGATCCCATATGAGCACCAATTCACACCTGGTCCCCTGGCGCTCCAAAATGCAAGGAATGCTGTTGATACGGTGGCTCCTGGCCACGTGGAAGTGGCGTCATTGGTGCGCTTGATGGGTCAACACCGTACCCTCCAACACTATGGTACCCTCCAATGTGTGTGCCGTATTGTGGCCCAGCCGTAGGATACCCATTGCTAGGAAGCTGCGGTGGTGCGTAATGCTGTTGTTGTGACTGCTGCTGTGGCTCCTGTCCGTGGAGATAGAACTGCGGTTGGTGCTGTGGCATGTGGTGCTGGTGTTGCCGTTGGTGTTGATGTTGATGTTGTTGGTGTTGGAGCTGGTGATGACCCTGGCCAAGAACCTGGCCCTGGCTCGGGTTCTGATGCTGATTTTGATGCTGGTTTTGATGCTGTTGTTGGTGATGCTGAGAGTACTGGTGCTCCTGTCCGTACTCCAAAGGCTGAGGATGACCAAAGTGGTGCACAGCTGACTGATTCGAAGGGTCAATGTGCGGATTCACGGTGTACTTGGAAAGCACCTTAGACAATGCGTCCTCCAGCGAGGACCAATAGAGTACTTTGACATCCTTCTCAATGTGTCTCGGCTTTGGATTATCGTAGTTCATAATCAGCTCAAAAAAGCTGTGGAATCTCTCGTTTCCCTTGGTGATCGTCAATGGCTTAAGACTCTGTAAGTTACGACGGATTCTGTTCTTCTCCTCAACGGGGAACCGAGCATGTACGAGGTGTTCCAATGTCGTGATCAAATCCACAGAAGTGACATAGTACTTGTCTGCGTCAGCCCAATAGATGCAACTAAGCACAGGCATCCCGGGCATGTAGTCCTGATGTGCCAAAGGTCTGAAACTGACAGTCAAGTGGGAGTATTCCTGTGTCCATGAGATCAGCACCAAACGACGCTGTGACACTTGCTCCTCCTCCGTCCAATTCATCGTCATCATCCCAATATCTCCAATGAAGTTAAGCGTCACCTTCACATTCATGATGCGTGGGTCCATTTGGACGGATCCAGGAGAATTCAATCCTCCGACTTGCTGCGCCTGCTGTTGAGCAAGTTTTGAGGCACGCACAAGGCGTGGTTGTACTGGAAAATGCGGTTCCGAGGCCCTTGAGAAGATCCCATAGGAAGGCCCCATCATCTGGTGCGGTATTGTCTGTGGTACATACTGCTGTGGATCTGGATATACCGGCATATTATATGGGTGATGGATCTGTGGTTGTTGTGTGTTCTGTTGGTGCTGATGTTGGTCTTGTGGCGGGCCCGAGGTCTGGTACATGCTCATATCGTAGACAGAGCCGATCCCGTTGAAAGAGTAGGCCTTGGACCGATGGGGCATCTGCCACAATATCTATTGTGATGTGCGGGCTCTTAATTGAGTTCCTGTGCTCACCAGGGGTAGTGCAGTACTGTGCTCTCTTCGTCTTGACACTGCTCAGTTGTGGGTCCTGCAAAGTGCCTGTGTTATACAGAAACAATGGCTGCAGTGTATGCCCTCTTTCTTGAGGTCAGAAAAAGATAAGAAGAAGAAGAAGCAGAAGAACGGGGTAAAAAAAAAGCCTGCCAGAAGAGGCACCAAATATGTCTGGAGATCCGATCCGCCTGTGTAAAAACCCTCTCTGGCGTTATGAAGATTGTGATGAGATAAGTGATGTAACTCAACTGGAGGAAGTAGTGGTGTCCGCTCTGTATGTGTGGCCTGTATTGAAGCTTGAGACTTTGAGCGATCGGTTGCGTATGGAGATGGTACTTGGGGCGATGGATGTTCGATCGCTACGAATGTAAAGAGAGATCGATCTGGTGACCAAAGCCAGGCTCGCCGGAGACGATGTGGGAAAAAATGCTGGAAACTTTTAGAAACTACCACTGAACAAGGAGGTCCAACGAAGAGAAATAGCGATATGGTGTTGTTTTAAATAGCCCTACAAAGGTGTTGGAAGGTCCTCCCCCCTCCCCCCCATCGGCGCGCGGAGTCAGGCCTTCAAATACATGGAGAATTTTAGCAAAAGGTCCTCCTCCCATGGCTCACTTGTGTCCCTCTCTCCATGCATGAGGCAAAGGAACCGCATCCGCCTGCACAAGCTTGTGCCAACGGCCAAAGGCATATGTTCGTCAAAAGCAAGGAGTGGGACTTTCTCGCGGGGGGGACCTGATCTCCATGGTACTCAGCTATCACTGGAGCACCCGGGCTTTTATTGGCTCTCTCTGTGGGTCAACACCATCGAATACATCGCTTCTTCCCCACAAGATAGGCTTGCTTGTTTATGGACCTGTCGCCCATTTCCCCGGGTCAGGCGGCCTTTGCACCATGGAAGGCAAAGTAGGATTCTGCTATGGAATGCGTAACTATGCGTCACGCAGTACGATCTGCACGATCTCCCTGGTATTCCCATGCAATGACAGGCACAAGCGCGCAGATCACTGAGATGCTCATACATGCGGAGAAACGCAGAACGCCTTCTAGCACTGCAATTTCCTGCAGCTCCCATCCTTGAGAAAGAGTTAAGGGGGCCTTGACCTGTTCACTGGCGTACAGACGGAAACGTCTGGATCAGGGCTTCAAAGAGACAGCCTGTTACTACGAACTTGATTAGGTTGTTACTACCATACACTGCTGGGAGACAGGCACAAAAATCGATACTGAAATTTGCCCCTGTGCAAGAGTGGTGTGCTTAAATTAGACGACGTTGCTTATAACGCTCTGACAGACATCGATTACAACCACCATATAAATCCCTGTGCTATATCTGACTTTATGTTTATCCCTCGCTCATCGAGTGTATAGAGAAAGTATACACGCTTGTTCGCCGTAGTGCTGTACAGACGCTAGTGTCTTATACATGTTGAAACTAAGTGGCTTCTCTTCAGACAACTCTTCCACTGCGTCAACCTTGGCTGACTCACAATTGGTTTGAAATATGATACACCAGTGCAGGTTGGTAGAATACCCTTGAAATCGTATATGACTGCTCTTATAAATTGATTGTACGTATATACTTGAAAGATTCTGTATGTGTGTGGAAATATTGTGGACGTCCCTGCTCATCAAACCATATTAATGGTGCCACGAAAACCTTAGATTTTGTGACACTATAACTGTGGAGCAGTAATATTCGCTCTCATATATATATGTATATATATCTGTCGGATCTCGATCTATACTAGGAAATGTCAAGTTTCGTTATGTAGAATACGTTCGTGAGTGGTCGCCTTGGCGAGCTGGCCGATCAGGCTCCATTTGCTGACGAGTCGCCCGAATATATATTTTTTGCAGAAGTGTCCGTACGGTATTGGTGCATATTAAAACAGCAATACAACCGAGAGCCATAGATGATCTAACCCACCCTTCCCGATAAGAGGTTACATGCACAGCGCAGATCTACAAAGCGGATAACGGTCTAAATCGAACTATGGCGAAATTTCCTGAAATTCAGAATAGCACGCTGTGCACCTCTTTGAAGTTGTTTGACATCTCAAAGCACAGCGGCGACCTGCATTTTTTGTGTTGGCTTGTCTGCTGGAGTCCGCACAGTGAGGAAAAACACTCTGCATCCGACAAGATGAAGCTATACACTTCAGCTTTCTAGTGACTTTGCGAGTCTCTGAAACTATCTTCTAGAACATCCAAAGTATCTTAGAAGAAGAAACCTTTCATAGAAGCTCAAAAATACACAACACAAGCACAAAGAGCCCCTCGCTTGGGAGACAGGCCAGGGCCGCAGGTATACCGCCGTTGCGCAATTCTGCAAGGTCGGAAACTGTCCGCGCATAATATGTAGTGGGCTTGCAGCGGACATGGACCTAATTCTAGAGGCCAGAAAAATACATACATATAGACTCTAGAGCGTGCCTTCTGCACAGGCAGCAGCATGTTTATAACGTGAAGGGCGGGTGTTAAGTTTTAAGGATTACCACTGCCAGACTCCAATCAGTCGCAGTTACCGGACATTCGCTTGGTGGGGTGGCCCTGGGGCCTGAAGGCGAACGGTGGGGATGCTCAACTTCTGTAAAAACAACAGTGAGAAACGGAAAAGTGTTGCCTCTAGTATAGATAGCCTGTGTGGCCCTGGCTCGTACTCTTCTGGCCGCCTGAACTCTCCCCTGCTGTAAGGTGTCACTGTCAGTAGCCAGGGTGCACACATCTCGTAAGCCCTAAACTTTAATCCTAGTAGCTCTACCCGGTTGGTTCTTTAGTCTCTTGTGCGATGAGCTCGGTGATGGCGATGCGATCCGTCGTTTGAACCCCAATATTATATCCATTCAAACAGTTGTTTTATTGCCGGAGGATGGAGAAAGTACCGTTGAGCGGTCCTCGTAGTTACGTGTGTTGTAGACACCCATGTTGGGGTGTCTATACCCTGGATACAACAACCAATGAACCCTGTACACACGTTTAACATTAACAAAATCACCTGTGTGGGGCTACAATTGAGAGCCAGAGTTTGGAAGTAGACGAAAACCCATATCTCCACTTGTGGGACTTGTTCTAGAAGCCATTGCTCTGTGATCTCACTACTCCAGATCGCAACCTCGCACATTGTGGCAACTCATGGGGAGACCGAGTCTGGACTCTGTGGCCCTGGACTCTGAACACTGGACAAGAAAAACTTCCCCATGTAATGCGCACACTTCTATATAGCAGCAAATTGGGGGCTGCTTAGCACAGCTCGAGTCTCACAATTCTAAGGACCCGAGGGATCCAGCTTGGCTCCCCCCAGGCCCTGGTCTCTTGTCTCGAAAACCTAAAAGCCAAAGGCGGTGCAAAAGTGAAACTCACAATGTCTAGTAGTGCAGGCCCATTATTGCGAGCCGTATACATAGTTACTCCCTCTACCTGCTTCTCACAAGAGACGGTTTTAGACAAATGCTGCGCTTGCGGTAAACCAATTTGATCTTCCAAAAAGGAACCAGCTAGGCGGTCGTTTTGCCATTCAAGGATTATAGACAAATCTTTGAACATAATCCCTCTTTAAGTTGGATATTCTTCGACCGGTTGCAAATTTGTCCATACTCCCATCATCTCCTATATATATGGCAAGGCTGAGACTCCCGATTGTTCGGCCACAGTAGGTCTGGCGCCGTGACCTGGGAATGTAGCCACAAGGTGTATCAAGATTATTACCACTCTATGCAGACTAGTCGATGTCACAGCCTACAAGTCGGGAAATCCCCCCTACTTTTTTTTTTTTTACTACAGATCGATATGTGACTTTATGGCGGCGGGCCGGGCATACACGCACGCTACACCAAGGAACCAGTTTCTATGGCCGATGAGATACCATAGAGCCGTATACTGTAATATCCTCTTGCGCCGTCCGGATTTGTCAACGATTTGGAGATGGTACCCGTTTCAGGATTCGGATACTCAGGAAGGCACACTTTCACCGGGGAAGCTATGTATAACGTTCACGATACAGTTTGGCTTGTCCAGTGTCCACTGTCTAGGCGGCTGGCCAAGGCACGCCTGATGGCCACTTCCACTCTAAAGCCACGAAAGGGCGCAACTGACGCGTCTTGTTATAGTTATAGCTTTTCGATAGATTCGAGCTTTAGCCATAAACAGCAATTCGATAGTTCAGAGCGCCATATATGTGTGTTTTTTTTTATAGGTCGAACGCCTAATTTTTTTGAGCTTAGCACTGCATTGCGCGCGTCTATTGTCTCGACTAAGGATCTTCTTCTGCCAATATATATATATATATATATACTATGTGTAGGCTGAGTGCATAATAGATGTATAGTTTATAGTTAACAACTATATCTCATGATAGTATCCCACTTATCTTTGGGACATACCACATATATATCGAGCGCCACAATCTAGTACGATATTCATGGAAATATGATCCATGGCTATACGTTATGTAGAGCCCCTGATCCCTTCTGTTGGCGCCCTGTCAGAGTGGAAAAATGCATGTTTGCCACAAGGCATTAACTCGCAACGAAGGCCTAGTTGCAAAGCAAAGGCTACATAGCACACGTTACAGTGGAAGCGAAACGTTGAGCAAAATTGGTGCTCCTTCGGCCGCTCAATACACTCGAGACAAGGCACACTCGCGTAGATGCGGAGATGTCTATATTGAGGTAGGATGGCACACACTGGTGCCACAGGGGAGTAGTGCAACAAGCTAAAATGGGGATAAATCAGGGGGGGGGGGGGGGGGCCCCCCCCAAAACTGCTTGGGCGGTTTTTTAACAAAAGGGAAAAAAAGGGGGGGGGGGGGTACTATATAATATAAAATATATCTGGTATATGAGTCTGCCATTCTGTAGAGTGTCAACAAGACACCCGGACATCTCTCTAGATCTTCGCGAACGGAGATCATCAAATGTAAACAAAGAAAACAAAAACATTCATATACATATACAACAATTGAGCTTCACAAATATCAGGAAGAGAAGAGAATAGAAGAGGGAAAAAATGCCCGATTTGTTGCACTATTTGTCCTCCATTGAAGAGTCTTCTAGCTCTCTGAAGACACTGTATTTCAGGCCGCCAGGTGTTTTCACCAACGCGGTGGTGCTAAGACCGGATATCACCTCCCTTTTAAGAGATGCGGATAGCCACGAGAACGCGTTGTATCAGGTTGATACACAGGGCAAACCGGAGAGGAGAGACGGTACGCGTGGTGTGGTGGATCGCTTGAATGACGAGTTTGATGAGTTAGAGCTAAAACAGCAGCAGCAGCAGCAGATGGCTTGTGCTGAGGAGGAGGAGGAGCAACAACAACAGCCTCCGCAGCAGTTGGATCTTGAGAGACCATCAGCAGTGTTGGTGCCCAAGAACGTTATCTCAGAGCAGATACCAGACCACAACAAGGGTGTAAAGAACCTGTTGAACAGATTCAATGAAGAGAATGAAAAGGAATATGAGGTGGATGTGTTATGTGAGACTGTATTACAACTATTGGAAAAATACCCCATTGAAGGATTAAGAGAACAAGTTCAAGGGTTCCATACCAAATGGATTGAGTTGAATGATCAAATCTTGTTACATGAGGATACTCTCGAAAGACAAAGGCGTCAATTGTCAATGCTCAATGTGTCATTAGCAGATAGAGACGTTGGCACTACACAAACCACAAGAAGGCAAACGGCAAGTGAATTGATAGCACAGGAAGAAGAGCAGATAAGGCAGTTGGAACTTGAATTGGAGGCCAAGCAGAGAGAAGACCAATAACCAATATAACAAACTTTTGGTTATCACAACCCAAAAGTGTTAAAAACACTAATCGTTAATCCAACAACAACGAGTGGTCACTTCCATTGGCAGCAGAGTCGTCAACTGGGTTGATTTGCGTGTTGTCAGGTCTTTCCTCAACGTTCATGTCTTCTTTTTGTCCATTGTCCTGTGGAGCTCCACGGCAGAATTTGTACCAAAAGAGACAGGCCATTTCGAGGAACTTCAAACCGCTCCATACAAGCAATAGTGCCAATAGTAATGGACACAATACGCGACCAGGCTTTGTACCATTCAAAACAGTAACTGTACTGAAAACTATGAAGACTCCAACCATAACCAGGCCAACTTTTGTCATACTCCACGGCTTCAAAGGAGCACCTCTACTTATAGCTTTGAGAAACTCCAACTTTTCACGGCAAAAGGCATAAATCAGATAGCCCAAATGAAACAACACCAAAGTCAACATTATAGTGTTTGAAATCGTCATCACCATATTACTGGCCCATGGCTTATCATCCCATATCAATGGGACAAACTTATCAAACAAGTCATCGATGCTTTCAAAATGTTAGTACACATGAGTTCCTGGGACCCCCCAGTGATGCTGTAAGCAATACAAAATTGAATACTTACTTGGATTGAAGTGTTGGCGAATTCATATGGTGAGACATTCTTCAATGGTAGGTATATATATACTTGTGTATACGGAGTACAATATTTTAATACGTAGCTTTGTAAGGATGGAGACAGGATACGGAATTTATCATTGATATATATATATCATGATGCGCAATCATCTTGCGTAGTTTGCTATGCTATATATATATATATATATATATATATATATATATGAGAGCTTAAAACCTTTACAAAACGAAGATCAGCGCAAATCATATATGCAGTATTCAGCAGTTATCGTCATGTAATATATATATGGTTGAATTTTAAAAGTATAGCAATCGCGCGCTAGACCCCGCGCTAAACCTTCTAAACTGTATATATATATATATATTATATATCTTTTGGCATATATATCAAAAGCGCGCGCCAAATCATCTCCACCCCAACATATATATATGATCGATTTTTTGCCCCCCTCCCCGCGCACGCGCGCACGTAGATTATATATTTTGTTGATCTCTTTAACACAGGGAAATTTAGTTTCTTATTAGCCATATATAACGGGCCAACGATATACCATTTTGTGATATATATATATATTATATATATATATTTAATCTTTTTTTCAGTTTATTAACTGATCATTGACTTTATTTCACTGTTCACCAACGTTTGTGCCTTCTCCTTCTTCTTCTTCTTGTTTTTTTTTCTTTTCTTTCTTCTCCCGACAAGAGGAGGGGCCAACCAGAGGACCTCATTGCGGTGCGGTTTCGCATTCTGATACACAAGAACTCAGGTTTAAAGTGGGCGGTTGAGGTTGAAAGTACAGTTATCTATCTATAAGTTGAACCAGTGAATTCCAAGTACTGAGGGCTACAAGGAGGATATCCTTTTTAGACAATTTTGGACATATATTGAATCTCCCAGGGCAACACACACATACACTCACACATACACACACATATATATATATATATATATATATATATATACACCACATAATGAGCAACCCACAGGGCACAGATCTTTATTCAACGACAACGAGGTTCTCACAGGCGGTGGCTACGACTGCATCGGCACTGATGAATTCACAGGAAAGTTCTGATCCGTTGTTGTCGAACTCGAGTTATAAGAAAGCAATGAGAGATGCACTTTATGCAAATGGATCATTGGCGGTACAACAGAAACGTAATACAAACCATTTTGAAGATGGTAATTTTGGTTCTTTGGATCTTGGTGGGAGTCGATTGGCCAATTCATCACAGTATTTTAAGAACAAATTCACTTCATCAAAGGCAGCGTTTAAGGTGTTGACGCATATACCCGATGACTTACTCCAAGATCTACCCGATGAAAGGAATATAACACAGTCATCTTTCTCATTGTTCCAAGGGTTCAACGCTGCATTGCCTGCGATTGATGAGGAGATTGAGCTCAGTAAGAACTTGGAGCAAGGGAATGATTTCTTGAAAGGATTGACAAGTACAGAACATGAAGATAACGAAGAAGAAGAGGAGTGTCATTTCAAACTACCGAATGGGCTCACCAGAGATAAAATCCAGGATTCATATTCCACTGTTAGATTACACGACTATGGCTCGATGATTGGGGATAATTTGGATCTCTTGGAGATCCGTAAGAACTTGGCTGCAAGTGAGATCATGGAGATTGATAACAAGATTGCAAAGTTACAAGAGCTTAGGAAAGTGGTGTTCAAGAGGGTTGCCAAGTTGGAGCAAAATGAGATGTTTTTAGAGACACATTTGACTGATATCAACGATCGGATTCAAATGATTAAGGATTATGGTATGGAAAAGCCCGATGAACAAGAGATTGATACCATCATCAAAGATGACACAACTGAGAACGATACCACCACCACCACTGATGATGATTCTAGAGATGAAGAGCCAGAGAATATGGGACCATTGCTTTCACAGAGCATATATGGTAAACTTCAAGAGAAGCCACCTGTTTTCAAGAGAAAAGTCACGAGACTACGTAAGACAACACCAACATTACAACAGTACTATGAACCGGGTACGGAGATTAAGACTATTCAAGCACATGAAGAAGCTGTCAATTGCTTTGATTTCGATATACCTTTTGGAACTTTGGTTTCTGCTTCTTTGGATAATACAGTAAGAGTATGGGATATGAGTCGAGGTAAATGTCATGGATTATTGGAAGGACATAATGCTTCTGTACAGTGTATGCAAATGGAAGATACTTTAGTGGTCACAGGATCACTGGATGCCACTTTGAAACTATGGGATATTTCACGTATGGATATTGGTGATCCATTGATTCATAGTTTTGAATCTCATATCGAAGAGATCACAGCATTGAGTTTCCACAATTACAACTTGGTAAGTGGATCACAAGACCGGACTATAAGACAATGGGATATGCAGAGTGGGCATTGCTTACAAACCATTGATGTTCTTTGGGCATCTCAGTTGAATA
This sequence comes from Petasospora taoyuanica, assembly GCA_030567055.1. Lineage (NCBI taxonomy): Eukaryota > Fungi > Ascomycota > Saccharomycetes > Phaffomycetales > Wickerhamomycetaceae > Petasospora > Petasospora taoyuanica. The sequence continues at coordinate 911,523 of JAKUBZ010000002.1, forward strand.
GTACCTCTACTACGGTGGATAATGCATCATCATTGGTTACAGACCGTATAAGTCCATTTATCGGGGCATTACAAACTTATGATGCAGCATTGGCAACTGGTACTTCTGATGGTATGGTACGACTTTGGGATTTAAGAAGTGGTGAGGTTGTGAGATCTTTAGTTGGACACACTGGACCTGTTACTTGTTTACAATTTGATGACAAGTATTTATGTACGGCATCGAAGGATCGCAGTGTTAGAGTATGGGACTTAAGAACTGGTGGGATTCACGATGCATTTGCCTATGAGAGTGCCATCACCTCTTTACAATTTGATTCCAGAAGAATTGTATCATCTAACATGGAAAATACAGTAAAGATTTATGATCGTGTTGAAGAGAGACATTCTTCGTGTGGAGGCAAGGACAATTCGAGTGCCATTATCAACTATATCCGTTACAAGGAAGGATACTTGGTGGAGGGCCGTGCGGATGGCAAAATCGGCATGTGGGCCATCTAGATATTCTATTCTATATATATATGTATATATCTTGTACGTATATTTTGTATAGCGTGGGTCGGAATTTACCACTTCCGAGGGCCCATGTGTGTTGGTGTTTTTTTTCCAGCATTGAATGGACGCGATGGCGAATCTTCAATTCAAAATACAATTCTTTTTATATCATCGGATTATAATTCTGAGATATACCATAAGGTACAGAAAAAGGTGGAAGATGAACTTTGGAGGACAGACACCGACTATTGTTGTGCTTAAGGAGGGCACGGACACGTCGCAGGGCAAAGGTCAAATCATCTCCAACATCAACGCGTGTTTGGCTATTCAGGACACTTTGAAACCAACATTGGGACCACTTGGGTCTGACATTTTGATTGTTAGTGGCAATGGCAAGACAACCATCTCGAATGATGGTGCGACCATCTTGAAGTTATTGGACGTTGTGCATCCTGCTGCACAGATTCTTGTGGACGTTTCGAGGGCACAGGATGCCGAAGTTGGTGATGGTACCACTTCTGTTACGATTATCGCTGGTGAACTGTTGAAGGAGTCCAAGACGTTCATCGAGGAGGGCATCTCGTCGCACGTGATCACCAAGGGCTACAGAAGGGCGCTTGCGCTTGCAATGGAGAAGATCGAGGAGCTGAGTGAGAAGATTGATCGTTCATCATCGACACCAGAGGAGTACAGAGAGTTGTTGGAGCGCTGCGCAAGAACTGCGATGTCGTCGAAGCTGATCAACAACAATGCGCAGTTCTTTGTGAAGATGGTGGTGGACGCAGTGCTGTCGTTGGACCAGGATGACCTGAACGAACAGCTGATCGGGATCAAGAAGATCCCCGGCGGTGGGATGGAGGATTCTCAGTTCATCGATGGTGTTGCCTTCAAGAAGACGTTTTCATACGCTGGGTTTGAGCAGCAACCAAAGACGTTCCAGAACCCGAAGATCCTGTCGCTTAACGTTGAGCTGGAGCTTAAGGCAGAGAAGGACAACGCCGAGGTGCGTGTAGAGAAAGTGGGCGATTATCAAGCAATTGTGGATGCCGAATGGCAAATAATCCTTAACAAGCTGAAGCTCATTGAAGAAACAGGTGCGCAGATTGTGTTGTCAAAGCTGCCGATTGGCGATTTGGCCACTCAATACTTTGCAGACAGAGACATCTTCTGTGCTGGCCGTGTTGCCAGTGAGGATATGGATCGTGTGATCTCTGCAGTAGGCGGATCTGTGCAGTCGACACCTACGGACATCCAGCCAGAGCACTTGGGGACCTGTGAGTCCTTCGAGGAGGCACAGATTGGTTCGGAGAGATACAACATCTTCAAAGGGTGTCCACAGGCAAAGACGTGTACTTTGTTGTTGAGAGGAGGTGCTGAACAGGTCATTGCCGAAGTGGAACGTTCGCTACATGACGCCATCATGATTGTGAAGCGTGCCGTGCAGAACAACGAGGTTGTTGCTGGCGGTGGAGCCGTTGAGATGGAGATCTCCAAGTTCCTTAGAGACTACTCAAAGAAGATTGCCGGTAAGGAACAGTTGATCATCAGTGCCTTTGCCAAGGCACTCGAGGTCATCCCACGCCAGCTTTGTGAAAATGCGGGCTTTGACGGCACAGACCTATTGAACAAGTTGAGAATGGCACATGCCAAAGGTGAGAAATGGAGCGGTATTAACTTCCGTACAGAGTCTGTGGGTGACAACTTTGCAGAGTTCATCTGGGAGCCGGCCTTAGTGAAGATCAACGCACTGGCGAGTGCTACGGAGGCTGCCATCCTCGTACTCTCTGTTGACGAGACGATCCGGAACAAAGAGAGCGCTGCGCCTAATGCGGGCATGGCTCCTCCTCCAGGCCGTGGCCGTGGCGTACCAATGCAGTGATTCATTCATATATATATTGTACTTTCTTATATATCTATATATATAGATCTGTGTTGTATTTGAGTAGATTTAAGCATATTTGTGTACACATCTTTATTCCTCTTCACTGCTCGTGATGTCGCTTTCGCCATCATCCTGACCAGCCATTGTTCTGAAGTTGATGGGCCTACCGATGGGTCTGACTTCTTCCCTTGCCGTCTCGGGCTTGGCCCGCTCCTCCACCACAATGAACGAGTCGTCTTCAAGAGCCTCCAGTTCGTCCACGAGCTCATCAAAGTCATTGTCGCCCATGTCGTTATCAGACTGATGGGAAATCGTCGGCGTCATCACCTGCGACGCTGGAGGCTTCTTCCCAGCCACGGCAGAGTGAGCAGGCAGCTTCATCTTTGGAGCTGCGAGTTGCGAAATGGTGGCTGCTGAAGTGGAATGCTTCAATGGAGACGTATTGTTGTTGTTGGCAGTAGTAGCAGGAGTAACCTGATGATGGCTTGATAGTGGTGATGGCGCACCGGGTTTTGTGCTTTGAGGTCTCTTTGGGGACGAACTCATCCGGGACAGTGGGGTGTCCTCGTCGATGGCAACAACTGGCTTCTTTGGATTCACAAAAGGCTCCATTGGTGACCTTGACCTGGATTTAGGCTGGAAAATAGACGGTTCTTTGCGCTTCTTCAGGGGCTTCTTATCACTGGGCACTGCCAGCGTGCCACCATTAGTCTTCACTACTGCGGATGCCACTAAAGTAGACCCAACTTTCAACATCTCAAAGCTCTTTGTCTGCTCATTATACGTCATCACACACTCGAGTTCATTGGACTGGCGCTTCTCCAGTGTTCCATTCATCACACATGGTGTGTCACTGCTAGTGGTGGCTTTCAACTCAAACGCATCTCCAATGACATCCAACTCCATCGGCTTGCTTTCGTCCAATACTGGTTTTTGTTGATCTGTCAAAACGCATAATAGTTAGTACTTCATCACATTCCACAAGACAATTTTGACAAAAACACCGACTCACACTTGAGATTCAGCAGCTCGGACCTGCTTGAGCCGTTGGATAAATGTGCCAACACAGCATCGCTCAGTACCAAATCGTACTCTCCGTCTTTTAAATCCATCATAGTATTCCCCCTTCCCCTTATCTGTTGCGGCGGGGGAGGTGCGGGAAAAGTTATATGGTACTTTATATATTTTATTCACATATATATAAATAGTACTGGCCCGCACAGCTATGGCAGTGCCCGCATTTTTCGGTCGCGCGTAATCAATCTATATACAATCCCCCACAAATCCCACACACACCGCAAGAGAATATACAAATATTTCAACGCCAATGGGCACAAATACACTTTATGAGCTCTTGAATGCAATCCAATGACTCGGTGACAATGCTAAGGTTGAACTGTTGTCCCTGCGTGCGCTTTGTCACTGCAGAGGTATGGGCTTTATAACGATCCACAAGAGTCATAATGAAGGACTCATATGTTTGAGATAAGTGTGGGAAGTTCTGTTTCAAGATCAACAAGTCTTTGATAATGGAAATGATCAAAAGCAGAGATGCACTTGCAACAAATGTCTTGTCACTCACGACAATCGATTTCTTGTGAGATGGTTCTTCTTCTTCTTCTTCTTCTTCTACCTGTGGTGAAGTCAAATTAGAATCCAAATGCAATACTTCTTTTTGCCATAGTTTTTTAGGATCCAAATCTCCACCGGATACCATAGTGTTAACATCCCACTGTGAAGCGTGTGACACAATCACAGGCTGCCATTGTTCAGTCTCCAAAGCATGTGACATTCTTTTCAAATTCGTATGTTGGAAAGATTGATTGAACAATTGAACTTGTTGTCTTAGTACATCCGGTAAGAATGTGAAATTTGTAGCGCACATCCCTTCACATTCGTTCAAAAAGCACTTTGTAATGTAATATAACCTCAAGAAGAAGTCATACCTTAGTGTGGCATTCAAATCCTTACGTACACTGATGATCTTCCCCATACGAGTCTGTATCAGTTCAATACTCAATGCAATACACTTCCGGATATCCAATTGTAAGATCAAACTGGCTTGATCCTCTTCTTTCCCTGTCATACTGCTCAGTGCCAAATCCAATAACAACTTTTGGTGTACACTCAATCTTCGAATGCCCTCTGCAGATGTCGTATAGATCTTTATTAGCATGATTTCAAACTCTCGAGGTGTCATTGCCTTGAGTAAACGACTAAGGCCGACTTTACCATTAACACTGGAACTAGCGACAGATTGTTCCCTCATGGCTTCTTCTTCATTCGGTAGATAGACCCTTACGATGCCCTTAAGGTCCGCTACCACTGCTTGTTCATATGCTTTAAAGGCACTTGCAACTTCCTCACACCTCGTGAGTCCAACAATATACTCGGTAAGCCTTGATTTGAATGTATCCTCCACCATTTTTTGGTATGAATTCCCATTGGTAAGTCTCTCCATCACTTTAGAATGGTCAATGCCCTCATAATGATTGCGTAGATCAGTCAATAAGTAATCAACAAACACCTTGGAGTACGACTCGCCTGTTTGAGATCTCAATTTACATAACAGTTCTCTCAGATTGGACATCGCTGGTACGTCCCTCAGGTCTTGCAATGGGTACGGCCACTGAAGATCGACTTCTCCCTTCAAAACACCTTCCACATAGTCAACCATGTCGAGGCATTCGTCGTACTCTCCCTGTAAGAATAATGACTCGGCAACATCCGCTTGTTGAAGCACAGTTGATACCTGTACCAGCGATTGCTCCAAATGTGCAGTGTTTTCTCTTTTCTTTTGCAATGCCAATCGCTCCAAGTTATGGGTGATCTTCTTCTCCTTCAACACTCTCAATTTCTCCCTCAGCTGCTCAATCATCTGCACTGCCCTCATGTTCTTATCATTAATGCCATTCAGATCGTTCAGCGCATCAAAGAACGAACTCGAGGACTTGGAAATCTCATTCACCAAGTGTATTTCAATCGTATCCAAATACCACGACAGTCTCTCCTGAAGTTGCTCAGTCAAGTTCTCTATATCGTGGCCCTCTGTCACGGTCTTGAAGATCCGCGGGTCGTCCAGGTTGAACTCCTCGCTGAAATACACCTCTGGAATCGTCTCCATGGCACCGGCCTCCTCGTCTAGCAAATCGCCCTCGCTGTGGCTCTGCTTCTTGGCCAAGATGCTCAGCGTGTCAGTTGTCAGCTTCTTATTGGCGTTGTACTTGTCAAATTCTGGACCAATCTCCTGCAAATACTGTTTATAGGCGCCCTTGTCCACTTTCTCCAGCTTCGACAGTTGGACTGACGGGATATCCCTCTGTGTCGGCGGCGCAATGTTCAACTTGCTGCCGCTTCTGGCCTTACCCACATTCGGACTTAGGGTCGATGACGAGTGTCTTCTCTGGCTATCCACGTCTGCAATGAGCTCATACACTCCGTTGGGCCCCAATGGTGAAACTTTCTGAATCGACAGGTTGTTAAGTCCCAGGGCCTGGAAACTATCATCAAAACTCGGACGGAAACTCGACGTGAACACACTCGAGGAGTCCATACTCCTCCGTGATACCCTCGAGCTTCTCCCAACGCTCATCAAATCGTCATTCAGACTCAACGAGGTAGTATCGCCTTCGTGTGCCCCACCATCGTTCAACGACGAAGAACTCAATGATCCCAGGGACTCACGCCTCGAGAAGTTCATCTCCTCGTTCTCGGCAATCACAGAATCATGCAGTCGCTCTGGCATCGGCATCTCTTACCCTTCGTTGAATCGTAGCGCAGTTTTGCCCTCTTTCAATAGTGAAATCCTCTTGATGTGCAAATCCAGATGTTCCTCAAAAAGCTGGCCGCTTGTTTACTTTTGCGGGAGGTTCCGCGGTACGGCCACCCCCCTGCCTTCACTGTATCTCGAAATTTACAACGCTACAAAGCAAAAACATCTCGTTAATATGAATGGATTAGATACAAAAGCTCTTAGTTTTTCTTCCACGAGTTCATAAGGGATGCCTTGAAACCCTTGCCACCGGTGCTGCCACCAGGGGGCGCAGTAGTCCCTTCGGCCTCACCGGAACTCAGATTACCAAATTCACGTTGTAGTTGGCCAACGTCAGTAGGTGAACCCTGAGAGATATATCCTTGTGCAGCGACATCGCTCAATGAGGCATAGCTAGGCGAAGAACTCACCTTGGTGATGTTCTTCTGCACAGAAGAGATGCTGTGTGGACTCGAGTTGATCGCATTGGTGTTGCTGATTGTGTCGTCCTCAGAATCAGAATCAGAGTCGTCAGAGTGGAATGAGAATGCTCCAGAACTTGAAGCCCTACCAAGTAGAGAACTCTCCTTCTGCTGACGTTGTGGTACAGGCTGGGAAGCCGGCGGTAACACAACTGTCTGCGCCACTGGCTCGTGGCTCGTCTGCGGAATCAGCGAGTCCGGTGTGTCCATCACTTCAATGTTTGAACCAAGCACAATATTCTCTGGAACATCAACCATATCCACACCCTCCAGATGTTGTGGAGTACCCTCCACCTGGTAATCGTTTCTTCCCAAGTGGATGAAATTTCCTTGGTCACCGGTAAACACAGAGTTGTAGTCATAATGGTAGTTGTATCCTCTACTTGTGTCAATACGGTGTGACACGGCATATTTGCTCTCATCTGCCTCCTCCTCTTCGTCAGAGCCATGCTTCAACGTCGTAGCAGGAAGAAGCTCAATGATCTTGAATGGCCTCTTACCCCTGGAGCGCAACATGTTACTATCAAGAACGTCGTCATCCTCCCTTTCGTCATCACCATGATTGTCCTCACTTCTGGTTTGATCCATTTGAACAGCAAGAACCCTATGCAATTGGGCCGACGAAGGAGACTTTACACTAAGGAAGAACCCGCCTTCATCATCAGAATCATCAGAGTCAATGCCATCACCATCGTCTTCTTCATCATCACCATCCTGTTCGTACTCATGACCATTATCATCATCGTTAAACTCGTCATCGTCGTATTCTTCATCATCCGTGCTTGGATAGTTCAGCGCAATACATTGCTCAACACGGTCGTTGAAATGGATACGACGCTTAACTTGATCGTCTCGACTAGTCACCGAAGCAAGAGAGGATGGTTCCGGTGTCGACGGCTTCTTACTGTACTGAGCGTTGACTCTTTTGGAGATCATGTCAAAGTCATCTTCAAGCACAGGTGGGGATGGCGCGTGTTGTTGTGGCTGTAGCGCTACCTGATGGTGGTGGTGGGGCAGCTTAATCATGGACGGTTGCGTAAGCATCTCACTCACGGTTCTCTTCTTCAAGATCGGCTTTGGCGTTTTGGCAAAATGATACATTCTTGTCGTCTTTGTCGAAGGTGATGAAGCAGAGCCCGGTGTCGTCGACGGCTTCTTCTTTTGATCTCTCTTGATAGCGTTCAGTGTCGAAGATTCGCCATCGGAGCCGTACTTCTTATCGACATCCTCTGTGGTGTTCTCAGACTCCTTATAAATAGGGCCATACAACCAGGTAACGTCCGAATCCTTAAGCCAGTTAACAGATTCTGGGCTGATGGTCTTCAAGTGGTATTTCGCCTGTGCCCACGTTCTCCACGAGGCATTCTCAAGTCTTGCAGAGTTAGCAACGTCCTTTCTCTTCAACACGATATATCTCCAAGATTTTGAGATGTCGGATTCTTTCCAGTTGTGCGACAAGTAGTCCACATGCCTCGAAGGCTCATACACGATGTCGTTATCGTCGTGTGGTTGGTAAAGGTCTGGTGATGAAGGTGGAGAAGGTGACGACGCACGGTTCTCATTGTTCCGTATCGAGCTTCTGTTACTCGTGGCTGTGTTGTCATATAGTGAATCGTCGTCAAAGTCGTTAGCTTCATTCTCATCGTACGTGTAGATCATGTTTCTGTTCTTCTTCTTGCTGTCTTGTTGCACCTCGTCCACGTTCTCAATGAACTCCCCTTCGTCGTCATCATCGAAATCCAGTTCAAGCTGCGTATGCTGCTTCGTCTGTGTTGCCTTTGGCTGTGCCTGTGCCTGTAGCTGTGGAGACGCAGATGTGCTCTTTTGGATCTGTGAGGGTGACTGAGATTGCCACTGCTCTTGAACCAGTTGGTTCGATTCATCTTCCTCTATCAGCTTCCTCGTTGGTACAATGAATTCATCCAAGACACCCATCGACCTCGTTCTTTTCAGCTGGAACGTCGTGTTCTCAAAATGACCGTCATCCTGCGCATCCACGGCCTTGGAAGTCGAGTGGTATGAGTGATACACATCCGCCAAAGACCCCTGGGATGGCTGTTGTGGTGGCGTCTGTGCTTGCGCTTGGGCAAACATCGCGGCCAGGTTCTTCGAAGACGGCATCTTTCTGTGCTTCTTATGTGTAGATATGTGTGAAACAGACTGTTCCAGCGATAACTGGCTTATTTTTATATGCTTTCTTGCTGATTGAGGGATATCTCCCGCTTAATCTCTGAAGCGTGGAGAAGCACACCGAGAACAAAATAACAGACAAGCAAACAGCACCACCAGCGGAGGCAAAGAAAACTGGTGCAATAAAGGCCAATCAAGTGAGTTTTGCTGAGCTCAGTTCTCGCTGCAATGGCACCAGCACGCCTGTGAATGAAGCGCTTTGTAGATAAAGAATATTTGGCCACGGGTTGTGCTGTTCCGTGGGGGAAATTTGATTTGGTGCAATGCAAAGATGGGCCCTCTGAAGCTGGCAAAAAAAAAGCTATCGGGCGCTTCGAACAGGATGTGGAGCTGCTCGCCTGGGAACTTTGCCGAGCGGTAGACGAAGTTCTGTGGAGCGCTGCTGAAGTGTCTTCAAACGTAGCGCC